>JBBBDQ010028778.1:0-192500 GCA_037127315.1 Ascarosepion bandense | reverse complement strand
TATCTATCTATCTCAGTCTGTTCATATCTATCTATCTATCTATCTATCTAATTTTTGTCTAACTGGAATGCATATATTCTTTTTTGTTTACATTTTATTCGCAGTTGTAAATGGTGGGGAGTAGTTTTTAGTTTTTAGTCAAAAGCCGCTCTAGCTCACTTGTCACACGTCCATTCGACAGTCAGGGCTTTAGAGGGAGGGGTAGTTGCGTGGATCTTCATTTTTATTGTGTCAGTCTCTAAGTTCGAACACCAAATAAAAAGCCACATGTGTAAAGAAGGGAATATGATCTCTTCCCCCAAATCGCATTCGTGTCGTCTTAACTTCAACACTTCTCTCTCCTTATCGAAGAAATCCGATAGGATTGTTCACACACACGCACAATTAAAATTTCAAATTTTTTTTTTTTTTTGACTCTTTAGGAGACAAAAACTATTGATGCCAAAAAGAAAGAAGAGGATTGGCAAATAGACGGACGTACCTTCCTTCTTGGTGTTTTCCATTCAATGATAAGAAGAAAGATTTTTGCTGAATCATAAGCGATATTTGTCAACAAGACGCACCTACTATTTTTTTTCTTTTGCTTCTTTTTCATGTAACTCTTCTTCGTCCAATTCTTTTCACTTTTTCTTCTTGTAATTCTTCTTCATTTTCTTCTTTTAATTGTTCATTTTCTACATTATTATTTTCTTTTCCTTCTCTTTTATTTTGTCCTCTGTTTTATCTTTTTTATTTTCTTCTTTTTATTTTTCTTCTTTCCTTTTTTTTTTTAAGAAAATTCTGCTTCTTTTTATTCTGCTTCTTTTTTTTTTCTTATTGGTTTCTTTTTCTTTCCTTTTTCCTGTACATTTTCTTCTTCTTCGTATTCCGCTATTTCTTATTCTCTTTTTATAAGAATTGCTTTTTTTCCTTCTACTTTTTGTTCATCTTTTCTTTCTTCTTCTTCTTCTTCTTCTTCTTCTTCTTCTTCTTCTTCTTCTTCTTCTTCTTCTTCATTTTCTTCCGATTATTCGGCTTCTTTTTCTACATTTTTTTTACGGTCTGAAAATTTAATTGAGTATTTTTTTTTTATCGTTTTCGTCAAATACAACATAAAATTGTCTCCCAACGAGTTCCACGCGGGGGCGTATTAGGTCCGTTTTTATTCGTCCATTTTCACTTTCTCATTCTGTCTTTCGTTTTTATTATTGTTTGTTTTACTTTTGTTTTGTTTGCATTTCTCTCTTCTTTCTTTCTTTCTTTCTTTCTTTCTTTCTTTTTCTTTGTTTATCTTTCGTTCTCTTCTTCCTATCCGACATATTTTATTTTACCTTTTACTTCTTTAAAAGAAAAAAAATGGTTAATGATAACAATCATATAACATTAAAAATTTTCTTTCTTTCTTTCTTTCTTTCTTTCTTTCTGCAATTTAATCGATCCTGACGAAGTATCCCACCTTCAGCCACTTTCTCACCATCATGACGTGGCTTCCCTCTATATTTTCATGGCAACTGCTTTGATTAGGTTTTTCACTTGCACCTCTGCCACGTGACTCGTGCTATTGACATCAAGTTCCCACCCTTTTACCGTTGAAATAGTTAAACAGGCTCTTCTACTCTAATAGTTTCTTTTCTCACACTTCTCGTTTGTGGAACTCACTTCCATTTTCTTGCTTCCCTGATAACTACGATCTCCAAAAGTTTGAAATGCAACATCACTTACCATCTTCTATCTACTTGAATCCCATCCATCTCTTATCCTTTCTTCGACATCCCCTGCAACTTCTTTATTCTTTCACTGTAACCCCCTACGCACCAGTAACATTTCTGCCTTGCTTGGGGTGAAATGATAATAACAAAAAAATTCTTTCTTTCTTTCTTTTTGCTTGCTTGCTTGCTTGCTTTCTTTCTTTCTTTCTTTCTTTCTTTCTTTCTTTCTCCGTCTTGCTTCGTTTCTTTCTTTCTTTCTTTCTTTCTTTCGTTCCTTCTTTCTTTCTTTTTATCTCCATCCTGCTTCATTTCTTTCTTGCTTTCTTTCTTTCTTTCTTTCTTTCTCCGCCTTGCTTTGTTTCTTTCTTTCGTTCCTTCTTTCTTTCTTTTTATCTCCATCCTGCTTGATTCCTTTCTTTCTTTCTTTCTTTCTTTCTCTGTCTTGCTTCCTACCTATTTATCTTTCTTTTTTTCTTTTTGTTTTTTTCCGTCTTGCTTTTCTCGTTAGTTTTCTTTCTTTCTTTCTTTCTTTCTTTCTTTCTTGTTCTCTTCGTCTTGCTTCCTTTCTATTTTTCTTTCTTTTTTATTTTTTCTTTTCACCTCCATTCTACTTTCATTCTTAGTTCGTCTTTCTTTCTTTCTTTCTTTCTTTCTTTCTTTCCTTTTTACTTCACTCCTATAATTGTTTCTTTTTTTTCCTTTTTTTTTTTCAGTGCAGTGCAGATCGAGCACTTTTTATTCAGTGTGTGATGCGGTTGTCTTCTCTTGTGCTCGTGTCCAGAGTCACTCACCTGGACTACTGAGACGGCAGAGCCCATTTCAGATTCTCTATGACGCCGAGTGGATAGGTCACACTCCTGATTTTATAGTTTCACCTATCCCGTGCATATAATATTGAGCCTTCTTATGTCCTTAAAGTATCTACAAATAATACATTTGTTTGTTTACTAACCAACCCGGAAATGCGAACCCGGAAAGCTCTTTCCTTGTGGGATTGTCTTTTTATATCCTTGTTTTAAAATACATTCATCCGCATATTTTATCTTAATAACTATTCACCTACATCATAGAAACTGTTATAGGTGCAAAAGGAAATGCAATTTGTTTTATTATATAAGAAATAAGGAACACAATCACACATATCGTACATCAAGATACAGCTAGACATTACAGGTTCACCTCCCTAATTCTCAACGTAATCACTACCGCTTTCAATGATAGTGTTTCATCTACGAATGAGGGCATGTAGCCCGAGTTCTTAAAACTCAGGTGGCTACATTTCTTTATCACAACCTGTCATGACGCCCCCAAAACCGCCATCTCTTTGATCAAGTGAAAGACTTCAGTCAGTTAAGTGCCATGCGTGATACACGCTTGGTCGATCATGTCTCGAAAGAGACATGACTGACTGGGCAGATTATTTTCCCGCAGTAGGTTGCCATTACTTTCTGTGCATAGACTGGTTACCAAACAAAGCAATAGAACCGATTCTGTCCTATTTTTGACTCATAGCTAGATGGGGAAGAGATGTATTATATTATTAAATAGTAATTAGTGGGGGATCAGTTTATTACTTCATAACAATATAAAACTGATCACCAACTTTATGCCCAGTAGAAGCTTTAATCATGTTTTCAACTATTATATTCAGTCAGTCAGTTAAGTGCCATACGTGATGCACACTTTGAGCGATCATATCTCGAAAGAGATATGACTGACTGGGCAGAAGATTATCCCGTATTAGGTTGCCGTTGCTTTCTGCGGTAGACTGGTTGCCAGCCAAGGCTATAGAACGCAATCTGTCCTATTATTTAACCCATAACTGGTGGGAAGAGACAGATTAATACCTTTCCCAAGGGTATTTGTGCGTAAGTGAATGCAATGAATCAACTGGAATTCGAACTCGGCTCTCCGATTTGTCGTTCCGAGCCGATATCCAATGCACCACAACGCACATCATTGAAAGACTTACAAAAGTGTAAGTGTTATGGCGGGACATAATAATTACACACATTTTGAATGAGCCAGGAATTGTTTTTTGTAGATTACCGTTACAAATGCCTATTCTCAGTATGGACACGTGATCGTCTGTGTGTAATTTTTTTCTGGAATATTTTGAAGATTAACTGTTGTATCATTTGGGTCTGACGAGCAGCAAGGTCAGCGGCGAAATACGTATTACCCATGAAATTGTAGAATATCTAAAAAAAATTTCTAATATATATATATATATAAATTCAATCCTGGGTTAAAAGCAATCGGAGTTTAACCGTACTGATGAGCTATATATATATATATATATTAAAATTTTTTTAGATATTCTACAATTGCATGGGTAATACGTATCGTTACGCATCGTTCATTCAGCAATGAATTAGAACACTCTCAGCTACTGGGCGTGTATAATGATAATATACACGCTAAAAAGTCTGCCTCCTTCTACCGAGCGCACATAACTCAGAGGTAGAATCGCCAACTGACGCGAATTCGGTCGGGTTTCAATCCTGGGTTAAAAGCAATCGGAGTCTAACCGTACTGATGAACTGTGATACAGCGAAACTGATCTGTCTCCGAATGACTATATATATATATATATATATATATATATATATATATATACATATTAGAAAAAGAAATAGGGTTGTTCCAACGAGAGAAATTGGTATAGAATGGTTTTGGGGTTTATTTTTTCATTATTGTTGATTAATTCCAT
Organism: Ascarosepion bandense; assembly: GCA_037127315.1. NCBI lineage: Eukaryota > Metazoa > Mollusca > Cephalopoda > Sepiida > Sepiidae > Ascarosepion > Ascarosepion bandense. Next base: position 188,099 of record JBBBDQ010028778.1, on the reverse strand, counting down.
GTTCCATGTGTGTTTTTGATCTTTTTGAATAATTCGAGACTTGTAGATAAGGAAGGCGCCTAGAAGATAATTTTAACGTACTAACGTGTGAACCTCAGACCAAAATCCTTTCAAATTGGGGTAAGCACTTGCTTGATTCATCTATTTATTTATTTATCTGTTTAGCCATTTATACCCGTGCTGATGGGAGGAAACACAGACAATTCGACACCCCAACATTTGATTTATTTTATCTTATTTTATTGATTTGATTTGTTTTCTTATTTTTTACTTACTTATTTATAATCAGCAACTTGGCTTTCAGAAACAAAAGGAACTCGATACGTAAAGTCACAAGTTTATTCGCCTGAAAAAACACGTGTAGCATCACAAATACCATTATAGACACTTAAAGTATCATAACATGTGTAATAACAACAATAAATATACGCTTTAAAGCGTTCACGGCCTCTCACATTTTTTATTCTTTCTCTCTCTCTCTTTCTCTCTCTCTATCTCTCTCTCGATAGATAGATAGATAGATAGATAGGTAGGTAGGTAGGTAGGTAGGTAGGTAGGTAGGTAGGTAGGTAGGTAGTATATATACGTATATGAACTTTTTCCAACAAAAATGTTTATGTTATTATTAAGAGGAATGATCAAAGTATTTTTTATTTGTAAATTTTTTAAAATCTTTCCTAACACGTTCGAAATTTTGGTAAAAATCTTGTTTTTATTTTCGTTAGCGGGAAACCAAATCGTCACGAGAGTCTACAATGAAAAACGTATTATTAAATAACTCAGCTTCCCCCCCACCCCCACCCCACCCCGATTACAAACATTAATTTGAAATTCGTGCAAAAATCAAATTATTGTCGGATTTTATTGAAACTTTCAGGACTCATTCACAAATGAATGAAATTATTTTCTAAATTATTATTTTTAAAAAAATCTTGGTAAAAATAGTTTTTACACCTTTTACCCCCCTCCACGTAAATTCATAAAATTTCAAGAAATTAAAATCTATAGACAAAATTGTTTTTATTAGTTAAATGCAGGACTCAATGGAAATGGAAAACAACCAATTAGCGCTTTTTACAAAAATCTGCTCCGAATAGTAAAATAAAAAAATGCAATAAAACTATGACATTCTTTAATCAGATAAGCTTTTAATTGCTTTAATAAATATTATAAATTAAGGACATTATAGTCTGAAATAAAAACATCTTTCAATTAATAATGAAATTTAAAAAGAATTTTTTTTATTTTATAAATTATAATAATTTATAAAGTTTCAAAAATATTTTTAAATATTTCAAAGACTTGTAGACGTTAGGTTGGTAATTTATTAAGTGAAGACTATATTTACTCATCGAAAATTAAAAAGTTTAATACAAATCATCTAGCCATCGTATTTTTAAAATAATTTTTAATTTTTTTTTTGTATGTATTTGAAGTTTTTTTAAAGTAATTTCTATTTGTACTTAAAAGGTCATGTGTTTTACGGTTTCTTCCCCTTACAGGAAAAAAATTATACAATTATGTCACTTTTGATCATCATAGACATATAGACTTATCTCGCATCTGTCGAGCTGTCATCACATTTCAAATACGGGGGAAAAATCAGAAAATTCAACTGAGTGTTTAAGAAATAGTTTTATTCTAAATTTCATGCTATAAATAAGTAATACTTGTGTAAATAAGATTAATTTAACATTAAATTTGCTAATTTTTTAAAAAATAATATGTCACAGATGTATATTTTATTTTGAATGATTTTTAAAACCGCGAATTAACTTTTGTTTACAAATGTGTCGATCGTTCAAAAACAGCCCCAAAATTGAAAATTTCTTTTTAAATCTCTAAAATTTAGATTCCAATCAATATAATTTCTGTTTGAAATGCACCAGAATATTTTGCTTGTTGGTAATAGTAAATTTAATCATTTAGCTTTGAATTAAAACTAAAATAAATGTTTCAAGAAAACTTTTTTTTATTTTTAAAAATTCAAATTAAAACGTTAGTTATCGAAAATAAGTAGAGGTATCTATGTTAAACATAATTGTTGTGGGATCTCCCCTTTGAATATGATAATGGACTCGACTGAGTATGCATATACTCCTGCCATAGAGAGAACAACAGTTGCAGTAAATTTGCCTCTGCTGCTACGACACTCTCAGCTATCTGCCTTCAGGTGAAGAGCGCTCTCTGCTTTCGAGCAGAAAATAAGAAAATAAAAATATACAAGTCTTGAAGAGAAGTCGTTGGAAATAGTATATCCGTGTGTCAAATTACGGCTCATGATTAAATATAATAGACATTCCTTGTCTGTTATATTTAACAATATATGTTTAGAAAAAAGAATATACATGTATTCTCTAAAGATATATTGTTAAATATAACAGACAATGAATGTCTATTCTGTTTAATCAAGAGACGTAATTTGGCTAAAATTTCAAATTTGAAATTAAAGCCAGATTACGATGTTTAAAACGGCTCATGATTAAACATAGCAGACATTCATTGTCTGTGATATTTAACAATATATATATATATATATATATATATATATATATATATATATAGTATATCGAGACAGCAAGTAATTTTCTAGACATATGCTATTAAATATAAGAGACAATGAATGTCTATTATGTTTAATCATGAGCCGTTCTAAACGTCGTATTTTTGCTTTAATTTCAGTTGAAAACAAAGACAAAAATTCTCCAACATTTGGATAATTATTTATTGGTTTTCTTCTAAGCTTACTTATACTATTGCAACCAAATACATAATAATTATAAACAAGATGAAAAAACTCTCAAAATCATAATACGTAGAAATGTTAAACCAGTCGAAAGTGATAATCAAATTAAACTCATTATATATTATAAAACGTTTAAAACAATTGACCTCATAGTCTATAATAACCCAACAGGCACTAAACTAAATTCTTTACAAAAAACAATGTAGTGTACCAATTTACATGCCCATTCAGAGATTGCATCTCTGATACTAATCAAAAACCTAGTACATATATTGGTTTTACCACAACCACGCTCTCCCGTAGACTTACATGTCATCTTTCTGATCAGAGTACTATTAAACAACATTTCTCTGAAAAACATAAACATGTAGGTAATATCAGACAGATTTTGGTCAACAATACGGTGATCCTTACTCATACACACAGTAAGAGGAACCTGCAGATATTGGAGGCCGTGTACATTAAATCAAAACAACCAACACTCAATAAAATCAACTTTAAAACAGGAAATAACATATTACATTGCATTTGACTAGATGGTTTTGTTGTCATTTCGCGCTATCCCGCGGTGTGACGTCATAAAACCGCATCGCAAACTTAAGAACTGCGTTTATTATTTTTGGTAACTATTGCCGTTGCCAAGCGGAGTTTTATGTCAACACAAAATAAAATCGTCGGTGATGGTGGATTTTATAATATTTCAGTTTAAACAACCTCTCTGAAGATGGCTCATGTGAGCCGAAAGCTTAGAAGAAAACCAATAAATAATTATCCAAATGTTGGAGAATGTTTGTCTTTATTTTCAACTGAAATTAAAGCAAAAATACGACGTTTAGAACGGCTCATGATTAAACATAATAGACATTCATTGTCTCTTATATTTAATAGCATATGTCTAGAAGATATATATATATATATATATATATAAGTCTATATTTCTGAGATGAGGTATTGTAATTATTTACTCCATTTACATTGTTTAGACTGTTGTCTTCATCTTTGTTGCCATATTAACGACGTTTCGGCTGTTGTACGCTGCGACCTTCTTGAATATGGCAAGAAAGATATACACAACAGTCCGAACAATGTAAGTAGTATATATATATATATATATATATATATATATATATATATATATATTTGGATTTACTAACCTGCGTTCAAGTTCGTATATTACGTTCAATATAACCTACTTTTCTATCTCAATATATGTTTTGTTGTTCATTATTTTGTGCGGTTCCCCAGCCGGAATCCACAACAATAATAATGAAACTCAATAAGGTTGAACCCACCATTGAATTCACACAAGAGTTTGAAACAAACAACTATATCTTTCCACGATATTTTATTCATACACAATATTGAAAGATTAGATTTCAAAGTTTACCCAAAACCCACAAACCGAAACGACCAAATCAATCTTTGCAAAACTTTTTAAAATGTTTCCAATAACTTATTTTTCATTGATATGAAGTAGGGATAATTAAACATTTTCCATGAGTTTGTCCATCTTCAAATCGTAAGTTTCTCTAAACATGGTCTCATCAAAGCGACCCCAACGTGAGTGTTTACAAAATGGAGGATCGATTTACTATAAGGCTGCATGAGAAACTGAGCAGCCCCTAAAAAGGATGAATAATTAATTTTTTCCCAATTTTTTTGATAACCGGAAAGATTAGGGTCTAAATCGATGATACTGCGCTGAAAAAAAATAAGAAAAAAAATTATAATAAACAAATTTACAAGTGGTGGTAATGTCAAAACGGCGAGTGATTCCAAAATAGAGGATCGATTTATTATGACGTTGTATGAAAAACTGAGCCCCCCACCCATAAAATTGTTCAAATATTGAAATGTTTCCACATTTTTTGTCAATCGGAAAATTTAGGGTGTAATCGATAAGATTAAAAAACAACAAATTTACAGGTGGTGGTAATGACGTCCAGGTCCGTCGTCCATTGTTTTAATACACTTAACACGTGTATTAATACGCATACATACATGTAAACAGACAAGCGTATCAATACATACACTAGCAGTATAGCCCGGCGTTGCTCGGGTGTAATGAAAGCTTTAAAACTAATCCATGGTCCTGGAGCTCACACTCTTTGGACGTTGGCACGAAAAACTAAAAAACAATAGTTGTTTCCAGTTAAATTGAAACCGTAGACTGAAAGAAAAATGAATGGATGTAAGTCAAATTTTGATTTCCTGGTATCGATATCAAATAAGTTTTTAGTCATAAACTGAATTTTGAAGGCTAAATAAGTCCTCTGAGTAAATGGTATCATGGCTGAGACTAAGAACTACAATTATACCTACTTAGAGCCAAACCCGAAGCAAAAACTAAAATAAAAGTGCTGAAAATATACAGACATACAGGCAGATAAACAAACACACACGCAAACATCTTGCCTTTTATATATATATATATATATATATATATATATATATATATATATATATATATTATCGATTTTCTGCACTATTGTAAAAACTGCAACATTGAAACTTCTGAATATTGTTTCTTATGTCTTTGTCTATGAGTGTATCAAATTTGATTAAAATCGGACCACTCCTTCTATAACCCGATTTTTTTCGATTATCGATTTTCGATATTTATCGGGGGTACCTCGACACAAAACTTAACTAAGAACACTCGTAGATGCTTATAGTACAACTGTGTAAATATTCAAGAAAATCGGTTCATCCGTTTCGGAGTCTATAGGTAACGGACACACACACTCGCACAGACACATACACACAGACAAAGTTCCATTTATAAATAGGTTTAGATATACATACAAAATATTCCACACATACATATAAAAATAATCATCTATTGCCTTAATATACGTGACACTTATCTGTCCTACAAGAATCAACCCAAACCACAACAAATCAATAGAGTGTCTCTTTGTAAGTCTTTATTTTTTTCTCAATCTCTGAAAATGCTTTTATAAAAGTGAAACATGTTAGATTGAGATACGTTTCCTATTTTGTTCTTTTACTTTATTCTATCATCAGATTCCGATCCATTTATTCCACTTTATATATATATATATATATATATATATATATAAACATTTCTCAGAAAAAAACATAACCATGTAGGTAATATCAGACAGATTCTAGTCAACAATACAATAATCCTCACTTATACACGCAGTAAAAAGAACCTTCAGATATTGGAGGCCATCTACATTAAATCCAAACAACGCACACTTAATAAAATCACATTTAAATCTGGTCATAATACATTACATTGCATTTAAATATATGGTTCTCACGCGGTGTGACGTCATAGAACCGCATTACAAATTTGCAAACTGCGTTTGCTATTTGGTGACTGTTGTCGTTGCTTAACGGAGTTGTATGTCAACGCAAGATAAAATCGTCGCTGATCGTGGATGTTTTTGTGTTAACGTCCTTTTAACCTCTTTGAAGATGGCTTATGTGAGCCGAAAGCTTAGAACCAACTTAATAAAAAATGATCCAAATGTTGGAGAAATTTTTTCTTTATTTTCACCTGAAATTAAAGCCAAAATACGATGTTTAGAACGGCTCATGATTAAGCATAATAGACATTCATTGTCTCTTATATTTAACAGTATATGTTTAGAATATATATATATATATATATATATATATATATATATATATATATATATATATTAACACCATAATATATATATATATATATAGATATATTATGGTGTTAAATGCAAGAACTTTTTTTACTATCGGTCATGATAAATTTTAAAACAAAAAACACACCAGCCGTCCGGTTTCATCCGCCCTCGTAAAAGGGGAAACAAATTATGGTTGCGGATGTCGTGAATGAATGGACAGAGGAAAAAATAATAAAAGTTATAACTTCTAAAGATGCTAAATTATAGCCAAATTACGGCTCATGATTAAACATAATAGACATTCATTGTCTGTTATATTTAACAATATATGTTTAGAAAAAAGAATATACATGTATTCTCCAAAGATATATTGTTAAATATACCAGACAATGAATCTCTATTATGTTTAATCAAGAGACGTAATTTGGCTATAATTTCAAATTTGAAATTAAACCCAGATTACGATGTTTAAAACGGCTCATGATTAAACATAGCAGACATTCATTGTCTGTGATATTTAACAATATATGTTTAGAAATATATATATATATATATATATATATATATATATATATATATATATATATAAGTCTATATTTCTGAGATGAGGTATTGTAATTATTTACTCCATTTACATTGTTTAGACTGTTGTCTTCATCTTTGTTGCCATATTAACGACGTTTCGGCTGTTGTACGCTGCGACCTTCTTGAATATGGCAACAAAGATAAACACAACAGTCCGAACAATGTAAGTAGTATATATATATATATATATATATATATATATATATATATATATATATATCTGCAGACAATTCTGTTTCGCTGTATCACAGCTCATCAGTACGGTTAGACATCCGATTGCTTCTAGCCAGGTTTGAAACTAGACCGAATTGACATCATTCGGTGTTTCTACCTCTGAGCTATGGCCGCCCAGTAGAGGAAGGCGGACTTTAGCGTGTTATATACAATGTAAACACACATCAGTAGCTGAGAGTGTTCAAATTCATTACTGAATGAACGATGCGATAATAAGTATACCTCTCTTCATATATATATATATATATATATATATTGTGTATTTAGGCAGCAAATTTTCTTTTAAACATGTCAGATTAAATAAATTTCAAACAGTGTGTCTGCTTATTTTTAAAAAAACACAAGGATAATCTTTCGCGTATTATAATTGAAAGATGTCAGAAATGAACTGTAACGTTGACAGATGTTATTATCATTCATTTCTCAAGGTACCCAAGTACTTTCAAGCTCTTGCCATAACTCACATCTCCGAAGATGATTCGGAAAGAGATTGAAAGTACTTGGGTACCTTGAGAAACTAATGAGAATCACATCTGTCAACATTACAGCTCATTTCTGATATCTTTCAATTATAATACGCGAAAGATTATCCATGAGTATGAATGGATTTTATGAAAAATAAGCAGCCATAATATTTGCAATTTATTTAATCTGACATTGTGTGTGTGTCTGTGTTTGTATATATATATATATATATATATATATATATAGAGAGAGAGAGAGAGAGAGAGACAGACAGACAGACAGACAGACAGAGAGACAGAGAGAGAGAGAGAGGGAGAGAGAGATAAAAGAAACAGTACTTTAACATAGCTGTTCACAACCGTTTCATGTGAATATATTGATGGTAATATTGCTATCACACAATATTCAGGTTGTAAAAGGTGTTCAAAAAGGTGTTCAAAAAGTATACTACAATACTGTGTGAAGATTGTGTAACAGCAATTTTGATAGCCATACATCCACATTATATATATATATATATATATATAGCATCAATATTATGCTTATTTTTAATAAAATCCGTTCATACTCATGGATAAACTCACGCGTATAACAATCAAAGAATGTCAGAAATGAGCTATAACATTGACAGATGTTATTATCATTTCTCAAGGTACCCTAGTACTTTCAACCTCTTTCCGAAATCATCTTCAGGGGTGTGAGTTATGGTAACAAATGTAACCGGAAAACTGTGTTGCTAAAAATTACCGTACATTTTTTTTTCTGCTTCAAATATAACGGTTGACAAATTACTATTTTATTAAAAATAAGCAAACGCAATGTTTGTAATTTATTTAATCTGACATATATATATACATATATAAATATATATATAAAGAAAGCGAGAGTTATTATTCAGTTAGTTAAGTGCCATACGTGATACACGCATTGGGCGATCATGTCTTGAAAGAGACATGACTGACTGGGCAGAAGATTTTCTATCCTGCTATTTAAACTATAGCTGAAGGGAGAAGAGACGAATTGTATTAATAAGTAGTAATTAGTGGGGGATCAGTTTATTACTTCATAACAATACAAAACCGATCCCCCACTTTATGCCCAGTGGAAGCTTTACTTCTTCATTCAGTCAGTTAAGTGCCATACGTGATACGCGCTTTGGGTGATCATGTCTCTGTTGAGACATGACTGACTGGGCAAAAGATTATCCCGCAGTAGGTTGCTATTGTTTTCTGTGGTAGACTGGTTGCTAGCCAAGGCTATAGAACCCAATCTGTCCTATCATTTAACCCATAACTGGAAGGAAGAGACGGATAAATACTTTTCCCAAGGGTATTTGCGCGAATTTTACTGAAATTCGAACTCGGCTCACCGATTTCTCGTTCCGAGTCGACACCCCGAGTTATTATTAGAGTTATAATTATAGCATAAGGAACTGTAACTCACATGCTCTCAAGTTTCGGTGCTAGTGTACCATCATCAGGAACACCGAAGTCCGTGGGCTTTTGGGTTTCAGTTTTGGGTTTTAATATATTCTATTATTATAACACTAATAGTAACTATATCTGTATAAATGATCTACGTTTGTATTGAGCACTTTATAAAAAGTAAAAAATTACCAAACTGTGGAATATATATACATTAGTTTATACTACTCATATTATATATATATATATATATATATATAACGTTTACAACGTCCAAAACATTAATTTAAAACAATGCTCGATATATAATATATAGAGCTGTGAATATTTATTACAAATTATATTTTAGAATATGTACAAATTTTTTATATCTCCACTACAAATTGTATATTTGTTTCGACATTGAAACTACAATGTCTCATCAGGTGGTGTGGACAGGAATGGAAAGATTAATGAGAGTCTTGGAATTTTGTAGAAGTTTTAACATTAGCAGATAGAATTGTAAGTTTTATGATCTTGCGACTAGACTTTATCCTTTGGATTTCTTAGAGGAGCAGAGTAGGGAGGTGTAAGGGGTGAGGAGCGATGGGATTGGACTTACCGCTTATTTGTACAACTATAGAATATTTTTTGTATTTAAGCACAGTTTTTATAATTAATCTAATTTTGTATATTTGATCTTAATTTTGGATTTAGGAAATCAATTTTATTCACTACCCACACCACTTTCTTCAAAATTCAAACGGACAATTCACAAGACTTATTCCCTTATCACTAACCCCCACCAACATCCCACACACAACTCACCAAATGTAAGAAAAGAGGCTTTCCATTCCTGTCCACATGGCCGTATCTGACTACCGGGCACACCGGGCACGGGTCCGGGCCGATCCGTGCAATCATAGTGAAAATCCGGGCAAGGAAAAATGTCTTCGTCAGAAATCAAACTAAACAATTCACGAAGAAAGAAAGAAAGAAAGAAAGAAAGAAAGAAAGAAAGAAAACATCTGAATGAACGCAGTAAAAATCTGTTTGTTTATTTATTAATTTTAGGAGAAAAGACTGGTTCTACTCAGAAAGTCCGAACCCGATTTCCTGCTTTTGTTCTCGTTCTGTGCTTAATTTCCATTTCAATAGCCGAAAAAATCCGCAAAAGTCATAGTTTCTGGAAACGGATGACACTGATGCCGTCATCACATTGTCAACTAATAAACCTGGGCAATTTTCTCTGTGCCCGGTGTTTTTTAGCATCAGCTACGGCCCTGCCTGTCCACACCACCTGATGAGACATTGTACATGTTCTAAAATATATATATATATATATATATATATATATATATAAGTTTTGTCTATTAATTTTGTGTAGGATCCGTTCGTACAGTCTGATATACTTGATGGTGATGTCGTTGAAAGACAACAAAAAATTACAGTAATTGTTGATTTTTTTTATCGGGTCTAAGCTTTCGGCTCACATAAGCCATTATCAAAAAATAAATAAATTATTGTGTGTTAATATTTATTCTTTGATAATGGCTTATGTGAGCCGAAAGCTTAGACCCGATAAAAAAATCAACAATTACTGTATCCTAAACAAAATTAATAGACAAACTTGTCTATATTATTCAATGAAACCTGCATTAATATATATATATTATAAATTATGTTTTCGAACATGTACATAATTTTTTCTATATATGTCCTCGACAATCATATGTTTGTTTCAACGTTGGGTGTCCAACGTTTCGTCAGGAGGAATATGCAAGAACTGGAATCATTCTCTGTTTATATTTGGTTCGTTGTTGTTGTGGGGTTGGTTGGGGTTATTGATAATGAAGGGAATGTGTCTTCCGTGTTGACCGTTAGACTTTTGAAGAACTTGTTGTGTAAGTGCTAAATTGTTGATTAATGGCATTATCTGTTGGAATGTACGTTTTTATCGGTCGTGTATATCTTTTGGTTAGAATTTCGAAGAACGTGGTGTGTGGAGGAGTTTGATTACTTGGTCAGTTTTGTGTGTTTGTGTGGGGGTTTTTTGTGATTGGGGAACTTATCTTGTTTGTTGACTTTAAGGATTTTTAGGACGGCGTCGTGGTTGGCTAGTGTTTGATTTATTGGTGTCTGTTGTTACCCGGCAGATTTTATGTATTCTCTTTCATTTTGTGGCGAGGCTTTCCCCTCGGGGTTCCTTAGATAGACGTGATAGGGGTGGGGTGTTTTTTCGTTTCAATTTTGATTTTTTCAGTACAGAATATTTTTTTATTTTATTTTTATTTTTTATATTTTTATTTTAGCGAGAAAAAGTTTTTTTTTAAATTCAAGTTTGGAGTATTATTGTATTTAGGTGAAGTTATTTCCAAAAGGATGTGCGTTGCAGTGCAGTGAATATCGGTTCGGGACGAGAAATCGGGGAGCCGAGTTCGAATTCCAGCTGAATTCTTGCATTCACTTACGTGCAAATACCTTTGGGAAAGGTATTAATCCGTCTCTTCCTTCCAGTTATAGATTAAATAACAGGACAGATTGGGTTCTATAGCCTTGGCTGGCAACCAGTCTACCGCAGAAAGCAATGGCAACCTACTGTGGGATAATCTTCTGCCCAGTCATTCATGTCTCTTTCGAGACATGATCGCCCAAACCGTGTATCACGTATGGCACTTAACTGACTGATTATTTCCAAAAAATCTAAACTTGTATTTTTTAGGAAGTAAATGCAAATTTGTATTTTATCAGATTTTTATATAAAGTTGTATATTTAATCTTAATTTTGAGTTTAGAGAATCGGTTTTTTCTTTTAATTTTTCTTTTTCTTTCTTCGTTCTATACTCACTCGGACATATATATATATATATATATATATATATATATGTACTTTTGCCACTACTTATAGAAGAAGAAAAAGAAAAAACAGCGCTAGATCAATGATGCAACTCGACATTTCTTCAGCTGTTGCAGTTGAATTAACAATTGGTTGCGAGAGAAACATTCACATGATCGGAATGTATTTATTTTGTTTAATTAGGGGGCCAAACGTTCAGTGCTTTCAACGGACAGCTGTTCTCACGAGCAAGGTCGCCTATTGTATTTTTTTTTAATGACTATTACATGTGCTTAATACGGTATTTCGGTGCTGGTTAGATTATTGTGCTGCTGGTACTCTGTCCAGAGGTTTAATGTAAAATGTGTTGTAATGAGTGTATTAGAAAACGTCCATTTTTGTTATGCCATGATCAGTTGATTTTGAGGTAAACTAAATTAGGTATCTCGACTCATCTAAATCTAAGCTTATTTATATATGGAACTGTGTGTGTGTGTGTGTGTGTGTGTGTGTGTGTGTGTGTGTGTGTGTGTGTGTGCGTGTGTGTGTGTGTGTTACATGCATTACAACAGCAAAAATACAAAAACCATTCCAAAAAAAATTTAAAAAATAAAAAAAATATCCCCGGGATGAAAATCCAGTTATCAACATAGTCTCCTTTCTTTTCAGTTGTGCAGGATTTCGTCATAATCTAAACTTATTTATAAATGGAACTTTGTCTGTGTGCGTGTGTGTGTGTGTGTGTGTGTGTGTGTGTGTGTGTGTGTGTGTGTGTATCCATTACCTATAGACTCCGAAACGGCTGAACCGATTTTCTTGAAAATTTACACAGTTGTACTATAAGCATCTGCGAGTGCTCTTACCTAGGTTTTTTGTCCAGGTACCCCGGATAAATATCGAAAATCGATAATCGAAAAAATCGGGTTATAGAACGAGTGGTCCGATTGTAATCATATTTGATACACTCATAGACAAAGACATAAGAAACGATATTCAGAAGTTTCAAGGTTGCAGTTCTTACAATAGTGCAGAAAATCGATTTTATATATATATAAAAGGCAAGATGTTTGTGTATGTGTGTCTGTTTATCTGCCTGTATGTCTTTTTCTTTTTTTTTTTCTTTTTTTTCAGCCCTTTTATTTTTGTTTTTGCTTCGGGTTTGGCTCTAAGTAAGTATAATTGTAGTTCTTAGTCTCAGCCATGATACCATTTACTCAGAGGACTTATTTAGCCTTCAAAATTCAGTTTACGACGAAAAAAACTTATTTGATATCGATACCAGGAAATCAAAATTTGACTTACAGCCATTCATTTGGCTTTAACTGGAAACAACTATTGTTTTTTAGTCTTTCGTGCCAACGTCCAAAGAGTCTGAGCTCCAGGACCATGGCTTAGTTTTAAAGCCGGGCTATACGGCTAGTTTTAAATACCGACATCTTAAAGTGAATTTTATTAAATGAAAAACTTTCTTGTAGCTTTTATTTTAGCTTCAGTTGACAGCTAAATAATTTAATTTACTATTTTCAGTGAACAAAAATACTCTGATGTATTTCAAATTCAAATTTCTTTTTTATCGTTTCACCCCAAGCAAGGAGGTACCGCCACTGATGCGCAGGGGGCTACATAAAAGTAACAGTTTAGACAGGAGGAGAGTGAAGAGAAAGACGAACCAGTTACCGGGGGTGTCAGAGAAAGGGCAAGAGAAGGACGGGAACACAGGTTTCAAGACAGTGGCGAAGGTAGAGAGAAAGGAAAAGAAGCAAGATATACAGGGTGATGTAGAAAGGACTGGAGTCAAGTGGATAAGAGATGGGAACTGACATTTCATTTAAATTTCTGGAGGTTGTATCCATCAGGAAAGAAGCAAGTATATGGAATTGAGTTTCACCGGCGAAAAGTGCGAGAAAAGAAGCTGAGGAGTGTAGGGGATGAATACGACTAAATTCAGAATGAAATGCAAATATTGTGGAAAAGTGCATGTGAAGAAGTAACTATATTTGTCCAGCGCTAGAAAAACTAAACTCGAATTGCAGAAGGAAGAATCATTTTCAGGGTGGATGTAGGTATGAGAAGCAAGTAGAGAAAATGCGAAAAGTAAAAACGTTTGAAGAAGAAGAAGACTTTTAGTAAAAACACAAAAGAAAGGTCGAGAGACTATAAGAATAAGTGGTTATGTATTTAATATACAGGTGGATACTAGTAGCGAAATACCTTTAATCCCAAAGAATTTTTGGATTAAGTTGGGACGACCCGAACTAAAAAAAAAAAAAAAAAAAAGTTATGTGAAATTAAATCAGTTTGATAGACAACCATAAAGAGAATAGGTTTCTTTCAGGGCACCTTTGAAACTGGTACACGATTTGAAGTAATTGCCAAAAATAAATATAGATTGTTATGAATCGACGTATTAAAGGTCGACACAGCAAAGCTTGAATAGGATTGTTGAAAGACTGTAAAGTGAGAATTAAAACTGAAAGAGAATTATCACCTTAAATATATAAAGGTGAAAAAGGTTCCGGTTCATATACTTCCTTTGATCGCAGCAAAGCTAAGCACAATGACCCACAGGGCATTCTAGAAAAGGTGAGTCAAGTTGGAAGTGACTGGGCGTCCACCTATTGTTGCGATAAAAAAAAAAAAGCCGATGGAAACTTAAGGATATGTCGAGATTGTAAGATAGGAATGAATCACCAAATACGCTCAAATTCATTTCCGTTCCCGAATACTGAAATTGCGAGCTACGAGCTGGCAAATATGGACTATTTTGCCAAAATTGATCTTAAGTCTGCGTACAACCAGACTGACATTGATGAGAAGTTTAAAGAAGTCGTCAAGATTAACACCCCTATAGGTTTACTAAGATGGACTCGTTTACTGGGATCAAGACCTCCAGTCATATTTTTTAAAAAGCTATTGAACGAGTGTTGTCAGAAAAAAAAAAAAAGAAACATAATAATAGACCAGAACAGTATAGGGGTAGGAGCAAAAACCAAGGAAGAATTGGGCGATCATGTCTAGAAAGAGACATTACTGACTGGGCAGAAGATTTTCTATCCTGCTATTTAAAGTATACCTGAAAGGAGAAGAGATGGATTGTATTAATAAGTAGTAATTAGTGGAGGATCAGTTGATTACTTAATAACAATAAAAAACGAATCCCCCACTTTATGCCCAGTAGAAGCATCACTTATGTTTCCAAATATTATCCTCATTCAGTCAGTTAAGTGTCATACATGATACACGTTTGGACGATCATGTCTCGAAAGAGACATGACTGACTGGGTAGTAGATTTTCTATCCTGCTATTTAAACTGGAGCTAAAGGGAGATGAGACGGATTGTATTAATAAGTAGTAATTAGTGGGGGATCAGTTTATTACTTCATAACAATACAAAACCGATCCCTCATTTTATGCTCAGTAGAAGCTTTGCTTGTTTCCAATTATTATCTTCATTCAGTCAGTTAAGTGCCATACGTGATACACGCTTTGGGCAATCATGTCTCGAAAGAGACATAACTGACTGGGTAGTAGATTTTCAATCCTGCTATTTAAACTATACATGAAAGAAGAGATGGATTATATTAATAAGTAATAATGAGTGGGGGATCAGTTTATTACTTCATAACAATAGAAAACTGATCCCTCACTTTATGCCCAGTAGAAGCTTTACTTATGTTTCTAACTATTATCTTCATTCAGTCAGTTAAGTGCCATACGTGATACACGCTTTGGACGATCATGTCTCGAAAATGACTGACTGGGCAGAAGATTATCCCGCAGTAGGTTGCCATTGCTTTCTACGGTAGACTGGTTGTCAGCTAAGGCTACAGAACCCTATTTGTCTCGTTATTTAACCCATAACTGGAGGGAAAGACGGATTAATACCTTTCCCAAGGGTATTTGTGCGTAAGTGAATGCAAGGAATTCAACTGGAATTCGAACTCGGCTCCCCGATTTGTCGTTCCAAGCCGATCAAATATAAACAAGATTTAAAAAGTCAGGGTTAACGGTGAACAGAGAAAAATGCAATTTTGATTGTAAGAATTTGGGCTATCAGATATCAAAAAAAAAAAGCATAGCTCCTGATGAGAGGTTGACGAAGAAGATTATAGATATAGTGACCCCAACGAATAAGAAGGAATTAGAGTCCTTTTGGGGGCTAATAAATTTCTACAGCAAGTATATTCTAAGGTTCAGTGAAATAAATGAGCCTCTGCAGAATTACGCAAGAAGAGCAGTGAGTTTGAGTGGACGCAAAAGCAAAATAGTGCTTTTGAAGCACTAAAGACAATCATGAGGAGAAAACCGATAATAAAAGTGTTGGATCCTAAAAAAGAAATAACCGATGCAAATGAAAAGGCGATCTCTACCATTTTATCGCAAGCGGAACTTCCTCTTATGTATTTGTCAAGGACATTAACGTCGCCAGAGATTAACTATTCAAGTATCGAGAAAGAGTCATTAGCAATCGTATGGTGCATGGAAAGGGTGCGGAATTTTCTGTTAGGCAAAAACATTTGTTGAAGTCAGACCGAGGAAAGAATTGCCAAAGGTTACGTCTTCAAAGATACTGCGTTAGGCGATAAAAATCATGGCGTTTGATTTCGACATCATATATATGAAAGGAAACATTATTACTTGTGTGGAAGCCTTGTCAAGGTTACCGTTTATGAATGGAACAGAAGAGAAGCCTAAAACTGGTGAAGATAGAATAATTCACTGGATGGAGGGGCTTACGGCCTATCACGTTGAATACACCGGTTCTCGCTCAATCACTGAAGTTAAGCAACGTTGAGCCTGGTCAGTACTTAGATGGGTGACCACTTGCGAATACCAGGTGCTGTAAGCGTATAGTGACGGATGTAAATTGTGGTGCAGTGGATATCGGCTCGGAAAGAGAAATCGGTGAGCCGAGTTCAAATTCCAGTTGAATACCCTGCATTCGCTTTAGCACTGGTACTCTTAGGAAAGATATTAATCTGTCCCTTCCCTCCAGTTATGGGTTAAATAACAGAGCAGGACTTGGGGACCCTGCTCTTAAATACAAATCCCAATGAATCTTGATACTCGAAAAGAAAAATGTTGTAAAAATAAAATAACCTTGCCCCAAAATCATTGGTTATGACCTTAAATGATCCCATAAGGATTGATAGGTCGTTGAACATACAAACAAAACTGGATGGAGACAGACGTGTTTTCTTATAAATAGACTTAAAAGTAAAACCAAGTAGGATCCGGTCTTAAGCAGAGTGATGGAAAGAATAAGAAGCAATTTCTCAACTGTAAAGGGACCATAGAAGGAAGCAAGACACAAGTTCACTACAGAGAATGGGATATGTAATGGAGAGGTAATAGTAGTTCCACGGGTGTTGAGAAAAGACGTATTGAGAGGAATGCATGACGATGCGCTTTGTAGAGTAACGGCAATACGGAGAAGGTTAAAACTGTAAGCATAGTGGCCGGGCTATTCGAAGGATACTGAGGAATATATTAGAAGGTGTCTAAAGTGTAATGAGATAAGAAATTTCAGGCAGAAAGAATTTAATTCGTAGCCTAATGAAGCACAACCCTAGTTTAGAGTTTAGATTGTACATAGCCCATACGTATATCAGAGATGTGGGGTCATTTTTAATACTAGTGGACGTATACTCAGGTTGGCCAGAGCTTATCAAAGTAAAAAGCGGGCACATTAAAACAGATTTTAAGAACCGTGTTTTTGAGAAATAGAGTGCCTCAAACGAATGGAAAGAATGAATTTGCAGGATCAAGGAGAGACAGACAGCTGTAAAAGTGAGATTGAGCAGGATAGGGAATTAAGTGAAGGCGAAAAAAAAGATGAGTATGAGGAGAAGGATGAAGAAGGGCCGAGGTCGCCGTTGAAGAGAGGCGACAAGAAGATCAAACAGAAGGACTGTATAAGACAAAGGCAATTAGAAGGAGAATTAGAAAGAACAGGGGTGTACGACCCCTCCGGTTCAGGGAAGGTGTAGTATCCCATTCAAATTACCCCGGCACAATTTAAGTATTATGTAGCTGACAGGCCGGGCAGCAATCTATTGCATAACACTAGACACGGAGAGCTACGTCACGTCTATTACTACACGCAGAGATGCGTCACGACTTTGTCTATACACAGAGATGTACGAGACTTAACACTTATAAATTTCTATTCCTATCATAACAACAAAATACATCCGACATAATATTCGGATTCTACCCAAGAGCACTAAGAATATGTAGCTCAGATTATTTATGATATCTGATTGTGAGACAATTTCTCTGTCAAGTTAAAGAATGACTTTTCCGAAAGGATTTGTGATAAACGATTATCTTAGGAAATTTCAAAACGTCTTACCTTCGCTACTAGGAAGGATCGAAAACACGACGTCAGGTTTGCAAACTTAATTTTGTGATCACTGAGCTAAAAAGTATGGATGGTGCCGTTCAAGAGAATTTATAATCAATACTTTTATTTTAGTAAAAGCCAAATATTTCATATTTGCCCTCAATGAGAATCGAACTCACGAACACTATTTAGCGCAACTTCACTATCGTTTGTTAATTTCATCCCACATGTCATAAAGTTTGTCTTGTTTTCTTCCGATTTGTGTGTGTGTGTGTGTGTGTGTGTGTGTGTGTGTGTGTGTGTGTGTGTGTGTGTGTGTGTGTGGCACCTTTCTTCTGATATCTTATTCGTTGTCCCTCATGATTTGCCAGTGACCCTCGTTCGAGTAGTTTTTTACTCGTTCACTGTTTGTTTCCAGTCTTTTAATCCTTTCTCCCCACCATAGATGCCAGTCTGTGGCCTCATTTTGCCCCCTATAATTATTTTCACGAGCTGTGTATCTCGGGGTTTGAAACGGAGGTCGGGGCCGCATTTTGAATCCAACAAAGGAAACTCGTGGCTAAATAAATGAGAAGGGCAGGCGGCAGAAGAAATGAAAAGAAAAAAGAAAAAGAAAAATTGGAACTTGCGTATATTTCATTCCTTGAGAAAAAAAAGCAGTTTTGGAACGTGGTCAACTGGGAACATGAAGAACGCTCGTGTACGTAATCAAAATCATGATATTCCACACCATTTAAAACAAAAATTTTGGAAGGATGGAATACTGTTGTCATATCTGGTTAGGCGCCCCTGTTGTTCGTCTCAGTGTTCTCGACAGGCTCCAAAGGAGAATCTAATGCCTGGCAGCTCGTCTCTAGCCACTTTCTCATCGGCGGAATGTGGCTTCCCTCTGTCTATTCTATAAATATTTTCTTCTGCTCCGAAGGAGTTAGGTCACTGGTGCACCCTCCACAAGAATTTACTTGGGCAACCAGACTGGCATCAAGATCCCACCCTTTTACGGTTAGATCAAACAAATGCAGGCGACAATTCTATTCCATCAGCTTCTTTTCTCGCGCTTCCCGCCTGTGGAACTCCCTTCCATATACTTGCTTTCTTGATGGCTATAACCTCCAGGAATTTAAATGCAATGTCAATTCCCATCTCTTATCCACTTAATTCCAGCCCTTTCCACATCACCCCGTGTATCTTGCTCTTTTCCTTTCTCTCTACCTTCGCAACTGTCTTCACTCCTGTGTTCACATCTTTCTCTTGACGTTTCTCCTTCTCCCCCTGTAGCTGGTTCGTCTTTGTCTTTTCCTGCTTAAAACTAATTCTCTTATGTAGCCCCCTGCACATCAGTGGTGGTAACGCCTTGATTAGGGTGAAATGATTAAATAAATAAATATAAAAAGGAAATTCGATCAATACTCGAAAGAGTGATAACTGTTAGTTTAGATGAGAAAGTTATTTTCCTGAAAGATTTTAATTAAATTTCATCCGGCAATGAACACCAAGCATCTCCTGTATGGAAACGGTTTATACGCCATCAGTATTATCCTTCTTTTTTTTTTTTTTTTTCGTAATATTCCCGATTGAAATGTGGGTTAAGCTTTTGTGTACCCGTAGGGATGATCTATACGACTTATACGGATGTTAGTAATCAAGGATGCTTCCTGGTAAATTTAAAAGCTTAACCCATTAGTTTCGGACAAAAATTCAAATTGCAGGACAATCTTGGTTGATTCTGCTTAGCGGCATATCAATACCTCTATGAGTTAATTAATGCGCATATATATATATATATATATATATATATATATATATATATATATATATATAGTACTGTGCAAAAGTATTAGGACAAGAACTATTTTATGTTTTATCAAGCATCAAAATAAAGTTTAAAATCACCCCTCTCCTAACAATTTTGCACACTTTAGTATTAGGAGAGGGGTGATTTTCCTAAAAACCTCACTGAAATTCAAATACAGGGTGAAAAGCCAAGTAAATTGCTAATAAATATTGATTATTTAAAACTAGGTGTAAAAGAAATGTATTTAAAAAAAGTTATATTTAATTTTTCCTATTTTCTATTAAACAAGTTATTTTGAAACTACTCTATGGGATATTTTGGATAAAAAAATTGATAAATCTAATTTTACTTCGCAAGACACATTGCTTGACAGAAGATACCATTAGACACATTGAAGTAGCTTGTGATGTTAATGCCTGACAGAATGAAGGCTGTGATCAAAGCAAAAGGCTATTATACTAAATATTAAATTTATTTTGTAGCAAGTATTTTTTTCTTGTTAAAGCATTTGTTGAGTTAATTAAATAAAATTACTTTAATTAAATTGTTTATTTTCTGTCAATATGCCTCATAAAAAATAAAATAGTTCTTGTCTTAATACTTTTGCACAGTACTATACTAGATGCTATTGTTAAATTGTCGCAATTATTTTATTAATTCAAGCAAAAGGCTATTATACTAAATATTAAATTTATTTTGTAACAAGTATGTTTTTCTTGTTAAAGAATTTGTTGAGTAAATCAAATAAAATTACTGTAATTAAATTGTTTATTTTCTGTCAATATGCTTCATAAAAGAAAATAGTTCTTGTCCTAATACTTTTGCACAGTTCTGTATATGTTTCATTGACAACGGCCGACAAAAAAGATTTCATTAATTTTTTATTTAAAAAACGAAATACTGAAAAAAATATTAAATCAAAAATTAATGAAATCTTCCTTGTCGGTTGTTTTTAACGAAATATTTTTAAAAGAAACATTGCTTCCCAAATATATACATATAACTATATATATAAAAATATATATATTTGTCTGTCTGTGTGTTTGTGTGTCTCCATGCTAAAAAACCCTATTCCTCCCAAACCCTTAGTTCATATTCAACCAAAATTGGATCACTTGTCGTTCATAATATGAACCTTTGGTGTATGCAAAAATCTTTTGAATCGATAGGGCAGAAATCACCGAAACGCTTAGAATTTCTTTTCCAATCTGTTCACTCTCGTGTAGCCCCCTGCACATCAGTGGCGTTACCGCCTTGCTCGGGGTGATATGATTAAAAAAAAAAAACTCTTCTCTTTCCGGACGCCTTATGCGAATTCAACCATAGATCAAGTTCCGAAACTTTGATGTACACAAAATTCTTTTGAATCAATAATCAACAACAAACATAATTTCGGGTGGTTTTTTGCTCACTTTTATGCATTTCTACGAGACGCTTTACTTAAACTCAACTAAAATCGAGTCACTGGTCTGACGTCTTGATATGCGAACAAACTGCTGGGTTGGTTTTTTCGCCTAAACATCCAAAAACTTGTTGAATGGCCGCTGAAATAAATAGGCAAAAAGAAAAGGAAAGATACAGAGACACTAGAGGGACAGTTTGGGCACTGATTTTATTTTATTTTATTTTATTTTTATTTTTATTTTTTATTTTTTATTTTTTATTTTTGGTTCCGACGACCTCTTGTTGGGGAAATTCCTTCCCGAACAGTTTGGCACGTCTTTACCATCCAAAGTCCAACAGAAAAAGAGATAGAGATTATTTTTTGGCACCAGGAGGCCTCTCTTTTTGTCAGAGGACGTTTGGGAGATTTCCATGTTTATTTTATTTCGTACTTTTATTTTATTTTGTATTTTTATTTTATTTCGTAGTTTTTATTTTATTTTGTATTTTATTTTATTTAGTGTTTTTTATTTTATTTCGTATTTTTATTTAATCTCTACAAAAAATATCAATTGACACCCAGGGTGCGGAAAAAACTCATGGAAAATGTTGCTTTTTGTGATCGTTTATTTCTCTGAAACGCTTAGTTGTATTCCAACAAAAATCGAGTCTTTTTTGTAACTTCTACCTTATCATATGCCATAGCACTTTCACGTTTTCTACAAGGTGCCAACCAGTCCGGCGTTGCAGGGACAATGCATCCATTTCTTCTGCAACGTCATCACATCATATTGCAGGCTCTCGTAACGTCCGCCTCGGTTCTTCCAATTGTACATACATCATTCCCGTTTATTGGCAAAATTGATCAACCATTGGTATTTTTACTATAAAAAAATATTTAATATTTTTATATTTTCATAGAACTGTGCTCTTATTAGGAAATTCAGTATTTGCTCACAGCTGGGGCCCTAACAGGTGCTACAACCCTGGATCACGGTCGACGTGTGAACAACAGCATTTAAGAGGTGGTTCCAGACTCCTCCAAACGCCCAATCTCCCGAACAGAGGTCTCACTGCCTGATGTAGTTTATTGTCATACCCAGGATTTTCGCAGAACAAGAAGTAACAACGGAAAATTCTTTTCTCCCCCCCCCCTTTAACCCAACATAGCAGAAACAGCATATCGTAGCAAGATTTCTTCCAGGGCAATACTGTTAAAATTCTTTATCTTTGGTAACAGTGTAATTTGCTGGTCAGTTTACAGTTTAATGATAACATTAACAATCTATATCTTTATTCTGCTTGTTTTGATACACGGTCATTATCCTTTTCTAGTGTAGTGTTTGTTCCCGATCAATGACCTTTTTGATATAAAACCAATCACGTACTCTAGCCGGGTAAAAAACATTAAACGGAAAGGAATATAATGTGAAAGAGAGAAGGTCAAAAAGAGAAGGAAGGGGACTAGTTTAGGGGTTTTTTTGTTTGTTTGTTTGTTTTTTCTTGTTATTGTTGTTCTTTTTATAATCGTGTCGCCCCAGGCAAGGCATTTTACTGCCACTGTTGTGCAGGGGGTTACATAGGAGGAATGTTGAGGAGTGTGAGGTTGCAGGGGGTGGCAGGAAGAGCGTAAGAGAGGAAAGAGATTACTGATGAGAGTGGGGTGGACGAGGAGGAATGTTATGAGGAGTGAGAGGTTGCAGGGGGTGTCAGGAAGTGAGTAGGAGAGGGAAGAGAATACTGATGAGAGTGGGGTGGATGTAGAAAAGAATGAGAGAGAGGATGTAAGTTAGTGAGACAGGAGATGACTACTGACTTTACATTTAAATTCTTGGAGATTATACCTGTCGGGAAAGCAAGTAAATGGAAGGGAATTCCACAGGCGAGAAGTGCGAGAAAAGAAGCTACTGGAGTAGAATTTGCGTTTACAATTTATTGGTTTCACAGTAAAAGGGTGGGACCTAGTTGCTAATCTTGTGACTCGGGGAAATTCATATATAGGGGGTACCAGTGTGCTAAGTTCATCGGAGTAGAAGCCGTGAAAGTATTTGTAGAAGAGACATAGGGAAGCCATATTGCGCCGGTGAGAAAGCGACTGTATCGTAGTTGCCAAGTCGGGATCGATCGCATTACAGATTCTTCGTTGGATTCGGTCGAGGACACGTAAGTGGATTGCAGGAGCACCAGACCAGATATGGCAGCAATATTCAATGCACGGGCGGATGGTAGACTTGTATATGTGCAGGATTGTTTGGGACGGGAAAAACTTCCTGGCCCTGCACAGAGAAGCTACTTTCTTAGCAGCGGATTTAGCTATTGATTCTGTATAGTTACATTATTAACTTAAGGACATATGCACATTAAGGACATATGCACATATGCTAGGCTTCAAAAATCTCCTAAGCCGACCATATGGGAACCAGTAATATTGAGTCTTTATTATACATAAGATTTTACACGAATTTTAATATATATATATATATATATATATATATATATATACCTCCTGAAGAGACATTGGAAACCCAATGTCGAAACAACCATATGATTGTAGAGGACACATATATATAAAAAACATTATGTACATGTTCTAAAATATAATTTATAATAAATATTCACAGCTCTATATCGAGCACTGTTTTAAATTAATGTTTTGGACGTTGGAAAAAATTATTTCTTCGTTCTGTACTCACTCGTATATATATATATATATATATATATATATATATATATATATATATGGTTTCTCGAATATTCAGGCTGGTAGACAAAAATAAATAGATCTACTCTTTAATAAATAAACAAAGATTCTATTCAAACACGAGTATTCCTAAAAATAAGGTTAAAGTAATATATATTTCTATATGTGTGGGTTGGTACATGTGCTATTTGTTTTTAAATATTAGTGACATTCATTTGTTAAATGTTGGATTCTTCTTTATTTTTTATTAATAATGCTTTAATTATATTTAGCCTTTTTACACGTGGATCATGTTATTATGTTTGTATTGTCAACCAGTATCTTACAATATATATATATATATATATATATATATATATATATATATGTATGTATGTATGTATGTATGTATGTACATACATACATACATACATTAATACATACATACATATATATATGTACGTATGTATGTATGTATTTATGTATGTATGTATGTATGTATATACATACAGTCATACATAAATACATACGTATATATATATATGTAAGTATGTATTTATGTATGTATGTATATATATATATATATATATACATACATGCATACATAAATATATATATATATATATATATATATATATATATATATATATATATATTAACATGCCCTGTGGACATAGAATAATCCAAAGGAGTATCCTTTACATATAGTGGTAGGATAACTCTCTACGAGAGCTCTAAACATATATGCATAGAAATACATATAGAGCAAATATAAGAAAAATTAAGACAGACGCGTTATTTCATGGTAATTCGGAAGTATAGGCCTATTTCAGGCGAGCCATCTTCAGCTTCCGTCTTTATTCAACGAAGGATTCTACATGAATGGGATTCACAAAAACCTAACCCGGCAAATAAAAAATAAAATAAAAACATATAAGATG
Organism: Ascarosepion bandense; assembly: GCA_037127315.1. NCBI lineage: Eukaryota > Metazoa > Mollusca > Cephalopoda > Sepiida > Sepiidae > Ascarosepion > Ascarosepion bandense. The sequence goes on along the minus strand of JBBBDQ010028778.1, from coordinate 163,052 downwards.
ATAAGAATATAACTGTCGCTCCTCTAAAAAAGAAAATAAGAACAATCCATCCGTTTGTCGAACCCACAGACATTCCTACATAATCATATGTAAAAGTCGCATAGAACCCACACCAGATAACACGTCAAGACGCTAATTCATCTCCCCTAACCAAAGTTGATGCCGCCTGCCCAGCGGTCAGTGTCGAAGAAAGTTCGAGGGAAGCGGGTGGGTCAGACGAGAAAGAGGGCGTGATAAAGAAAAGAGAAGAAAGGAAAGAAAGGAGAGAGGGAGAAATAGAGCTTTACATCCTTAATTTAAAGGAACCTCATTATTAGATTTATTTGTTTTAACTTGTATTTTTTCCTTTTTATAAATGTATTAATATTAAAGTTTTCTCGTGAAAAATATAGTGCTCGTAATATTTTTTCTCTAAAAATGTATTATCTGTAATATTTAACAGTGATGTATGGCTGGAATTATTTATCATCAGAAATGTATTACTGGTAATAGTTTTCCTTCAAAAATGTATTGTTTGTAATATTTTTCGACAGAAAAAATTTTTTCCCAGAAATTTATTGCGAGTAATTTTTACTACAAGCCCTTTATGTTTAGAATAACTTCGGAACTTATTCAGAAATTATAGCTTTAAACAAAGTTTTAAAAAACAGATTCATTTAAATTTGACTAAAAAATCAATTTTGTAGTTTTTGTTATTACAAGAAAGAGATTAAAAATTAGTCAAGGAATATTTTTGCATAGTGCTCGTATTACTTTTTCTCTAAAAGTGTGTTACTGGTAGTATTTAGCAGTAATATATGGCTGGAATTATTTATCATCAAAACCGTTTTGCTGGTCATAGTTTACCTTCAAACTAACATTGTTCGTAATATTTTTTCCGACAAAGAATGGAAGATCTTTACAAAGAAATGTATTGCAGGTAATTTTCTCACAAAGCCCTTTATGTTTCAATCACATTCGAAACTTATTCAGAAACAATAATAATAATAATAATAATAATAATAATAGGCTTAAACAAGTTCAAATCATCACTTTCAAGTTTTCTTGGATTTTTTCAGTGAAGAAAAAGCTCGAGAGAGAGAGAGAGAGAGAGAGAGAGAGAGAGAGAGAGAAAATTTTACACTTTGATTTAAAAGAAACCAAATTATTCTATTTAAATTTATCTATTTAAACTTAATTCTTAAGTCTAAAGAATTAAAAAATTAAAAATTTAAAAATAAGGTTACATATTACCAATTAATTGGTTAACAGTACAACAAAAATAATAATGCCGTATACATTTAGTACTAAGAGGAACCTATCTTTGCACACCCACCCTCATATACACACGTAAATGCGTGCATAGTTTCCTTCATACACACATGCGTATACCCATATATGCCCACGTACGCAGATACATATATACACTTACGAATGCGCACGCATATATATACACACTCAAGTACCGGCAAAAACAAATATGTAACCAATACATTAAAAAAGAAAAAAAACCAATATGTAATAAAAATAAAACCTTTTAACATATATCACAATGGTTTACATTTAAACAATAATGAAAGTGGGGCTAAAAGATTAACATAGCTTGAACCGGCTCCTGTGTCTACATTTAAACACTAGCTCCTTCCTCAGGTTCAACAGATCCAACTGGTTTTTGTGTCTGATGATGGTTATTTTCTCATCCAGACATAGCTTACAGCAGTCTCTGAAATTTGTGGGTGTGTATGACTTTTTAACTATGCTCCATTTAATCATGGGGGTTAGGTTATGGTCTTTCAAATACCAGAGATACTTCGACAGGGCTGTTTGGTGTTTCAGTTCAGGGTTGGAAAATGAGTGCGTGTGGTTATATAGTCGTTGTTTCCAAGCCCCTGCCGAAATACCAATGTAGTATTTTATTAACTTTGTGTTTTCTTTAGGGTATATCATGGCCTGATATACCACCCCCTCCGTCATACACTCACCACCCATAGGACAATCATTGTTAATCCTACAATTGCATTTTATAGTGTTATCGCAATGTCCAGTTGTATTATTGATGTCTGGTGAATTTCTGGCAACCTCAGGGTTGCTTTGGTTGGGAGTTGTGGGGCTGATGCTGGCTCGGCTGGTGGTTGCTCCTCTGGAGCTGGCTTGATTAATGGTAGTAGGTTTCCGGTTATTAGTTTGGTTTTTATATCTAGCTAAGGTATTCCTATTGTGGGAATTGATTATATTTTCTATATTTCTAGTGCAAAAATAGCTGATTTTTAGGGTTTTTCTATTAAATATTCTATGAAGGGGACTAGAAATGCTGAAATGTTTATCTGAAATGTTTATATGTATGTATGTATGTATATATATATAGGGTGTACATAAAGTTCGTGTGCACTTTGAAAAATTTATAACTTTATTTGTATTTGTGATAGAAATAATCTGTAAAAAATGTTATAAAGTTTAATGTACCGAGTTTTAAGTATCGTTATTGAATAATTTTTTACCACAAAATTTGTAAACAATTTTTAGAAAATTAATTTGATCCATGGCTTCAACTGAGGAAAAAGTAAGCTGCGTCCTTTGGTTGGCTGAACTGAAATCTACTTTTGCTGTACAAAGAAAGTTTAGAATTGAAATACAGTCAAATAACCACCTCATAAGAACACTATTACTAAATGGATGAAAATCGTATTACCCTTTGTATTGCTAATAATGGAGAACATGTGGAAACTTAAATAAAATTTCAATAAATTTTTCTAGAAATTTTTTTATTATTTCTTTCCTTCATTTTTTACATGTCTTTGCTTGCTTTCTTTCTCTCTTTCTTTCTTTCTTGTTACTTTCTTTCTTTTTTCTTTCTTTCTTTCTTTCTTTCTTTTTTCTTTCTTTCTTTCTACTAATTTTGTTAAATATTTCTTTCTGTCCTTCTTTTTACTTTCCTTTTTTCTAGAAAGTTTTTTATTATTTCTTGCCTTCATTTTTTACTTGTTCTTTCTTTCTTTCTTTCTTTTTACTTTCTTTCTTTTTTCTTTCTTAAACTTAAATAAAATTTCAATAAAACCTTTAAAATATAGATTTACTTTTTTCTAATCCTATTCATAAATATATCGCAAATACAAATAAAGTTAAAAAATTTTTAAAGTGCACACGAACTTTATGGACAACATGTATATATATATATATATATATATATATATATATATATATATATATATATATATAGCTGATTCATAATAAGAATTATACATATATAAAGAGAGAGATGTTTTAGAATGCGATCTCCAAGGCTAGAATGGTCAGCGATTGTTCGGATCCAAACAAATGGAAGATCATAAACAGTTTACTTATGCGACCATTTATTTAAAATATAGGTCAAAATATTCGTTCACTTTGAAAGTGACACAGCAAATTCCGGTGATAAAGGGTGGGGTGGGTACTTCATTGTCGGGGATAAAAAGGGTATAGGGATGTAGTCAGCTGAAGCATTGCTTTTCGTTTGTGCGTGTAAAAATATTTATGTATACATAAACAAATTTTATCAATACAAAATCAGACAGTCCCAAGTCATTGTAAACATAAATACAAAAATAGCTGTTCATGTTTTATGTATAAAATATATATTAGGTTCATACAACCATGGAAGAAAGTATTTTAAGATCCTTAAGTACCTTCTTCCTTAAAAAAAATTGGTTGCTTAAAAAATGGCGTTCTCGAGTTTATAAAAAAAAATCTCTCTACGTTTGAAAAATCAGTTATTATAAATCCACCCAAAGATACAGAAAGTTGAAACCTAGATTTCGGAAATAAGTCATTTCCAAGTGAAAAATATTCAAATATTCTACAATATATATATATATATATATATATATATATATATATATATATATATATTAAACACTTTTTAGTACAACTGAGTACTGGTCTAATTTAATTTTAACCAAAAACTAACATTGTATGTTTACATTTATTGACATTACAATACGTTTCAGTGCAGATATGGTTGTTTGCGTGAATCGAAAATTGTGTTATATAAGCTTGATTTGACTTCGTTTAGTCTGTTGGTCATTCGTGGTCGAGAGGTCTAAGACGTGCCAGATCAATTGGTGGCTTTCCCTAAGTGAATAGGGGGCGCATGTTCGAATCCTGCCCATTAATTGACATTTTCGTAACCAAAATTTATCGCAAATAATCAGGCCGGTGGAAATAAATATATATAATGTTTGATTTACTACTTAAATAAGAGCATCAAAAATAATGTTCAAACAAATAATTTCATATATATATATATATATATATATATATAAATTAGAGAAAATTTTCAAAATTCAAGAGTGTCGGATGCACATTTCGACATGAGATCTCTAACAGAGATTCCACGTCACCTCAGCGACATTGTTCTGTTCTAAATGGAGAAAGCCCTGGGGTAAAGGGGGAGGGGCAAAGTTGACAACGGTCAAGAATTGAGAGTTCCCTTAAGGTCAGGGAAGTGATTTTTTTTTTTTGTTGTTTAAGTTGGGGATTAGGTTAAACAAAAACAGAACAGGACAGAACTGGGAGGGGTGGAGATTAGAGGGTGTATAGAGACGAGAGAAGGACGGGGTATCAAATATCAAATGGAAGACACTCGCTCGGCTCCATACGTGAATGTTTACGGGGGTTTGAAACGGGATATATGTATATAAATATATAGAGAGAGAGCAAATATAAGAAAATTGAAGCAGACACGTTATTTCATGGTAAACTGGAAGCATAGGGCTATTTCAGGCGAACCATCATCAGATTCTTCCGTCTTTCGTGTAAAATCTTTTGTACAATAAAGACGAAGCTGACAATAGTTCACCTGAAACAGGCTTATACTTCCGATTCACCATGAAATAACGTGTCTGCCTTAATTTTTCATATATATATATATATATATATATATATATTAACTATAGTATTAAGAATACCAATAGTAACAAAACTAACTCTGCCGAAACTAGTACTAATTAAGCTATAATTTAAATCGTCTTGTATAACCCACCGAGAACGAACTCGGAGGGAAAAGAAGGGGAACTAAAAAAAAAACAAAAACAAACGAAGTACATGAACAAAAACTCAAGCACTCGTAAGAAAAAAAAACCCCAGACGAAAACTTTAACACTAAAGCACTCAATACGAAAGTAGAGCAAACAAAGACAGAAGATCTAAGCAAGAACCAACCTCGGTGTCGCCCAATTTCCCTGACGAGCCGTTGGGCGAAACCGTGGTAGGTTCTTGGCTCTTGCTTAGATTTCCTGTATATATATATATATATATATATATATATATATATATATATAACTGCGAAACAGACCTCTCAGCGGATATATATATATATATATATATATATATATATATATAGAAATAGAGACAGACAGACAGACAGATAATGATGCCAAATCCGAAAACGGAGCGGATAATGCAAAAAGATCAATAATGTAAAATATTGACCCATAGATCTGTATAGAGAGCTTAATGGATAAAGGAAAACTCAACACATCATCTAAAGTGGTTATAAATTATAATTTATTTCGACGGACAAGTTTTTGTTAACCATCATCTTCAGACCGCAGAGTTTAAGTTAATCAGAACATTCAAAACATTTGGCGTGTGTAAAAGTGTGCGTCGATATTTTCATAGGCTAATATGAGTGGAATATATGGATCGGAATCCGACAAGGTGAACAGAATAAGTAAAGAAGATAATGTCTTTAATCTAAGATGTTTCACTTTAATATGCTTCTTCAGAGATTTTTTAAAAGACTAACCTGATATGTTGTTTTATGCGTATATATATATATTCCCTCCTTTTCTTTCCTTCCTTTTTCCTTCCCTTCTTTAATATTTTTTTCTCTATACACTCTTTTTATATTCCGCCCCTTCCCTTTGAATTCTGTTTTGTTTAACCCAATTCCCAATTTAACGACCTCCCATTTCCTTAAATCTTTTCGTCTATTAAGCAAGACATCCCAATCTCCCATCTCTTCACTTACAAAGTAAAAACCAAAAATAGACTGACCTTTAAAAGAGTTTTTTGTGACGTATATTTCTCAAATCTTAACCGTTATTTATTTTTGTCCAATTCTCAATCCTGATTTTCTTCATTTTGGAATGGAACTGTGTTGCTGAGGAGACGTGAATTCCCTCTTAGGGATTACATGTTGAAATGTTCATTCAACATTTTTGAATTTTGAAAAATGACTTCAATTTGTATTGGCTCTGTAAATTTAAGTACATTGAGCTCTCTTCCTGTATCATTTTTTAATATTAAAAAACATTTTTAATATTAATTAGGATCAGGTTTTTGGAATTTGCCTTCTTACTTTTTCCTTTTCGGATTAAAGAAGTATATATATATATATTAGTCATCCACATACAAGCCTGTTTCGCTGTATCACAGCTCATTAGAGTAGCTAGACGCATATATATATATATATGTGTGTGTGTGTGTGTGTGTGTGTGTGTGTGTGTGTGTGTGTGTGTGTGATTCTAAACAGAGAGGGTAATCCAAAAATATATTTAATAAAAAATATTAAGAGATGGATCTGTATAGAGAGCTCAATGGATATTATCCAGAGCAATATCATATACATATAGGAAAACTCAACACATCATCTAAAGTGATTATAAACTATATAGTTTATTTTATGTACGTATGCATATATATATATATATATATATATATATATATACTAGCAGTATAGCCCGGCGTTGCTCGGGTGTAATGAAAGCTTTAAAACTCATCCATGGTCCTGGAGCTCAGACTCAGCTTAAAAATATTTGAAAAAATAAAATAATAATTGCGACAATTTACCAATCGCACGTAATATATATATATATATATATATATATATATATATATATATATATATATAGTCCTGGAGCTCAGACTCTTTGGACGTTGGCACGAAAGACTAAAAAGCAATAGTTGTTTCCAGTTAAAGCGAAACCGTAGACTGAAAGAAAAATGAATGGATGTAAGTCAAATTTTGATTTCCTGGTATCGATATCAAATAAGTTTTATTCGACGTAAACTGAATTTTGAAGGCTAAATAAGTCCTCTGAGTAAATGGTATCATGGCTGAGACTAAAAACTACAATTGTACCTACTTAGAGCCAAACCCGAAGCAAAAACTAAAATAAAAGGGCAGAAAAAATACAGACATACAGGCAGATAAACAGACACACACACAAACATCTTATCTTTTATATATATATATTATCGATTTTCTGCACTATTGTAAGAACTGCAAACCTTGAAACTTCTAAATATCGTTTCTTATGTCTTTGTATATGAGTGTATCAAATTTGATTAAAATCGGACCACTTCTTGTATAACACGATTTTTTCGATTGTCGATTTGATTTTTATCTGGGGTACCTCGACACAAAACCTAGCTAAGAACACTCGCAGACGCTTATAGTACAACTGTGTAAATTTTCAAGAAAATTGGTTCAGCCGTTTCGGAGTCTATAGGTAACGTACACACACACACACACACACACACGCACACAGACACACACACATACACACAGACAAAGCTCCATTTATAAATAAGTTTATATATATATATATATATATATATATATATATTCTAAACATATACTGCTAAATATAAGAGACAATGAATGTCTGTTATGTTCTCCAACATTTAGATAATTTTTATAAAGTTGGTTCTAAGTTTTCGGCTCTCATGAACCATCTTCAGAGCGGTTACAGAGACATTATCACAAAAACATCCACCATCAGCAACGATTTTATCTTGTGTTGACATACAACTCCGTTAGGCAACGACAACAGTCACCAAATAGCAAACGCAGTTCGCAAATTTGTAATGCGGTTCTATGACGTCACACCGTGTGAGAGCTTGAAATGTTAACAGAACCATATATTTAGATGCAATGTAATGTGTTATGACCAGATTTAAACGTGATTTTATTAACTGTGTGTTGTTTTAATTTAATTTAAGCTTTAATTTAAATGTGTGTGTGTGTGTGTGTGTGTGTGTGTGTGTGTGTGTGTGTGTGTGTGTGTGTGTGCTGTCTCTATCAAAAATGCTTTGACAAAATTTGAGGGCGTCTTCCTCACACCAAAACAAGGACAAAAGTTCAGATAAATCTATGTCCAAAGCGCCATCATTGTACTGCAACTCATAACAAATGTGCAAACTGTCGTCCGCTAGTTTCTACGCAAACATGCACCCGTCGGATCATTGACTGGTGGGCACTTTCAAATACTCTCACACGATGATGAATGGTTTCGCAGAAATGAGCTGTAATGTTGACAGATGTTATTATCATTCATTTCTCAATGTACCCAAGTACTTTCAATCTCCTTCCGAGATCATCTTCAGGGGTGTGAGTTATGGTCACAAAAAATAACCGCAAGTCTGTGTTGCTAAAAATTACTGTACATTTTTTTCTGCTTCGTTTCTGACATTTTTCAATTATAATACGCGAAAGATTATCCTTGAGTATGAACGAATTTTATAAAAAAATAAGCAGACACAGTGTTCACAATTTATTTAATCTCTCTCTCTCTCTCTCTCTCTCTCACACACACACACACACACACACACACACACACACACACACATATATATATAGTTAAATAAAATAAAGACAAGAGGAAAACTGTATTTTAAATCGCCTACGCGTTGCATCCTGTGATGGACTTTTTCAAGGCAAAAAGACGAAATGAGCTTTATTCTAAATTACGTATCTATAAACAGTATAAAATATTTAGTATAAATTAAACTAAAACAGACTAACATACATAATAAAAAGTTCAAAGAAAACGGTCAAATTCCCTTCATTTTAATATCTCGTGACTTTGCACTACACATGAAGGAATTCTAAAAACTAAAATATTCTGTTAATCTTTTGAAATGATTTGTGAGCGTCTTTGTGGTTGCCAACACTGTTTATAGATACGTAATTTAGAAATAAGCTCATTTCGTCTTTTTGCCTTGATAAAGTCCATCACAGGACGAAACGCGTAGGCGATTTAAAATATAGTTTTCCTCTTGGCTTTATTTTATTTAACCATCCTGTCCTTAATCTCAGATTATAACTGAGTATATTTTTACACACACACACACACACACACACACACACACACACACACACACACATATATATATATATTGTATTTGCGCAGCAATCGCTCTTTATGCATGTTTCATTAATGACAAGTGACAAGACACTTCTATTAAGCCTTATATTAATTTTTTCTTACATTCGTACAAGTAATTTCTTTTCTGGGCATAAATTATTTTAAACTGTCCAAATATTATCCAAAGCGTTTTCGGCTAATCTATTCGAGAACATGGTCAGCACACTGTGGCCGTGTTCATAGTTGATATTATTGAAAGTTGGCTTCTACTTTAGTATTTATGCTTCTGTTATTATCAACCCTTTTTTTGCGTGTGAATGAGGCTATTTTTGTTGTATTTTTCACTAGTATATCATTATTATTATGTTGTCATTTTTCATCATATTTCGATTCCTTCTATGGTCGCACTACCTACCAAGTTTTCGGAAAGACCTTAGGCAGGTCGTGGCGTGTTGTTATGGCTCCATTTCATGTTTTTTTTTTTATCTCCCCTAACATCCCTAGCGTTACATAGACAAAGTTTTCCTTAGTGTGTGGGCTGCGCTTAACAAGACAATTTTTTGTATATCTCTTAAGATGGGGTTTTCAGGGATTCTTTCAATGTGTTGTTTGGTTCCATTATTATTATTATTATTATTATTATTATTATTATTATTATTATTATTTACTTTGGTTTCTGTTGCCTGCCCATTTCCATCCGGGTCCTAAACAGAAAGCTAAGGTCAGAAATGTAATCATGGTAGTTTCCTTTGCACATTTGTGTGAAAAAAAGAAAAAAGAAAAGGTATACATATTTTACACAGACAGGCCCCTTCGCAGCCAGTGAGTCGTGCTTGTGAGAAGAATTTTGCATTTTTCCGCCAGGGGTCCTTTTAGCGAGTCTTACCGAAATCTTCCCAAATTAAACCCAGCGTTCCAACCACAACCGGAATTACTGGTATCTTCAAGTGGCATATTCTTTTTAAATTTCTTCTTCAAATTCCTTGTATTTTGATTTATTTTTTTTTAAGATCTTCAACGATACATTACATACGCAAGAATTACCATTTTAATAAGAAAACACGTTCTATTTCCATTGTCTTCGATAACGATATCAAGGCAATTAACTTTTATTGTTCTCTGCGTGTATTGCAAAGTCCCATAAAATTTTTACAGGCCTTATCCCCGTAACCGGATCTGGGTGATATTCATACCAATTTCTTGCAGTTATTTTTTTCTCGTAAAAGTGGCAGAATTCTCAGTGCAGACATTGCTCTACTCAGTCATGCTGGGTTTTAATTCAGTGAAATACCGGGCAACCCAGATACAAAATGGTCAATTGTCTTTGAATATTTATCACAGAAATTGCATTTTCAGTACGTTTGATTGGTAATGTTTAGTTCGCAAGGAATTTGGTCCTGTACAGCCAGAATAAAACGTAATATATCTGGAGGGATAAGATGGATTCATAGCTAAACGAAGGCGATTCGTGCGTAAGTGAATGCAACGAACCCGACTGGAATTCGAACTCTGCTCTCCTAGCTCTCGTCCCGAGCCGATATCACACACACACACACACACACACACACACACATATACACGCACATACATATACACATACACACACATATACACATACACACGCACAAACATATGCACAAAGGCACAAATATACAAACACGTACATAAACAAACATAATGGTTGGCCACTCGCCGTATTCGAGAATACCCGTCTATCGGCGCGGTTAGTTAATCCCCATTGTAGACGCCTGCTCAGGCACACTTGTGTTTGTTCAACACCCACAGATCCTACCTGTGGTTTATACTGCAACTCTGCTGAGCGGACCTTAGTTACAGTCTCTGGGAAAGAGTGTGTTATCCACCGCGAACAACAATCGGAACAAGGTCAGGACGCTCAAACCGTCGGTCACGATGACTTGTGACTTCGAGCCACCACAAACATCGACAGCTTCTGCAAAGAGAGCCGTCTACCCAAAGTGCCGCACGCGGGAATCGCCTCCTCCCGACCGATAATATGAAGAAGTCATCTTTCTGACTAATCAACCATGGTGAGACTCAAACCCAGGCTTCATGGTCAGAGAGCAAACGTTCTAACCACTCGACCACTTGAAACCCCGAGAGTTACATTATTAAGTAAACGTCATACCAAATGCACCACGGGCCCTGGTGACGAAGAGGTAACGAATTAAATTCGATAAAACGCCGCTCGTTCACATATTCCGTGGTGGAACTCATCCAAGTTCCTTTACCCATAGGACGGTGCCTTCCAGAGCCACGGCTACTCTCACCAAGCCGCTCACTCCAGAGCATTATAAGCTGGTACAAGCAACGATATACAAACAATATAGGACGAAACGGCCGTCCAGTGCTTTCTGCATTCTGTTGAGGTTGAATAAAACTCAATGAATTACTTAATTATTTCAAATCCTCCTACAATTTTTATTTGTATATATATATATATATATATATATATAAACTTATTTATAAATGGAACTTTGTCTCTGTGTGTGTGTGTGTGTGTGTGTGTGTGTGTGTGTGTGTGTGTGTGTGTGTCCGTTACCTATAGACTCCGAAACGGCTGAACCGATTTTCTTGAATATTTACACAGTTGTACTATAAGCGTCTGCAAGTGTTCTTAGCTAGGTTTTGTGTCGAGGTACCCCTGATACATATCAAAAATCGATAATCGAAAAAATCGGGTTACAGAAGGAGTGGTCCGATTTTAATCAAATTTGATACACTCATAGACAAAAACATAAGAAACTATATTCAGAAGTTTCAAGGTTGCATTTCTTACAATAGTGCAGAAAATCGATAATATATATATATATATATATATATATATAAAGCAAGATGTGTGTGTGTGTGTGTGTGTGTGTGTGTGTGTGTGTGTATCTGCCTGTATGTCTGTATTTTTTCAGCCCTTTTATTTTAGTTTTTGCTTCGGGTTTGGCTCTAAGTAGGTATAATTGTAGTTCTTAGTCTCAGCCATGATACCATTTACTCAGAGGACTTATTTAGCCTTCAAAATTCAGTTTAAAACGAAAAAACTTATTTGATATCGTTACCAGTAAATCAAAATTTGACTTACATCCATTCATTTTTCTTTCAGTCTACGGTTTCACTTTAACTGGAAACAACTATTGCTTTTTAGTGTTTCGTGCCAACGTCCAAAGAGTCTGAGCTCCAGGACCATGGATTAGATTAGCTTTCATTACACCCGAGCAACGCCGGGCTATACTGCTATTATATATATATATATATATATATATATATATATATATAAATTCAGATAATCTTTAGAGGGGAATAGCAATTCTCAATATGTCAGTTTATGCCATGCATTGTCAACCCCGTTTAATCAAAGAATGAGGAAAATTTCTAATGCCAGAAGCAAGGGCTAGTAAAGGAAGGGGTAGAGAATGTTGGTTATCATAGGGTTAAGCTAGAGGAATTTTAGTAGTAAATTCTCTCATGGTAGTGGGAGGCATGTGGCTTGACCGTTGGGTTAGTAATAGTAAGTAGGAGGGAAAACGTTACTGCTTCGCCAAATTTTAAAAACCTCGTTTATGTAAAGGGCAATTTCTATTGTGACTAAATGGAAGAATGACATAATTATTGCAATTTAAATTTATTCCTGTGACGACACATACTTGTGATTTCTTTACGTTTATTTAGAAGTACATTCTGATATTGAAATTTCAAAATTTTAATTTTTTCTGTTAAACATAGATTACATCTGTCTCTTAAGCTATTAGGGGCCTTGCCTATCAGTTTCCACTTTATTTAGGTCATTCTCTATATGTATATTCAATCTCGTCTGTAAGCAATCGGATGTCTAACGGTACTGATGAGCGAAACAGGACTGTCTGCGGATGACTATTTACGCTCTTCCTCGTCGATTGAGAACTCTAGGGAAATGGTTGATTTCAAAAAGAATACCTACTCACCGCTATTCACTCATCGTTCTAAGGCAATGAATTGAACACTCTTGGCTACTGGTGTTTGTTTACATTGTGTATATAACACGCAAAAATCTGCCTTCCTCCGCGATGTGGTAGAATCTCTGACTGATGTCAAATTGGTCGGGTTTCAATCCCGGCTGGAAGCAATCGGATGTCTAACCGTACTGATGAGCTGTGATACAGCGAAACAGGAATTATCTGCATATGACCCAGATATAAGAAACCCTGATATAAGATAAACCTTGATATAAGAGAAACTCGGATATAAGATACATTTTCTCTGGTCCTATGTTAGAGTCTGCGGAAATGTATATAAAATAGACAAAACCCGGATATAAGAGAATCCCTGACATAAGAGAAATTTTATCCGATCCCGACAATTTTCTTATATCAGGGTTACACTATATATATATATATATATATATATATATATATATATATATATATATTTAATGGGATTCTTTCCTTACGTCCGGAACAGAATGGAAAATTCGGTTTGACACGTTTTCAAGAAAATGGATATTAGTCAAAATCCAGTTTAAAAAAATGGAAGATCTGAATGGTGGTGCCCCACCCTGAACATCATTCGGACTCAGGCTCTCTGTCAGTCAGTCAGTTAAGTGCCATACGTGAGACACGCATCGAGCGATCATGTCTCGAAAGAGACATGACTGACTGGGTAGAAGGTTTTCTATCCTGCTATTTAAACTAAAGCTGAGGGAAGAAAGGACGGAATGTATTAATAAGCAGTAATTTGTGGGGGATCAGTTTATTAATTAATAACAATAGAAAACCGATCCCCCACTTTATGCCCAGTAGAAGCTTTACTTAGGTTTCCAACTATTATCTTCATTCAGTCAGTTAAATGTCATACGTGATACACGCTTTGGGCGATTATGTCCCGAAAGAGACATGACTGACTGGGTAGAAGATTTTCTATCCTGCTATTTAAACTATAGCTGAAGGGAGAAAAGACAGATTGTATTAATTAGTAGTTAGTGGGGGATTAGTTTATTACTTCATAACAATACAAAACCGATCCCCCACTTTATGCGCAAGAGAAGCTTACTTATGTTTCCAACTATTATCTTCATTGGGTCAGTTAAGTGCCATATGTGATACACGCTTTGGACGATCATGTCTCAAAAGGGACATGACAGACTGAGCAGAAGATTATCCTGTAGTAGGTTGCCATTGCTTTCTGCGGTAGACTGGTTGCCAGCCAAGGCTGTAGAACCTAATCTGTTCTATTATTTAACCCATAACTGAAAGGAAGAGACGGATTAATACCTTTTCCGAGGTTATTTGTGCGTAAGTGAATGCGAGGAATCCAACTTGAATTCGAACTCGGCTCCCCGATTTCTTGTTCCGAGTCGATATCCACTGCACCGCAACGCGCATCCATCATGATTATCCTCTAAACCAAAACTGGCGCCAATAAAGCATTCTTGCTTTAATAATCGTTCAATAACCTACCAGAAGACTTGGTCAGTCTTAATGTAGATTAGTATTGTTGTAATAAAATCTTTTTTAAATTTATTTTTTTTTGTATGTTTTTATATTTTTCTTTTTTGTTGTGTGTGTGTGTGTGTGTGTGTGTGTGTGTGTGTGTGTGTGTGTGTGTGTGTGTGTGTTGTTTTTTTGTTTTTTTTGTTTTCTTTTGTTTGTTTTCATTTTACTATGCTATCGTATTTCTGAATATATTTTCTTTCTACTTTGTTTCAAAGGTGTTTGTTTCTAGGTGTAACAGAGACTATCGGTGATGTAAACCCCAAGGCCATACATGTGAATACTGGAATCTTTTTGGCAAAGAGGAAGATAGCCTGGAACCAATAATTCATTGGTATCAATGGAAGAATTTAAGTTAGTTTCACAGAAAGCAAAGATATATGGCGACAGTTCCAAGGCGAAAGACTATACGCGGCAGAAGTTGGAACGGATATCCAAAATTTTAGTGAAACAAAGGCTGATGGGAGTAGATGGGTTTGTTTTTTGTTTTTTTATTTGACTGGTTTAGTTGTATTTCTTTTTATTGTGTTTTCCATGTTATTCATTTTGAAGAGCGAGAAAAGACCACCTGACTCTCATTGTCTGACGTCAATGGTAATAAAAACCAGCCAGAACATGGTTGGGAACTGAGCATAGAGTGAACTCAGGGTGTTTGTTGAGATTTATCAAACATTTACATGTCACAAGATTATGTTACGTGAGAAGATGTTTTTGACCTCTCTATCATTCTACACATGCAATGTCGTCCAAGTCTCATAGTCTGAAAAAATCACGAACAATAGCCTCGCCATCAAGATTCCATAAACCAGTCCGGATAAGCTGTCTAATCCGATTATGCTATGACATAAGTTTAGGCTCATCATATGTCCCCGTTTAAGGGGTCTGTATTCTTTGTGTGACTCGACCCTAAAGCTTAAGGGAGATTGGATGATGAAAATATTTTATTGTATAATAAAATTAAACCTATAATAAAAAGTGAAACCTGTCCTAGTTTAAGGCTCTGAAATGATGCTAAGCGGACGAGGGTCACGATTTTAAATTTCGTCATAGCAAATCAACAAGAGACTTATGCCCTACTTATAATACGCTTCCATTTTTTGTTCTCATTTCTTTAAGACGAAAGATTAAAAGAAACACAAAACAGAAAAGGAAATAAAATATTTTTGTCAAATTTTTATCGGATTAAAAACGGTCGTCTTACAAGATTCGTGTCTGTAAACACACACACACACACACACACACACACACACACACACACACACATATTATCCTTCTGTATTGTAATATATATATATATATATATATATATATATATATAGGTATAGATGTCCAGTCCGTAAACGGCGAGGATAATCCAAAAAGATCAACTTAACATAAAATATTAAGTGTTATATTTATATAGAAAGCTCAATGGATGTTATCCAGACCAATATGATACACATAAAGAAAAACTCAACACGTCATTTCAATTGGTTATAAATTAAAATTCATTTCAATGAGCTTAATTAGCTCATTTCATCAGACCTTACAATATTCCTTCCATTTGGTACAAAAAAATTCCGGCAAAATTTTTTTGTGCTAAATGGAAGGAATATTGTGTGGTCTGATAAAATGAGCTAATTAAGCTCATTGAAATGAATATATATATATATATATATATATATATATATATATATATATATATATATATATATAAAGGAAAATATATATATATAAATATGTATATATATACAAATATATATATATATATATATATATATATAAATTCAACACGTCATTTAAATTGGTTATAAATTATAAAAATTTATAAACAATTTAAATGACGTGTTGAATTTTCCTTTATATATATATACATTACAATGATTATATATATATAATTTTTAAACTCTTGGCTCTTATATGTGGAAGGGGTATGTCTTCTAATATGAGACAGAGGTATCTCTCTGCTTTCCCCTTCTTACTTTCGTACATTCAAAAATTGTTAATCCCACACCATTTTATTTTCCTGTGGGTGGTTGTTTTTTTTGTGGGGCGGGGTGGGGCTGCTACCGGAAAAAATATTTTAAAACATTTGAATTTGAATAAATAAAGTTTTGGTTTCTGCCGTTGCTGAAGAAGCAAGGATTTCCTCGTAGAAATGGTTAACCGACGGATTTAAATTTCGAAAATTGTGTTTTATATAAAAAATTTCGAAAATTCTGTTTTATATATATATATATATATATATATATATATATATATATATATATATATAAGTCTTAAAATGGGGGAATTAAATTTAATGATTAAAACTGAATATGAGTTAAATATATGGATTGGATTCCGACAAGTTTAATCTGTCATAGATAGATAGATAGATAGATAGATAGATAGATAGATATGAACAGAATGAGATAAATAGATAGATAGATAGATAGATAGATAGATAGATAGATAGATAGATAGATATGAGCAGACTGAGATAGATAGATAGATAGATAGATAGATAGATAGATAGATATGAACAGAATGAGATAGATAGATAGATAGATAGATAAATAGATAGATAGATAGATAGATAGATAGATAGATAGATAGATATGAACAGAATGAGATAGATAGATAGATAGATAGATAGATAGATAGATAGATAGATATGAACAGAATGAGATAGATAGATAGATAGATAGATAGATAGATAGATAGATAGATAGATATGACAGACTGAGAGAGATAGATAGATAGATAGATAGATAGATAGATATGAGCAGACTGAGATAGATAGATAGATAGATAGATAGATAGATAGATAGATAGATATGAACAGAATGAGATAGATAGATAGATAGATAGATAGATAGATAGATAGATAGATAGATATGACAGACTGAGATAGATAGATAGATAGATAGATAGATAGATATTGAACAGAATGAGATAGATAGATAGATAGATAGATAGATAGATAGATAGATATGAGCAGACTGAGAGAGATAGATAGATAGATAGATAGATAGATAGATATGAGCAGACTGAGATAGATAGATAGATAGATAGATAGATAGATAGATAGATAGATAGATAGATAGATAGATAGATAGATGATAGATAGATAGATAGATAGATAGATAGATAGATAGATAGATAGATAGATAGATAGATAGATAGATAGATTTCTCGTACCACCCCGAGGTAAGATGTGTCTTAAAATAGGGATCATATTTTAATGATTAAAATCGTTAAAAAAAGTAAAATTACTCCTAAAGTCAAAGGACATAAGACTCACGGCGCCTTTCGTTCAACGATTCCTCAAAATAAATAAATCGTAGGAGTTAAATTTTGCGTTTCTTAGATGTTGTGTTATTTGAGGAAAATCTTCCTATCTTTTGTCGACAGAAAATCCACTTTTATCATATTATATCATAGTTAGGATTCCTTTGCCGCCAAATCTTGGAAGATTAACCTTATCAAAACTTACCCACGTTGCACCAGTGATATGCACGGAATGCAAATTGGGTGCTGAACTCAAGCAAATTGCAGACATTTTCCTCGCAGTCTTATTCTGAGTTATATCAATCGTAAAATTTTAAAGTTTCACTGTGTCAGACCAGGATGTTTTTTTCCGTCTGAATCCATCTTGCACATATACAAATCAACCATCCGACCGTGCATGGAATACTGCTGTCATATATGGCCAGGCAAGCCAGCTGTTCATCTCCATGTTCTCGACAGGCTCCAAAGGAGAACCAGTAATGTGATAGGTACCAACTTGGCGGTTCGACTCCAGCCACTTTCCCACCGACGAGATGTAGCTTCCCTTTGTCTGTTCTATAAATACTTCCATGGGTTCTGCTCCAACGAACTTAAGTCACTGGTGCCTCTGCAACAGGTGTTTACTTGTGCAACCAGATTGACAACTGGGTCCCACCCATTCACAGTTAGATCAGCCAAATGCAGACGACTATTCTATTCCTGCAGCTTCTTTTCTTGCACTTCCCGCCTGTGGAACTCGCTTCCATATTCTTGCTTATCCTGACGGCTACAACCTCTAGGAATTTAAATGCAATGTCAATACCCATCTCTTAACCACTTGACTCTAATACTTTCTACATCACCCTGTATATCTTTTCCTTTCTCTCTGTCTTTGCAACTGTCATCACACCTGTATTCCCATCCTTCTCTGACACCCCCTGTAACTGGTTCGTCTTTCTCTTTACTCTTCTACTATCTAATCTTTTTTTTCTTATGTAGCCTCCCTACGCATCAGTGGCATTACCGCTTTCCCCTCTGTGCGTAAAAATATTTTGTCTATCCAACAACAAACTTTGATTATTTACAGTTACAAATGTCCGTGTGATGATGACTATGTAAGCAAGACTATCCAACGGATAAGAGTAAGTAAAGTAAGTTTACTAAGCGCCACTTAGATGTGGCACAAGGCTGAAGGTATGGGGTACCCAGTGAGGATCGAACTCACCACTCAATTGTAATAGGTTCTAGCGAGACGAGCTTGCTAACCATTACACCACGTTGGGGTGCACAACGGGTAGCGGTAAGAGTTGTGCAGCATTTGTTGGGTCCTATCTATAGACACCTGGGAACTCAAAAACGCATGAGTCGGCCACTGACGAACATTTGTTACAAATGGACACTTGTAGGACCCATTATTCAGAAGAGTTATTTTCTGTTTTGCGCAGAGCACAGACTAAACGCCATTTTAATATCCTAGAAGCTGTTGCGATCAACACATAACATCCAGTCTGTCTAGACAGAAAGAAACTCAAACAGAAATTGTCGCTATTTGCCGAATAATTGAGTCATTCTGGATTAATCCCCCTTTCTTTTATGTCCCATTTCAAGATCTTATTTCAAGAAACCATCCCTTTAGATAAAATACACTTGTCGGATTCCGATCTATATATTCAATTCATACATCCCCAGATAAAATGGAAACTCATAGGCTACTTCCCCTAATAGCTTAAGAGATAGGTGTAATCTATGTTTGACAGAAAAAATTCAAATTTTAACATTTCAAGACCAAAATATACTCCTAAACAATCGAAGGGAGATCATAAGTATGTGTCGCCATAGAAATAAGTATAAATTACAATAGTTATTCTATTCCCCCAATTAGTCCCAATGAATTTTTTTTAGTTTGGCTAAGCAGTTACTTTCCCACCACCTACCACTACTAACTCAAGGGTCAAGCCACATACCCTCCCACTACCAAGGAGAAATTACTACTAAATTCTTTCCCCTAACCCAACCCAGAGAAAACCAATACATCCCAACCCCTTCCTTTATCTAAAGTAACCTCTGGGCTTAGAATTTTGCCTCACTCTCTGTTTATAAGAGGTCAAAGAATGCATGCCTTAAAATGACATGTTGAAAATGGCTATTTCCCCACTAAGTTTTATCTAAATTCACAGATATACATTTTAATCATCCACATACAAGCCTGTTTCGCTGTATCACAGCACGTCAGTGTGGCTAGACCCATCCACTTGCTTCTGGCCGGGATCGAAACTCGACCGATTTGGTATCAATCAGAGTCGCAACCCCCTAAGCCATAGGCGCATGGAATCAGAGAATGGAAATTTTAACGTGTTGCATATAAGCAGTGTATACACACGCCAGTCACCGAGAGAACTCAGTTAATTTCTGAAGAGTCACGCATTTCTGAAGAGTCACGCATATATCGCAGAAATGGAAAGTGTTTTTAAATTTTTTTGGTCTAGAGAGCTCAATCGCAATGATAATATATATATATATATATATATATTGTGTATTTTGGAACCAATGTTTTTATATAATTTTATATAATGTTCGTATAATTTTTTTCTTTTCGGAACGCAAATTATATAAGAATTGTCCAAAACTTTTGTACTTTTGAGCGCTTTCGGCTATACTTTTAGCCATTTTTAAGAATAAATTTTGTTTTACCTGTAAATAAATATGTGTAAAGTTTATGCATATAGAGTCTTGTGTATGTTAAGTTCCAAACACAGTAAATGCATTGTTACTATGTTCATAATTGATATTACTAAGTGTAGGATTTCTCTTTTTTATTAATAATGCCTCCGTTCTTTTGCATGTGGATGATGGCATTGTGCATGTGTTATCACTTTTAGGATATCACGGGTAGGTCCTGGAAGATCTCGATGTGTGCTAAAATGAGATCAGATGGAACTGTTAGGGAATCGTCTATCGTTGTCAGATAAAATTAAGTCTGGTGAGTAAGGAGGATAGTGGTGGGTAGCAATTCAAAGCCACGGTTGTTTTCTTCATCTACTACAACCTGACCAGTGTGAAAGGGAGCGATATCCTGGAGCAAGAACCCTCATGTCCACAGTTTCCTTTTGCTTTTCCACGTGGACGCTTCTTGAAGTTTCCTTAATCTCGATACATGGATGTGCGTTGTGGTGCAGTGGATATCGACTTGGAACAAAAATCCGGGATCCGAGTTCGAATTCCAGTTGAATTCCTTGAATTCACTTACACGCAAATACCCTTAGAAAAAGTATTAATCCATCTCTTCCTTCCAGTTATGGGTTAAATAACAAGACAGATTGGGTTCTGTAGCCTTGGCTGGCAACCAGTCTACCACAGAAAGTAATGGCAACCTACTGCGGGATAATCTTCTGCCCAGTCAGTCATGTCTTGAAAAAGACATGATCGCCCAAAGCGTGTATCACGTATGGCACTTAATTGATTGAATAAAGATAATAGTTGGAAACATAAGTAAAGATTCTACTATGCATAAAGTGGGGGATTAGTTTTATATTGTTATTAAGTAATAAACTGGTCCCCCACTAATTACTGCTTATTAATACAATTCGTCTCTTCTCCCTTCAGCTATAGTTTAAATAGCAGGATAGAAAATCTTCTGCCCAGTCAGTCATGTCTCTTTCGAGACATGATCGCCCTAAGCGTGTATCACGTATGGCACTTAACTGACTGAATGAAGATAATATTTGGAAACATAAGCAAAGCTTCCAGTGGGCATAAAGTGGGGGATCGGTTTTCTATTGTTATGAAGTAATAAACTGATCTCCCACTAATTACTACTTATTAATACAATCCTTCTCTTCTCCTTTCAGCTATAGTTTAAATAGAAGGATATAAAATCTTCTGCCCAGTCATTCATGTCACTTTTAAGACATGATCGCCCAAAGCGTGTATGACGCGTAGCACTTAATTGACTGAATCTCGATACATAGCACTCTAGTTTTTCTTCCTTCTCGATAGTCTATCATGATTACACCTTCAAAATCTGAAGAAAGCAGAAGCCACCACCTCGCCAGCAGACACTGCCTGGTGGAGCATCTTCGGGTGGGAGAACTCGGATGTTTCCACTGTTTGCTTTGAATTTTACTTTTTTAATCATTTCACCCCAAGCAAGGCAGAATTGCCACAGAGGAGTATATAAGAGGGGTATATAAGAGGCGAGTGATGAGAAAGAGGAACAAGTTACGGGGGGAATCAGAGAATGAGTAAGAGAAGGATGAGAATACAGGTGTGAAGAGAGCTGCTTGAGAGTGGAGTGGAAAGGAAGAAGAACATGATCCAAGGGTTGTCAGGGAAAGGATGCAAGTCAAGGAGATAAGAGATGGCAATTGACTTTACATTTAAATTCTTGGAGATTGTAATTTTCAGGGAAGCAAGTGTACGAAAAAGAATCCCAGAGGCAGGGTATGCGGGCAAAGAAACTGACAGAGTAGAAGTTGCATTTACATTTGATTGGTTTCACTGTGAATGAGTGGGACCTAACCGCTAGTCTAGTAGCTCGAGTAAATTCATGCAGAAGGGGGCACCAGGGAACTAATAATAATGATAATAGCACACTGCAACCTGACAGCCATAAAGTTTCGGTGTTCAATATACCATCATCAGGCCAATTCACTCGGTTATATGCATACATTTTTATCAACCCCCCCCCAAACAAGGCGGACTGCCACTGGTGTGCAGAGTGTCACAGAAGAGGTGAGTAATGAAAAAGAGAAACAAGTTGCAGGGGAATCAGACAATGAGTAAGAAAAGGATGAGAACATTGTTGTGAAGAGAGCTGCATGAGAGTAGAGTGGAGAGGAAGAAGAACATGATAGAAGGATTGTCAGGGAAAGGATGCGAATCAAGGAGATAAGAGATGGGAATTGATATTGCATTTAAATTCTTGGAGATTGTAGCTGTCAGGGAAGCAAGTATACGGAAGGGAGTTCCACAGGTGGGAATTGCAAGCAAAGAAGATTCAGGCTCAAAGTGGTGGACTCAGGTTTCATCTTGAGTTAATGATCTGCGATGGAAATTCTCAGGATCAGCCTGGAAGCTAATCAGTAGTGTCCTGGAAATGTCAACCCTGATCAGTTTTTGCTCAGGTGTCAGCATTCTTGGGACCCATCTTGTAGGCAACTTCCCCGTGATATCAGATTAAAACAGTATGGACCGATCTAATACCTATGAACTTAGCTATCTTTTTTTTTAATCATTTCACCCCAAGCAAGGCTGTACCGCCACTGATATGCAGGGAGCTACATAAGGGAGTTAAAGTTTTAGACAGCGGGAGATAAAGACAAAGATGAACTAGCTACAGGGGTGAAAGAGAAAGGGTAAGAGAAGGATGTGAACACAGGAGTGAAGACAGTTGTGAAAGCAGAGAGAAAGGAAAAGAACAAGATACACGGGGTGATGTGGAAAGGACTGGAGTCAAGTGGACAAGAGATAGGAATTGACATTGCATTTAAATTCATGGCGGTTTTAGCCGTCAGGAAAGCAAGTATATGGAAGCGAGTTCCACAGGCGGGAAGCGCGAGAAAAGAAGCTGCTGGAATAGAATTATCGCCTGCATTTGTTTGATCTAACTGCAAAAGGGCCAGTCTGGTTGCCCGAGAAAACTTCTTGTGGAGGGGGCACCAGTGACCAAAGTTCGTCAGAGCAGAAACCATGAAAATATTTATAGAAGAGACAGAGGGAAGCCACATCCCGGCAATGAGAAAATGGCTAGAGTCGAACTGCAACTAACTGTTAAACGATAGCTGCAGACAGTAGGTCTTTATTTGTCCAAGACATTAAAATAAATTTATCTGCTGAACAGTAAGATGTCTACGATGAATAACATGAACTTGTTCATCGGTGATTGTGGTTTCTGGATGACCTGACCGAGGGTCATCTTCTTGAATTCCATAGTCCACTTCTTTACAGTTGCATAGGAGGTGGAGTCCTCAGAAAATGTCTGTACCATGTCCTCATGGACTTCTTTAAGTGCCATGCTTTTCTTTTGCAGATAAATAAGGATTCCTCAGTTTTTCCATTTATAGATTTATCCTACACATCTCATCTTTGTATGCACCTCACCTGCACAGAAATTAAGAAAAATATCTGAATTAATTCTTCTAATTTTATAAGAAATGTTAGTGTGTTGGCACAACAAAAATGTTCAGTTGTATCTCTTCATTCAAGGTGAGGCTTAGAATTTTATGAACGACACCCGTATAATTACACGCTTTGTACAGAGCAATGATAATGAAAATTTTCATAAATTTCTGAAGGGAATCGATACTGATGTATAAATGATATTTTAATGTTCCTAGTTCTCAACAATGTATATGTTGCACAGCGAAGAGAAGAAGAGGCAAATACCAGCTAATTTCACCTTCATCAAGTAAGAGAAAACTCCAAGCGGGATACAACTGGTTCACAAGATTTTGTTTTTCTTTTATTCCAAGTCATACGAAAAGGATATTAGCTACATTGGTGTATTGGTTCTCATGCTTGTCTCGCTAGATCAGTTACAACTGAAGAGTGGATTCGATCCTAACTGAGTGCCCGAAACATTGGGCCTTGTGCCACAAATAATCTACCGCTTAGAAAACTATCCACTTCGACATAGGGTTATTTTTAACATGCATGGCTCACTAAATCAATTACAAATAGTGGGTCCTGGGTATGACGGTAAACTGCATCCGGCAGCAAGGCCTCTGATTGGGAGGTTGTGAGGAGCATGTAACCACCTTTTAATTGCTGTTGCTCCCAGGTCCACCCTGACCCGGATTGGTAGTACATGTTAGGGTCATAGTTAACCCCCAAACTGGAGTCAAAACGCTATGAAAGTTTAAAAATAAACTTTTATAGACAAATGAAGAAAGAATATTGCCACAATATATTTCTGAAAAAAGATTATTATCATAACACATTTTTTAAGGAAAAAAATTCTCAGTAAAACATTTTCGAATACAAAACTAGAAGACGTTTTCAGTTTTCTAAAATCTAAACTTATTTATAAATGGAACTTTGTCTGTGTGTGTGTATGTGTGTGTGTCCGTTACCTATAGACTCCGAAACGGCTGAACTGATTTTCTTGAAAATTTACACAGTTGTACTATAAGCGTCTGCGAGTGTTCTTAGCTAGGTTTTGTGTCAAGGCACCTCCGATAAATATCGAAAATTGATAATCGAAAAAATCGGGTTATAGAAGGAGTGGTCCGATTTTAATCAAATTTGATACACTCATAGACAAAGACATAAGAAACGATATTCAGAAGTTTCAAGGTTGCAGTTCTTACAAGAGTGCAGAAAATCAATTATATATATATATATATATATATATATATATATATATATATATATAAAAGGCAAGATGTTTGTGTGTGTGTCTGTTTATCTGCCTGTATGTCAGTATTTTTTTCAGCCCTTTAATTTTAGTTTTTGCTTCGGGTTTGGCTCTACGTAGGTATAATTGTAGTTCGTAGTGTCAGCCATGATACCATTTACTCAGAGGACTTATTTAGCCTTCAAAATTCAGTTTACGACGAAAAAAACTTATTTGATATCGATACTAGGAAATCAAAATTTGACTTACATCCATTCATTTTTCTTTCAGTCTACATTTTCGCTTTAACTGGAAATAACTATTGCTTTTTAGTGTTTCGTGCCAACGTCGAAAGAGTCTGAGCTCCAGGACCATGGATTAGTTTTAAAGCTTTCATTACACCCGAACAATGCCGGGCTATACTGCTAGTAAAAAAAATAAAAACAAAAAGTTTTCTTTAAAACCTGACAAAATAAACCTTCTCACTATAACCGAACATTAAAAAATATCTTAAAACCCTACCATTTTGGCATTAAATAACCCACAAAGCTGTTGATGTCATATCAAAACTCAAACTTAAACAAATAGTGAAAACTATTAGGGCATTTCGACGTCGTGCTATAGTAAGCATGCTTGTCTCGTTGGATCAATTACTACACAATGAAGGGTTCGATCCTCACTGGATATATTTTACCTTATTTCACATTTATTGCTACGCTTTGAAATTATCAGTGCACTTCAACTTGATTCACTGGTCCGCATAGCTGCCTCGTTAGATTCATTACAACCGTAAAGTGAGTTTGTTTCTCACTGGGTTGCTCCATTGTTTCTGTCTTGTGACACATCAAAGCCACCCTACGAAAATCACTATACCATGTGGATTACAAAAATGATTTGAATATAACTTCAGTCATTAAAGTGCCATACGTGATACACGCTTGGGTGATCATGTCTCAAAAGAGACATGACTGACTGAGCAGAAGATTTTCTATCCTGCTATTTAAACTATAGCTGAAGGGAGAAGAGACGGATTGTATTAATAAATAGTAATTAGTGGGGGATCAGTTTATTACTTAATAACAATAGAAAACCGATCCCCCACTTTATGCCCAGCAGAAGCTTTACTTATGTTTTCAACTATTATCTTCATTGAGTCAATTAAGTGCCATGCATGATACACGCTTTGGGCGATCATGTCTCGAAAGAGACATGACTGACTGGGCAGAAGATTATCCTGGAGTCGATTGCTATTATTTTCTGCGGTAGACTGGTTACCAGCCAAGGCTATAAAACCCAATCTTTCCTGTTATTTAATCCATAACTGGAGAGAAGAGACGGATTAATACCTTTCCCAAGGATATTTGCGCGTAAGTGAATGCAATGAATTCAACTGGAATTCGAACTCGGTTCCACGATTTCTCGTTCTGAGCCGATATTCACTGCACTGCAACGCACATCTTATCTTTTATTAATGTATTTACGAATGCCCCATATCATTCGCTCTCTCTTTTGTTATTCAGTACTGTTTACGGTAATGCTTATTATCTTTTGCGTTGTCTCCGTCTTTGAGTTTATTAGAAATATGTGTTCCCTTATATTTTTCCCTCACTTGGAATCCAAAATAATTAATTTTCTGAGATCTTTTTTCATCATGCCTAATACAACAAACGCATCCACATTGGCGACATCTCTCATCTTACTTTTGGTCATTTATCATATCTACAGGCAATCTTCTGATACGTGACTTCTTTTTTTAATCGTTTAATTCCAAGCAAGGCGGTAACGCCACTGATGAGCAGGGGGCTACATAAGAGTAAAAGATTAGATAGAAGGAGAGTAAAGAGAAAGACGAACCAGTTACAGGGGGTGTCAGAGAAAGGAGCAAGAGAAGGGTGGGAATACAGGTGTGATGAAAGTTGCAAAGCTAGAGAGAAAGGAAAAGATATACAGGGTGGTGAAGAAAGAACTAGAGTCAAGTGGTTAAGAGATGGGTATTGACATTGCATTTCAATTCCTGGAGGTTGTAGGAAAGCAAGAACATGGAAAAGAGTTCCACGGGTGGAAAGTGCGAGTAAAGAAGCTGCAGGAGTAGAATTGTCGTCTGCATTTGGTTGATCTAAATGTAAATGGCTGGGACCCAGTTGCCAGTCTTGTTGCACGAGTAAACACCTGCTGCAGAGGCACCAGTGACTTAAGTTCGTTGGAGCAGAACCCATGGAAGTATTTATAGAGCAGATAAAGTGAAGCCACATCTTGTCGGTGGGAAAGTGGCTGGAGTTGAGCCGCTACCTCGGTACCTATCCCATTACTGATTCTCCTTTGGAGCCTGTCGAGAACACGGAGATGAACAGCGGGGGCACCTGACCATATATGGCAGCAGTTTAATATGAGTCTGGAGCACTGGTGTTTCATTTCTTTTTTAATCATATCACCACGAGCAAGGCGGTAACGCCACTGATGTGCAGGGGGCTACATAAGAGTAAAAAGATTAGAGGAGAATGAAGATAAGGACATAACCAGTTAGAAAGAGGCAAGAGAAGGGGGAATACAGGTGTGATGACAGGTGGAGAGAAAGGAAAGGATCTACAGGGCGGTGTGGAAAGAACTAGAGTCAAGTGGTTAAGAGATGAGTATTGACCTTGCATTTAAATTCATGGAGGTTGTAGCCGTCAGGAAAGCAAGAATAAAGAAGCGAGTTCCAAGGCAGGAAGTGCAAGAAAAGAAGCTTCAGGAGTAGAATTGTCGTCTGCATTTGATTAATCTGTGAATGTGTGGGAACAAGTTGCCAATCTGGTTGCACGAGTAAACACCTGTAGCTGAGGCACCAGTGACTTAAGTTCGTTGGAGCAGAACCCATGGAAGTATTTATAGAACAGACAAAGGGAAGCCACATCTCGTCGGTGGGGAAGTGGCTGGAGTCGAGCCGCCAAGTCGGTACCTATCACATTACTGATTCTCCTTTGGAGCCTGTCGAGAACACTGTGATGAACAGCGGGGGGGGGGGGGGGGGGCACCTGGCAATTGTCTTCCTGAGCGGCTTGTATGACAACTATCTAGGTTTGAAGACTTTCTCTTCTATAAAGACTCTTCTCGTTACACTGACCATGTCTAGGGATAGTTTTCTATTCCTTTAGTCAGTCAGTTAGTTAAGTGCCATACGTGATACACGCTGGGCAGAACATTATCCCGCAGTAGGTTGCCATTGCTTCCTGTGGTAGACTGGTTGCCGACCAAGGCTATAGAACCCAATCTGTCCAGTTATTTAACCCATAACTGGAAGGAATAGACGGATTAATACCTTTCCCAAGGGTATTTGTGCGTAAGTGAATGCAATGAATTCGGCTGGAATTCGAACTCGGCTCCCCGATTTCTCGCTCCGAGCCGATATCCACTGGACCACAACGCACGTTCCTTTAGTACTGCTCAGTTATTGCTCACCGTTTCCTCTGAATCCGTGCGTACGCTGCCTGTCCCAGGGTTTGAACTCATAATTAGGATATTACTACTTACGAACTGAATCCATTATTAATCTGCAAGGGTAAACTGTTTTTGTTTAACCGCCCATTCTAAATATTTCTTGTCTTGTTAATATTAGTATTGATCAGTTATTTTCTCTGCCTATTTCCACTCTAGTCTAAGTACACACTTCCGGGACCAGGGACTGAACTCACAAATAATGTCACCAAATTCACAAACCAACTTTTATCCTCTAGGCCAGGGGTCGGCAACCTTTTGGTGAGTGAGGGCCAAAAAGCTCTGTAGAGTCATATAGGAGGGCCAAACAGCTATGGCTCCAGTGTCATGGAGGAGAACCATGTTTTAAATATGTGAATAAATTTTCTGTGTTTGAAGAAAGGAAGGATTCAATACAATTTAATATCGAATAGCCAAGTGAGGCCTTGATTAATTACCTTTTCCGGGGAACTTATATAATGCACGTCCTAAAGCTAGTAGCAGTTTTTTTCTGGGTGCGAGCTGAATACTGATCATATTCGGTTGGGTCGCCTATTGAAGAAGTCTGTTGTTTATTGTGACCCGAAACTTCTAATGACATGGGAACATCAACACTGACGACGCACTTGCGGCACTTTAAGGTGTATTTTAATAATAATATCTGTTAAAAAATATTACATCTTAAAGATAAATGTTTCATAAATCCGTATTGGAAAAAAAATTCCATTAAAATCGGTTGAAAACAATATATTAGATTCATTCAAAAGTGCCCGCTCACGAAAGCAATTTAACAGAAAAAGTGAAAGTGAGGCCGTACGCTAAATTTGGCGATCCCTACAAATTAAAAATAAAAGTAAAACACATTCTCCAGGTAAAAGAAATAAAATTTTTAATTTCGAGGCAATATATTCAGAGTATCAACTGTCACTTTCGTTTGGTTTACCTATATTTATATCGTATCCAGAGTAAGGTAGCGGGCCGGACAAGATTCACTCGTGAACCGGATGTGGCCCGCGGGCCGGACAACATTCCCTCGAGGGCCGGAAAGGGCCCGCGGGCCGGACAAGATTCGCTCGAGGGCCGGAAAAGACCCGCAATCCAGACAAAATTCCCTCGTGAACCGGATGTGGCCCGCGGGCCGGACAAAATTCCCTCGAGGGCCGGATGCGGCCCGCGGGCCGGGGCTTGCCGACCGCTGCTCTAGACTATTGTATTCTATCCGCAAACAATACTTTCAGCTCACAAAGCTTCTCGCCACGAACTCTTATTTTGTGGAACAAACGCCCGAGAGAATGCTTACCCGGTAGTTACGATCCCTCTTCATGTCTCCTATCGGTCGTTGTCTACCGTACATATCATCATAACCTGAATTTCTTACTTCCTTCTTCAACAACCTCATTCAGTAAAAATCTACTTTCGGTGGTTCTTGGGCCTTGTACTGTGTGAATAATAATATAATTTGGTGGGCGGTTATTGTTCATTTCTACTGGATTAGTTGCTATAATTGGCACAAAAGAGACGAAACAACACAATAATCAACAGAGATATATTGTCAACCAAAACAACAGACACATGATGAAGGCAAGAGGGTACTTGGTCGAAATGTTGTGGCATTAATAGCATCTAATGAGAACGAGAGCTCGAAATAACGACAAATTACCTCAAGAATGAAACAGAAAATTATTTAAATTCGGAAAAGCAATACGAACCTGTTGAATTCTTTGCATTCACTTACGCACAAATACTCTCGGGAAATGTATTAATCTGTCTCTTCCCTCCGGTTATGGGTTAAATAACAAGACAGATTGGGTTCTATAGCTTTGTATGGTAACCAGTCTACCGCAGAAAACAATGGCAACCGACTGCGGGATAATGTTCTGCCCAGTCAGTCATGTCTCTTTCGAGACTCTTCTGCTATTTTACACATAGCTTGGGGGAGAAGAGATGCATCCGATTAGAATTCGATCTCTGCTTTCCGATTTCTCAATTCGGGCCACCATCCGTTACTTCACCGTATACAGGGAATTTCTTTCTGGAGGGATAAAAATCCATGCCCAAATATTCAGATTCGCACTATACATTGTCGACTTATACACGACATCTTCGTTACTTCATAGTAATTAACGATTATTAAAAAACAACAGGAAATAAACACCTGTCCAAAAGGGGCTTAAAATGTGTGTGTGTGTGTGTGTGTGTGTGTGTGTGTGTGTGTGTGGCCACAATATTGATGCCTGATTCCGTGTTTTATTTCAACAAAAGAAAAAAAATTACAGATATATATATATATAGATATTAATGGTGGCCTAACAGTACATTGACAGTAAGACATTCATTGAAGGTGAACGTGCAGACTAATCGATTGGACTTCTTCAGCCAATTTATTTCTCAAGAAATGTTTCAAGATACTCACGGACTGCTCCCTAATAATGTGGAGCGGGGGGTGCATCTTCTTGGAACCTCTAAACAAACCTATTCCATCTACTTTACAAGTACTTTTAGACCACAGTGTGTGTGTGTGTGTGTGTGTGTGTGTGTGTGTGTGTGTGTGTGTGTGTGTGTAGTACTAAGAAAATTATGTTGGTTAATGGAATTAAGGATCCATTAATTCTTTAGAAATTGCTTTGTTTACCCCCCGGATACGAAACTGATCCGTTAGGACTTTCAAAGCTTTAAAGGCGAAGAGAACGGCGCTCTGACCGTGAAGCTCTTTGTCGCCGATGTAAAAAGTAAAAAAGCCGGTGGGATTAAGCAACGGTTTCTTCTGCAATGAGGAACGTAGGTTCGAATCCTTCCAATTATATATATATATTTGTTGTTGTTCTAATGTTTTTCTCTTTTGGACATAAGTGATGTAGAAATTGTTTCTAATATTGACGCCGGATTCCATGTTTTATTTCAACAAAAGAAAAAAAAAACGCCTTCCGTTGCCAGTGCGTCTGCACGAGGTACAGTGTTTCGAGAAACATGTTTTATGTGGCTTTTTATAAAAATTTGTCAGGTATTCGTCGGAATGTGAGCCTCGGAGGCGGAGTGAAAGCGGTTTTATTAAACGCCACACACAATCGACAGCAGAGGTGGCGTCAGGCGACACAATTAAACCAATACAGAAACTTCGTTACAAAGGCTTTGTTTAAAAACGGAGCAGTATTCAATGGCGGCCTTCAATTATGGACCCATTTGAGTGTTGGCCATCACATAAAAGCATTTCACCATTGATAAAACCCGTCTGTCATGATAGATAATAACAGGTTGCGTCATTAAGTACGTTGTGGAGCAGTAGAACGAAAATTTGGAGGTTCGAATTCCAGTTCAATTTCTTGCATTCACTTACGCACAAATATCATTGTGAAATGTATTCAACCGTCTCTTCCTTCAAGCTATGGGTTAAATATTAAGAGAGATTTTTCATAAATTTTATCTGATGTCTACTTCTCCGCCTAATATAACTAAATAACCAATTTTCGTGACTTTTTGCACCCATTCATGAGTTCCATTTACATCCAAGAGAATGGTCATCCCACGTCGTCACTGGCTTCATCCTCTCACTCTCTAATGCTTCTTCAAAGGCTGTAACAACAAAAAAGTTTGTTTTTTACTATTATATTTGTTATACGAGAAGGCCGGATGTAGTTCCAACGATTCTATGCGGTTCCGGAAGCAAGAACGTCAAGGAAACATGTTCCCGCTCGTTGGCATAACATTCCATGCGCTAAAGCCTCTTTAAGCAATCTGGGAGTGGAATGCTTCAAAATTTTGTAGACTTTGCACCGTTTTGGTTGAAGAAGAAATATAGATACAGGATGTTCATAAAGTCGTGTGCACTTTTAAAGAATTATAACTTTATTTGTATTTGTGATAGAATTAATGTGCAAAAACGTGTTATAAATCAACAAGATGGAGCTCCTTGTCACTTTGCTCTGCGTGTTAGTTTTTAAATCAAAGATTTCCTAACAGATGGATCGGAAGGGATGGGCCATTTTAATGGGCTCCACATTCCCCAAATTTAACTCTATTAGATCTTTTTATGGGGACGTGTGAAAACAATTGTATATGCAACCAAACCTAGTTCTTTAGAAGATTTGAAAGCTAAAATAACTCATGTGATTTCAGGCATTACTGTACTGATTAGCTACCCAATCATGTATTTTTAAATTTTATTTACATTCTTGCTTCCCCGACAGCTACAATCTCCAAGAGTTTAAGTGTAAAGTCAATAGTCATCTATCTCGCTAACTTGCATCCTCTCTCGCATGCTCCTTTCTCCGTCCACTCCACTCTCAGTATCTTAACCCTTTTCTTACTCACTTCCTGACACCCCTTATAACCTGTCACTCTTTCTCATAACTTTCCTCCTATGTAACCCCCATGCAAAACAGTGGCAGTAAATTGCCTTGCTTGGGGCGATATAATGCAAGGTCAATACTTATTTCTTAACCACTTGACCCTAGTTCTTTCTTCACTACCCTGTATATCCTTTCTCTCCACCTCTACAACTGTCATCACACCTGTACTCCCATACTTCTCTTGCTCCTTTCTAACTGGTTCGTCTTTCTCTTCACGCTCCTCTATCTAAATTTTTACTCTTATGTAGCCCCCTGCACATCAGTGGCGTTACCGCCTTGCTCGGGGTGATATGATTTTTAAAAAATCAGTTGGTAAATGTTTTCCGTGAACTGCAAAATCGTATTACCTTTGTATTGCTAATGATGGAGGACATGTGGAAACTTAAATAAAATTTCAATAAAACCTTAAAAATATAGATTTATTTCTATCTAATCCTTTTTGCAAATTATTTCTATCGCAAATACAAATCAAGTTATAATTTTTTTAAGTGCACACGAACTTTATGGACACCCTGTATATCTAAAGACCGTGTATATATTGAATGTCCGTTGTGGTACAGTGGATATCGGCTCGGAACGAGAAACCGGGGAGCCGAGTTCCAATTCCAGTTGAATCCATTGTATTCACTTACGCGCAAATACCCTTGGGAAAGGTATTAATCTATCTCTTCCTTCCAGTTATGGGTTAAATAGCAGGACAGATTGGGTTCTATAGCCTTGGTCGGCAACCAGTCTACCGCAGAAAGCAATGGCAACCTACTGCGGGATAATCTTTTGCCCAGTCAGTCATGTCTCGAAAGAGACATGATCGCCCAAGCGTGTATCACGTATGGTACTTAACTGAATGATATATTGAATTCATTTGAGATTGTCGACATTCTCAACCTAATACTGTAGCAATTAGTAGTCGTTTTCTATTACACTGCAAATAATTTCATTATTCTTTTAAACATTTCACTCCAAGAAAGGCAATAAAGCTACTAGGATGCAAGGAATTACTAAGTGTTAGAGAACATGAGAAAACTATTACGGAGTGAGGACAATAAAAACAACAAGAATAAAGACAACAGAAAGTAATTGACGTTACATTTAAAATATTGAAGATCAATGTTAACTGGAAAAATAGATACCGGAATAGAGTTCCAAAAATAAGAAGTGCAATAGAAGAAACTGTTAGCATAGAACTTACGGTTGCATGTAGCAATTTCAACTATAAAATAATGATACCTCGGCCGCCAATCAAGTACTGCGTTAAAATTTATTAAGTCTAGCTACTATAGATGAAAGTTCATCAGAACAATTATTATGGAATTATTTATAGAAAAACCACATGGAAGCGATATTACGGTTGTGGGAAAGTGAATAAAGCCGAGATGTCAGGGCAGGCCCAACAATATTGCAGATTTTTCTTTGGATTTTATAAAGAAGTTCTAAATATATGTTAAAGGAAGAAGCTTATTCTGAAGTGACATGGTTCATGGAACGAGAACAATAGACTCCAGTGATCGAAATAAAAGACTCGGTTCGAAATTCCAATCACCCAAAAAGCGCGGAGCGTGCAACGGCCGAAACGTCATAAATATAACAAAATAAAAATGATGACTATAGTAAATAGTATATATAGCAGAAGAATCAGGTCATATCGGGCAGCAATATTCAAAGCAATAAAGAATAACAGATTCGTAAATATGTAAGAGAGATTCTGGTGAGAAACATTCTTTGATCCCGGTTAACAACAGAATGTAGGTCGTTTTTTTAGATCAGCTGCCAATTTGACCTGATCAAACCGGTCAGACTTACTATTAAAATTAACAAGACATTCCTTGCCCCAGTTAACAACAGAATGCAGGTCGTTTTTTTAGATCAGCTGCCAATTTGACCTGATCAAACCAGTCAGACTTACTATTAAAATTAACAAGACATTCCTTGCCCCAGTTAACAACAGAATGCAGGTCGTTTTTTTTAGATCAGCTGCCAATTTGACCTTATCAAACCGGTCAGACTTACTATTAAAATTAACAAGACATTCCTTGCCCCAGGTAACAACAGATTGTAGGTCGTTTTTTTTAGATTAGCTGCCAATTTGACCTGATCAAACCGGTCAGACTTACTATTAAAATTAACAAGACATTCTTTGCCCCAGGTAACAACAGACTGTAAGTCGTTCTTTGAGATCAGCTGCCAATTTGACCTTATCGAAGCGGTCAGACTTACTATTAAAATTAACAAGGCATTCCTTGCCCCAGTTAACAACAGAATGTAGGTCGTTTTTTTAAATCAGCTACCAGTTTGAGCCTTTCGTGATTTGATAAGAATAACCCAACTAATTTAATATATTCGTCCAAAAATACCATAAATTTTTAACTTGGGAAGAAAACCAGTATACCAAACTCTGTCCAGTGCCTTCGAGATGTGTCCAAATCAACAGCCCGAGCTTCCCCATTATAATATTAAGCTGGATAGACTCTTTCACTAATACATCATTAATACGTCAGCAGTTGACGTAGAGAAGCGAAAGCTGTATTGCGTGTCTGAAAGAAGACCTTGCTTAACCAATTGATAGTTAATTAGAAATTCTAGAACTTTGCTAAAAATAGATAGAAGGATACCTCTCCTGAGTAAGACCCCCCCCAACAGAGGGGGACATGACTAAGGACTGTGTGTACGCCAATCCATGAAGCTGTGGAAAAAATATAAAGGAGAAACAGTCCGCCCCCTTAAGGTAAGGTTACAAGAACATCGCAAGGTCATAACACGAGATAGAAAAAAGTAGGCGTAGCTGACCACATATGGAGGGAGAAAGGGATGAAGTTAAAATAATAGATAGAGAACGCCACTGGAAAATACGTAAATTTAAGGAACCAGCATATATGCTAGGCTTCAAAAATCTTCTAAGTCGCCCAAGAATAGAGATGAACACAATATGGGAACCAGTAATACAGAGTCGCAAAGAAAATCATTAGTGTCAAAAATTGCAATATGAACTCTGGTAAAAAAAAATACTAGAGAAAACCATCAATAATTGCTATATGAATTCTGGTAAAAAATAAGATTGCTGAACATTAAGTTTATAAGTCACAGAAATTAAGTTGTTCTTGTCTTTAAGTGGATATAGATGTTGTTTAGTTTCAGTGACATGACCCATTGTGTTGTGAGTTCAATATCAGGCTACAGCAGTGGTGAACAAGTAAGTTAGAGAGTCCGGTTAAAGGGAGATAACTCATGACTATCAAAAGAGGCTTCGCACAAGGAATGAGAATGATATACCCCAGTGACCGTAATTAGGGGTTCGGTTCTAAATTCCAACACCCGAATAAGGCCGGAGCATACAACGGCCGAAACGTCGTACAAATGTCAACCATGATGAGGAAAATAGTCCGAATAATGTAAATAGTGTATTTTTTTTTATTTATGAGGAAATTACAACTGCAACAAAATCTAATTAAAGACTGTGAGCGATGGCTTTAAGATATTCTAATTCACTACTGATGTCGTCTCTACCAAAAAATGCTCTTTAAATTGATTTACAATTCTGCATATTCCGAATTATGACGTTTAAAACTTGATGGAAGAATTGAAATTAGTAAATAAACTGAATTGAACGGTAGGTGCCCATTTATACTCCTTGATGAATACGAGAAGACGTCCCCAAAATCAGATCACTAACCAATGGAGGCTTTATCACATTTGAAGGCTATTATTTACTAGCAGTATAGCCCGGCGTTGTTCGGGTGTAATGAAAGCTTTAAAACTAATCCATGGTCTTGGAGCTCAGACTCTGCCTAAACAATATTTGTGTGAGAATCGGATAAAAATTGTGGATTTGTATAAAGGACATACAGACATATAAACAGACACACACACACAAACAGCTTGCCTTATATATATATATATATATATATATATATATATTATCGGTTTTCTGCACTATTGTAAGAACTGCAACCTTGAAACTTCTGAATATCGTTTCTTATGTCTTTGTCTATGAGTGTATCAAATTTGATTAAAATCGGACCACTCCTTCTTTAACACGATTTTTTTATTATCGATTTTCAATATTTATCGGGGGTACCTCGACACAAAACCTACCTAAGAACACTCGCAGACGATTACAGTAAAACTGTGTAAATTTTCAAGAAAATCGGTTCAGCCGTTTTGGAGTTTATAGGTAACGGAAACACACACACACACACACACACACACACACACACACACACACACACACACACACACACACAATCACACACAGTTCCATTTATAAATAAGTTTAGATTCGTTAATACCCGGCTCTACCTTTAAGTTTAAGATTACTGACTATAAAAGGCAAGACGTTTGTGTGTGTGTCTGTTTATCTGCCTGTATGTCAGTATTTTTTTCAGTCCTTTTATTTTAGTTTTTGCTTCGGGTTTGGCTCTAAGTAGGTATAATTGTAGTTCTCAGTCTCAGCCATTATACCATTTACTCAGAGGACTTATTTAGCCTTCAAAATTCAGTTTACGACGAAAAAAACTTATTTGATATCGATACCAGGAAATCAAAATTTGACTTACATCCATTGATTTTTCTTTCAGTCTACGGTTTCGCTTTAACTGGAAACAACTATTGCTTTTTAGTCTTTCGTGCCAATGTCCAAAGAGTCTGAGCTCCAGGACCATGGATTAGTTTTAAAGCTTTCATTACACCCGAACAACGCCGGGCTATACTGCTAGTACCATATAAATATCATTGTCAATGCATATAATAATAGTATGTATAGTAGGGGAGCTGGTTAATGTTTCTTTGATTCGGCCTTGTGTCAGACTTAACCGAACTCACTACATCTTACAAATTTTATGCATAATTATCATCATCAGAATTATCAGAAGGTCGGTTGTCGGCAGGATGGAATGTGTGGAATTGTGTGGAATAGCGTAAGAATAAAATATACATTCGGCATTTTAAAATAGAAATTTATTAAAAGAAGGAATAACAAGAATTTGTAGAAATTAATGTTCAATGAAAGAGTTAAGGTATCAAGAGTTCGTACAAAATGTTCGTAGTAGTAATTGCTGAAAGAGATAAGGAGAAAGAGAAAGAGGACAATGTCCAAGTTGCTTGAAGTTGATGTTACATTTTAGATGCTTGTCTCGCGGCTGCCATCTGACTGACTCGACTGACGTTGATGAAGTCCTTTTATTGTAATCTAGATTTTTCGCACTTACTCCCGAAGTCCTTTTTGGTCTTGCAAGTCGCTCCCATTGGTCAAAAATCATTTTAGCACCTACTTACGAAATCTGGTTTCGACTTTTTCGTTAAGCACATGGTCAATCCTTTTTCTGTTTGGGAAAACCAGCATTTCACACGTCTTTGTGAATTTTTGTAAAAGTGAAGACGAAGGTTGATTTTACTTAATTTCTAATCCGCTACAAGTACTAATATAATTCGACAACACAGTGACAGAGATCAACAAAGATTGGAAAAGGAGTGAAACAAGGTGATACTAAACTAATTTAAGGGGGACTTGAAAATAGATTCAAGAAAATAAAATAAAAAATGATGAGAGTAAACACTAAAGGAGTATTTTTAAAACATCTACGATTCACTGAAGACATTTGAATAAAAGCAAAGTTATCTGAATGAATTAAAAACGATGAAAGACGGATGAGAAAAGTCTGAAAAGGAACGTTAAAATGGACAGACGTAAAACAAAACAATAAAAGTAATAGACACGTGATAATATTAAAGTGCACAGAAATAAACAATGGCTAATGAATGAATGAAAAGCAATTAAAACAGAGACACTATAAAAAAAAAAGATTGCCAACAGGTTTAAAAGTCTCGGAGGAACAAAATAGATCTGACGTAAGAGGAAAAAACAGGAATTAAGAACATGAAAATGAAAAAGGAGAAAACAGAAGAAAGAGAAAAGTTTGGTAGAATTTTTTTTTAATCGTTTCACCCCAATCAAGGCGATAACGCCACTGATGCACAGGGGGGCTACATAAGAGTAAAAGCTTAGATAGGAGGAGAGTAAAGAGAAAGACGAACCAGTTCCAGGGGGTGTCAGAGAAAGGAGCAAGAGAAGGATGGGAATACAGGTGTGATGACAGTTGCACTTCTATTATATCATGTACCTTACACTTTTTATGTTTGCTAAATTTGTGGGGCAGTGGATATCGGCTCGGAACGATAAATCGAGGAACCGAGTTCGAATTCCAGTTGAATTCCTTGCATTCACTTACGCGCAAATAACCTTGGGAAAGGTATTAATCCGTCACTTCCCTTCAATTACGGGTTAAGTAATAGGACAGATTGGGTTCTATAGCCTTGGTCGGCAACCAGTCTACCGCAGAAAGCAATGGCAACCTACTGCGGGATAATCTTCTGCCCAGTCAGTCATGTCGCTTTCGAGACATGATCGTCCAAAGCGTGTATCACATATGGTACTTAACTGACTGAATGAAGATAATAGTTGGAAACATAAGTAAAGCTTCTACTGGGCATAAAGTGGGGGATCGGTTTTCTATTGTTACGAAGTAATAAACTGATCCCCCATTAATTACTACTTATTAATACAATCCGTCTCTTCTCCCTTCAGCTATAGTTTAAAGAGTAGGATAGAAAATCTTCAGCCCAGTCAGTCATGTCACTTTCGAGACATGATCGCCCAAAGAGTGTATCATGTATGCCACTTAACTGACTGAGAGTGATTCACTTATCTTCAGGGATGCACTCTTTCCTGTTCTTTTGAACAGGAGTAGAGGTTTATCCCTTGTTTTCTGGTTAGGATTGCGTTTCTGTTTCCTTCTAAACTCTACTTCAAATCTATGCTTCTAACGCCTCCACCCAAAATCTGAAATGGTATTTACTAGATTTTTCCTTAACAAAGAGGGTTTCGCTATCGTCCGGTTTACGCTCCTCCGCATTCTTTTGAACATTAGTAAAAGTTTATGAGTTGTTTCCTGTTTACGATGAGGTTTCCGTGTTTCTTCCAAAATCTTTTCATTCTCTTTCACTCCCAGGAAGTCTTTGTGTCTTAGTGACTTTATCACCTTGCTTGGAGTGAATTGCCTAAAAAAGCAGGATTTAATTCGATCTGTCTGTATATATACCTACATTATAGGTGCGTATTTTCTTCTTCTTTCTTTCTTTTGTAGTTGCTATGCAATATATTTTAATTTATTCGATTCAGTTCTGACGAGCGCCGAGCAATAACCGTTCACCCACTGGATAGGACTTTTTTAGTATTTGTCTATATTTCTGAGATGAGGTAGTATTTACAGTATTTACATTATTCGGACTATTGTCCTCATCTTTGTTGCCATTTGTACGACGTTTAATAATAGAAAATT
This sequence comes from Ascarosepion bandense, assembly GCA_037127315.1. Classification (NCBI taxonomy): domain Eukaryota; kingdom Metazoa; phylum Mollusca; class Cephalopoda; order Sepiida; family Sepiidae; genus Ascarosepion; species Ascarosepion bandense. Next base: position 122,777 of record JBBBDQ010028778.1, on the reverse strand, counting down.
CTATTTGTCTATATTTCTGAGATGAGGTTGTATTTACAGTATTTACATTATTCGGACTATTGTCCTCATCTTTGTTGCCATTTGTATGACGTTTAATAATAGATCATTCTATTTGTCTATATTTCTGAGATGAGGTAGTATTTACAGTATTTACATTATTCGGACTATTGTCCTCACATCTGTGTTGCCATTTGTATGACGTTTAATAATAGATCATTCTATTTGTCTATATTTCTGAGATGAGGTAGTATTTATAGTATTTAAATTATTCGGACTATTGTCCTCATCTTTTTTGCAACCAAGATGAGGACAATATTCCGAATAATTTAAATAGGCTTTTTTATTCTTTTTCCTTTTTTATTTTCTTTTTCATTTTGCCAATTACTGCAGAAGTTTTATACTTGTTCGTTATTATATGTTTATGTGATAGCAGACCTCAAGTGGAATGACTACATTGAATCCATAGCTAAATCTGTTACATCTCTCTTACCCACTTCCTCACATTCCCTATAACCTGTCACTCTTTCTCATAACTTTCCTCCTATGTAGCTCTCTGTAAAACAGTGGCAGTAAAATACCTTGCATGGGGCGATATGATTATAAAAAAAAATGCTGCTAGGAAGATGGGTTCACTGTGCAGGGCCAGGAAGATTTTCCCGTTTGGATTCATCCTGTACATCTATAAATCTACCACCCATGTATTTAATACTGCTGCCACATCAGGTCGGGTATCCCTCCTTGCTATTCACTTCGGGGTTCTTGACAAAATCCAACAAATAATCTTCAATGTGATCGATCCCGACTTGTTAGCTCAGCTGCAGTCACTTTCTCACCGGCGTAATGTGGCTTCCTTCTGTCTCTTCTCCAAATATATTCTCGGCTTCGGCTCCGACGAGCTTAGCCCCCGATGCCCCCCTATGCATGAATTTACTCGTGCTACTAGACTAGCTACTCGCTCCCAGCCTTTTACAGTGAAACCAATCAAATATAACCGTAACTTCTACTTTAGTAGCTTCTTTTCTCGCCTGTAGAATTATCTTCTGTATATTTGCTTCCTCGACAGCTACAATCTCCAAGAATTTAAATGTAAGGTCAATTGTCATCTTTTATTTCTGACTTGCATCCTTTTCCTCGTGTTCTTTTCTCCGTCCACTCTACTCTGATTACGCCAATAGTCTCATCTTTCTCTTACCCACTTCCTGACACCCCCTATAACTTGTTCCTCTTTCTCATCACTTTCTTCCTATGTAACCCTCTGACGAGATTCAAGGTTGGCTGTATGCGAATACACCGGTGCTCGCAATATTTCACTGGGTCGTGATCTACGTAGACAAATAATAAGGACAAATGCTTTTCAAGACATTTGTTTGGTTGGGAAGCAGCAAAAAAATCGACAATATCTTCTTTTTGTTCCGAGAAAGCGGACTTCTTTTTTATCAGACTTCTCACTTACGTTCCGTTCACGGAAAACAGACCCCTTACAAACTCGCTCCCCGTCAGCTTCATTCACTGCTGATCGTTTCACAGACTGAACATTATATGGATACAGGCTGGAGGATCCACCACCTTTTTCCGTCTACCCGTGTTCCGCTAACCGGAAAGGGCGACCACCCAGACTGCTTATGGTTGGTCAGTTTTGTTCAAGGACTCTACTTTTACGGGTATCTAAAAGCACTAACAAAAAATATGTCTTTCAATTCAAAAGTGGCGACAGGATTTCTGGGGAAGCCTGGTCATTAAATTGAGTTAAAAGAAAAAAGATATCTATCTATTCATCTCCTAAGGATGTATGAGAAATCGTGTTGCTACAATAAAAATAAATCATATGATAGAGAAGCTTGTGGGTAATACATGGCTGAGGATAGCACAATTCGCAGTCGTCTTGAATGTAGTTGGAAAAGGCCTTCTTTCTGCAATGGAATAGCAATGACTGAGATATATATATGTGTGTGTGTGTGTGTGTGTGTGTGTGTTGGCTGTTTTGTTTTTATGGTATATCAACCTCGGCGGGTCATTTATTGCCAACTAAACTTTATTTATTGCTGGTAATACCTTTTTCTTTCAACAACTTATTGTTATTTTTCTATAAGTTTTGTGTCTAGTAATACTTTTTTCTTTTCGAGTATCAACATTCATTGTGATTTGTTTTTAAGGGCAGGGTCCCCAAGTCCTACCCTGTTATTTAACCCATAACTGGAGGGAAGGGACGGATTAATACCTTTCCCAAGGGTACCAGTGCTGAAGTGAATGCAGGGTATTCAACTGGAATTCAAACTCGGCTCACCGATTTCTTTCCGAGCCGATATCCACTGCACCACAACGCACATCCGTCACTGAACGCTTACAGCACCTGGTATTCCCAAGCGGTCACCCATTTAAGTACTGACAAGGCTCAACGTTGCTTAACTTCGGTGATCGAGCGAGAACCGGTGTATTCAACGTAAGCCCATTAAGTTATAGAAACAAAATATAACAAATAGAAAAATAAAGAGAACTACTGAAAAATTTAGAATATTACAAAAAAATACATATACACTACCGACCATAAGTTTGGGACCACCCAAATTTTTAGCAGAATCAAATTCGCTGAGTTTGTTTGTTTTTTTTGTTATTCTTATGCAGATGTCAAATAAAAAAAAGTATTCTGTTCAACTTTAAAGTAAACATTTACTCAGTTTGCTACTTGACTCCTCTTATTGTGATCAAGTTTTTGCCGAAAATTCAGATTTATTCAGATATTACAATTACGGTATAATTTATTTTTGTAAGGCATATTATTACGGTGTAAATGGCAAGGAAGAAACAGATTAGCATTGAAAAAAGAGTCCAGGTTGAAATTCTTTTGAAAGAAGGATATTCTGAACATGTTATCGCTAAAAAACATTAAGCCTATCAAAAAAATGGTGTGCATTGTTGCCTTCAACGACTTCGTGAAACTGAGTTAAATATTGACAGAAAAAGATCTGGTAGGCCCAGAGTAACATCTATTGTAGAGGATAGGCACTTGATCATATCGAGCAAGAGGAATAGAAGAAAAATTGCTCTGGAATTAACAATTAAAATGAATTCTACTTGGCAACATCTAGTACCTGTAACTACTGTTAAGAGACGACTTCATTCTGCTGGGCTTAAAGGCTGTGTAGCAGTTAAGAAACCACTATTAAAGAAGGAGTATAAGGGATGAAATTGATCGTACAGTTCGAAATGAACTTCCTAAAAATATTAGAAAGAACGTCAAGGATTTGCTCTGCAGTAATCAAGGCTCGTGGTGGTTTCTTTGATGAAAAGAAAATATAAATTAACTTTAATTAAATTTGAAATTACTCTATGTTAATTTTCGTTTTAAGTATTGTACAATTGTGAGCAACAATGAAATATATATATATTTATTTTTCTAAGACATAAAACTTATTATTTCTTCGTCTTAGAGAATAAATCTAAGTGATCCCAAACTTATGGTCGATAGTGTAGCGTGTAAAGCCTCGATTGGAAGTCATGAGTTACCTCCCCCTAACCCTCCAAATTACTTGTTCACAACTGCTGTAACCTGGTATTAAACTCACAGCTCTTAGAGTCAAGTCACTGGAACTAACCAACGGCTATATCAACTGGGCCATGTGACCTTCAGGCTACAGCAGTGGTGAACAAGTAACTTGCAGGGTCAGAGGGAGATAACTCATAACTTCCAGAAGAGGCATTAGGCAATGAATGAAGTTCATACACCCCAGTGATTGTAATAAAGGGTTCGGTTCAAAATTTCTAGCACCTGAAGAAGGCCGGAGCATACAACAACTGAAATGTCGTACAAATAGCAACAAAGATGAGGACAATATTTCGAATAATGTAAATACTACCTCATCTCAGAAATATAGACAAAGATTATTATGAAATAAAATATATAACAAGTAATATATATTGTAGTGCATATAGAGAAACACTATTATAATATTATGAATTATATGGAATAATATATGGCTGTATCATTAAATTATTTAATTTTATCTATTGGTGGACATTTTGGATTCATGGATTATAGATTTGTAGAAAGATGCAGAAGTGATGTAATGTTTTAAACACGTGTTTATAGTTGGTATTAATGCCATTATTATGTTTTCAAAGTATTTTCTCCTTAAAAGATCATATTCTTTTTTTTTAACTAAACTAGCATTAGAGAAATCAAAATTGTATCCTATGTTGTTTCAATTTAATATAAGAGAGTTTGAACATTTGTCCAAATGTAAATATCTTTTGTGCTCAAAGATCAGTGTTTTTAGATTTCGTGACGTCTCCTCTACGTATACATTTTCACATTGTAGACACTTATCCCGATTTGGCAGCTCAGATGCAGTCGCTTTCTCATCGACGCAGTGTGGCTTCCCTGCGTCTCTTCTACAAATACTTTCACGGTTTCTACTCCGATGAACTTAGCTCACTGGTGCCCCCTATATACGAATTTCCTCAAGCCACAAGATTAGCAACTAGGTCCCACCCTTTTACTGTGAAGCCAATAAATTGTAAACGCAAATTCTACTCCACAAGCTTCTTTTCTCGCACGTCCCGCCTGTGTAATTCTCTTCCGCATACTTGCTTTCCTGACAGTTACAATCTCCAAGAATTTAAATGTAAAGTCAATAGTCATCTCCTGTCTCACTAACTTACATCCTCTCTCTCATTCTTTTCTACATCCACCCCTCTCATCAGTATTCTCTTCCCTCTCCTACTCACTTCCTGACACCCCCTGCAACCTCTCACTCCTCATAACATTGGCCCACCCCACTCTCACCAATAATCTCTTCCCTCTCCTACTCTCTTCCTGACACCCCCTGCAACCTCTCACTCTTCATAACATTCCTCCTATGTAACCCCCTGCAAAACAGTGGCAGTAAAATTCCTTGCTTGGGACGATACAATTCTAAAAAAAATATCTATACTATTATAATGTGAATTTAAAGTGGGGGATCAATTCTACATTAGAATCAATATATAAACTACTCCCTCACTTTATGGCCGCAGTTATTTTCTCTTACCCTCTTCCTGACACCCCCTATAATAACCTGTCACTCTTTCTCATAACTTTCCTCCTATGTAACCCCCTCCACAACAGTGGCAGTAAAATGCCTTGCTTGGGGCGACACGATTTAAAAAAAAAAAAAAAGAAAGACTTCATTTTATAAATCCCAGCATTTAAATTTGTGTTTGATGCCTTTTTCATCATGATCATATCAAGAGGTTGCTCAGTCACCAAAATAGGAATAGTCCCACTAAATCACAGAGTAATATGTTCCCATGGAAATGTTACAATTATGAACCAACATTTTTTCCCCTCTCATCATATAAGGGTAATTTCTAAAGGTGCCGAATTTCTCTCATTCTATCACAAAACTGGTGAGCTATCTTCATGGCACCTTTCTCTATGAAGGATGGGCAAAAATTAACATCAAGTTTCTGATGTTTTTAAACTATTATGTGGCTTCCTCTGAATGTGTGTCGTGGTGTAGCGGATATCAGCTTGGAGTGAGAAATTGGAGAGTTGATTTCAAATTTCAGTTGAATTTGTTGCATTCACTTAGGCACAAACAACTTTGGAAAAAGTATTAATCCATCTCTTCCATCTCCAGCTATTGGTTGAATAAAAGAGATTATGTTCTATAGCCTTGGTTGGCAACCAGTCTATTTCGACCAGACAATAAAGGGGTTTGCATAGGGTTGACACTTACCTGTAAATAAAGACAACCCCATGTCTATGGCCTATGCTCCACTGGGAGTGTCGGTGTTTGAGATAGGGCTTCTTTTGTGTGTTGCCATAGACACCCAGTGTCTGAGGTGCATACAGGTTTGCACTTTTTTGTACTATTTTATTGATTTTGTCTACATTGTTCTTTGTAGAATTTAATGATCAAAACTGGGGTCCAACACAAATATAAAGAATTGTTTCACAACCATATTTGCCCTTTCTATGGCTACTATTTTTACCTTTAAATTCATATTATACTCAGATTTTAGAATCAATTTTTAGCAGGGGAAATAAGATGGGGTGCTCATGTTATAGACAATTTTTTTTTATATTAAAAATCATGCAAAAATGATTCTTTGAAGATTTTGTTTAAAATTTGATTTTTCATTATTGCTACTAATGATAAAAAAACAAAGATTTCTTGATTTTAGACTATGAGTAAAACTAAGAGATTATAACACCGAAGTATAGTGTAAATTTATTTTACTTTTGTTACAAAAAAAAAAAAAAATGGAATCTGTAAATTTTTACTCGCTTCTTAAACTTTCCATAAAATTTGCTAGTTTAAAGTTGTTTCAGTTCAAACTAAAATTTAAGAATCTTACATAGAATTTTATTTTAAAATTCAAATTTTCAATTATTCTTAAGTAAAAAAAAAAAAAAAAAAAAAAAAAAAAAATTCCGCACAAGGAGCTTCAATCGGCCCTTAAATCCAAAGGATCATATAAGAGCAGTTGGAGACAGATTTCCTTTGGTGGGAATTCCATCCGTTCATTTGAATGAATGGAATCTCCACTAATGTCACATTAGATTTCTTCACACAAGCGAGCGTCCTCGTCTCAAAATTGTCCTTCTCATGAGGTAGTTAAATTACAACAATCTCTCTTACACTTTAAATGTAAGTCTTACTGAAAATATTTTCACGTAACTTTTTTTATAATCGTTTTAATCCATAAATCATTTTTTTAATCTTCCGTTATTGAAAAGACATTTTTTTGTAAAGGTAACGTACTACATCAACAAAAATCTTCTTTTCAATAACCGAGACTTAAAAAAGTAAACGTTCTTTTCAGGAAACTGGGTTCTACAAAATTCATGTATTTCTTAAATTTTTAGCTTTCAAAATGGATTTTCATATTTAATTACTTGAGAAAATTTTTTTTAAATTTAAAAAAAAAAAAAAAAAAAAAAAAAAATTTTGTTTTTTAATATGCAGAGGTTTAAAAGACCTAAAATTTAATTTCTATCAAAATTTGTATTTAATTTTTTTTTTTACTAATATTTTTCCTTGGCATAATTAAACATTCCTGTGTTAAATTTTTATGGCATTTCAAGTATTTTGAATGTTTTTTTTTTTGTTTATTCCCCCTTGGATCTGAACAAGATGCAGGTTTTATACATATATATATTATAAATTATATTTTAGAACATGTACATAATTTTTCTATATATATCCACGACAAAGGTACGTTTGTTTCAACATTGAAACTTCAATGTCTCATCAGTAATGGAAAGTAATGGAAAGCCTCGTTCCTTATATTTGTTTAGTTTAGTTTTGTTAGAGGTGTTGGTGGGGGGTTAGTGATAGGGGAATAAGTCTGACCGTTGGAATTTTTGGAGAGGGTGTTTTTTTAACTGGTTGATTAATGAGGGTCTTTGATTTCTAGACAGATTTAACCTTGTAAGTTTTTATTATCTAGTGACCAGACTACATCAAATGGATTTCTTAGAAGAGTCGGTATTGGGTGGCGCCGGATATTGTTATTTTAGCAGAGTCTTTATAATTAATGTAAGTTTTCTGTATTCACTCGGATATATATATATATATATATATATATATATATATATATATATATATATATGCTCTCATTACGATTCAGCTCTCTAGTTAAGAAAATTTTAAAAACAGTTTCCACTTCTGCAATATATGCATTACTCTTCAGAAATGAATTGAGTTCTTTCAGTGACTGGCGTGTGTATACGTTGCTTATATACAACATGTTAAAATTTCCCTTCTCTGATTCCATGCGCCTATGGCTCAGGGGTAACAACTCTGACACCAAATCGGTCAAGTTTTGATCCCGGCCAGAAGCAAGTGTGTCTCGCCACACTGATAAGCTGTGATACAGTGAAAAGTTTGAAAAGTGAAATTTAAAGTTTTATTAAATATTTATTTAAATATATAAAGGTTGACAAAAAAAAAAAAAAAAAAAAGAAAAGCCCTTTTTTTTTTATTTTCCAATAGCAAACCATTAGTCAAATCTTTACAAATTATACACATTAGAAAACGAAAACCTTTTAATTTAACAGTGAAAATTTTTTAATTTAACCTTCATTATTTTCAGACCCCAATTTACACCAGGCAGAAAAATGTAGTTTGCAAGTTTTAAGATTTCTGATGATAACCAAAAATAAAGCAACATGTTAATTTTGTGATACTCAAGTAGCTAGACGAGCAAATGCGGCCTTTTTCGGTACAAACATGTCGAAACCAAGGCGATCCTTGAAGGCTCATCTTGGTTGAAACATTTAAATACGAAGCATAGCACAGAATTCCAAAAGGAAAAGAAAGAGATGAAAGAAAGAACTGAAGTCGGACAAATATTTCAGATCTAAAACTGCATCTACTGTTAGGAAAGTTGGGTCACTGTGTTGGGCCAGAAAACTTTTCTTGTCAGAATCCATTTTGCAAATTTATAAATTTACAGCTCGTTTGTGTATTGAACACATATCTGGTCGGGTGCTTCTGCTATTCATCTCGAGGTTCTCGACAAAATCCAAGAAAGGATCTGCAATGTAATTGGTCTTGACCTGGCATCTTGACTTCAGTCACTTTCTCACCAACATGTGGCCTTCCTCTGTCTTTTCTACAAATATTTTCATGGCACCACCCAGCTCTTTGTTGAAAGTGAACAGTTATTTAGTATCAGAGGTAATATTTACCAACCAAAAAGAAATTGGCTGTTCTTATATTATAATTTTAAAATTTTAGGACTTAAATATGTATAGCGAGGTACTTATGGGATTTACTTAAATTGTTCTCTTGATTATTTAAATTCTTGCCCAATATTTTAAAAACAAAAAAAATCTATTGTTATTACATAAGCATTTTTTATTTGGTTTTCTACTTTAATAATAGTCAGGTGCCATACGTGATACACATTTTGGGTGATCATGTCTCGAAAGAGACATGACTGACTTTTCTATCCTGCTCTTTAAACTATAGCTGAAGGGAGAAGAGACGGATTGTATTAATAAGTAGTAATTAGTGGGGGATCAGTTTATTACTTCATAACAATAGAAAACCGATCCCCCACTTTCTGCCCAATAGAAGCTTTACTTATGTTTCCAACTATTATCTTCATTCAGTCAGTTGAGTGCCATACGTGATACACGCTTTTGACGATCATGTCTCTTTCGATCCATGACTCACATAGATAAGGCTATTTCCTACCACCCATTTGCCCGCATATTTGTATTCGGAGACCTCAACACCCATCACTGAGTGGCTTGAAAACTGTGACTGATCCAGCGGGCATCCACGCCATGAACTACGCTATTTCCCAATCCCTTACGCAAGTGGTGGACTTCCCAAGCACTCGCTTCCCAAGCACTCCCTCGGGTCATTCCTCACTACTAGATATATGTTTTACCTCTTCACCTGACGCCTGTTAAGTCTCGCAGCTTTGTTCTTTCGGCAACTCCGACCATGCTGTTGTCTCTCTCAGTATTTCTTTCCACTCTCACTCCCCACAGGAGCCCCCTACCTATAGGACCTCCTACCTCTACCAAAAAGCTGACTGGGATACCTTTCGTGATTTCCTCTGCGACGTCCCCTTGGGAAAAGTGTTCGATCTACCAGTTAATGACTGTGCCTCTGAGGTCTCGTCATGGGTGAAAGCTGGCATTGATGCCTTCATACCCACCAGGAACTATTGCCTAAAACCTCATTCCTCTCTGTGGTTCTCTCCTGCCTGCTCAGCCGCCATTGCCCACAGGAACCATTACTTCCGTCTATTCCGGAGACAGTCATCTGATCGAAATAGGTGCCTATTCACGTCTGCTCGCAATGAACCCTAAATGACGCCAAACGGCTGTTTGCTGAGAGAATGCATCAGTGCATAGCTGACCGCAAGTTCGGCTCCAAGGTCTATTGGCGGATTTGCAAACGAGTGCTGAACAATAGCACATCCTCAATACCTCCTTTAATTATGAATTATGAATGTGTGGTTCTCACGTCATCTGCGGACAAAGCTGAGTGCTTTGCCTGCAGATTCTCATCCAACTCCACATTTGACTCATCTGGAGTATACCCACCCAACTTCTGTACTTCCCGACTTCCCTATTAGAACTGCATGACGTATATATTACCCCGACAGTAGTATCCTGAGTAATTTCAAAACTCGACCCCCATAAGGCGTGCGGAGACGATGGAATCCCGGTGATAGTCCTTAAGAAGTGTGCTCCTGAACTCTCCCCTGTCCTCTCTAAACTGTTTAAGTACAGCCTTTCTGCTTCCTGTTTTCCTGCATGCTGGAAGTTCTCTTCAGTCGTTCCTGTATTTAAGAATTGTGGTGAACCCTCTGACCCATCCAACTATGGCCCTATCAGTCTTCTACCGATATTCGGGAAAGTGTTCGAGGCCATAATCAATGCTGAAATAGTTCAACATCTTACTGCCCACAAACTCTTCTCTGACAGGCAATATGGCTTCCGCTTTGCCAGGTCCACGGCCGACTTGCTAACAACCGTAACGGAGTACATGCACCAGGCCCTTGATGAGTCTGATGAGGCTCACGCGGTTACTCTGGACATCTCCAAGGCTTTTGACAGGGTTTAGCACTCTGGCCTTCTATGCAAGCTACGGGGTTACGGCATTACCAGTCACCTGCTTGACCTAATCCAATCTTTCTTAAATAACCGCAAAATGAAAGTCGTTTGAATGGACATGCCTCTTCTTCCTACAGCACGAATGCTGGTGCCCCACAGGGCTCTATCCTGGGGCCGACGCTCTTCCTTATTTTCATCAACGACCTCCCTGATGAGATCAAGGGCCATGTAGGCATCTACGCAGATGACACCACAATATACTCCCGCACCAGTAAGAAACCTGTCATGGCGGATAGACATAATCTTGCTACTGATCTTGAACGGGATCTACACTCTGTGGTGAATTGGGGCAAGAAGTGGCTTGTCAACTTCAATGCATCTAAGACCAAGCTGTTGTCTGTCAACCATCACAGGCAACCTCTCCTGCCTCCCATAAGCATGGACCAAGCGATTCTCCCTGAGAGCAATACACTGCACCTTCTCGGCCTTACCCTCTCTTCAGACCTCAAATGGAACCACTATATCGAATCCATAGCTAAATCCACTGCTAAGAAGGTTGAGTCATTATGTCGATCCAGGATGTTTTTTTCTGCCTGAATCCATCCTGCATATATACAAGTCAACCGTCCATCCGTGCATGGAGTACTGCTGCCATTTACGGTCAGGCGCCCCTGCCGTTCACCTCAGTGTTCTCGACAGGCTCCAAAGGAGAGTCTGTATTGTGATAGGCTCGACTGCAGCCACTTCCCCCACCGACGAAATGTGGCCTACCTTTGTCTGTTCTATAAATACTTTCATGGCTTCTGTTCGGACGAGCTTAAGTCACTGGTGCCTCCTCAACAGGTGTTTACTTGTGCAAACAGACTGGCAACTGGGTCCCACCCATTCACAGTTAGGTTAGCCAAATGCAGACGACAGTTCTACTCCTGCAGCTTCTTCTCTCGCACTTCCCGCCTGTGGAACTCGTTCCCATATTCTTGCCTTCCTGATGGCTACAACTTCCAAGAATTTAAATGCAATGTCAATACTCATCTATTAACCACTGGACTCTAGCTTTCTCCCCACCCCATATATCCTTCCCTTTCTCTCCACCTATGTATCTGTCATCACACCTGCATTCTCATCTTTCTATTGCTCCTTTCTAACTGGTTTGTACTCCTCACTCTCTTCTAATTAATCTTTTAACAGTTATGTATCCCCCCTCCCGCACATCAGTGGCATTTCTGCCTTGCCCAGGGTGAGAAAAAAAAAAAAAAAAAAAAAAAAAATGACTCACTGGGCAAAAGATTTTCTATCCTGCTCTTTAAACTATAGCTGAAGGGAGAAGAGATGGATTGTATTAATAAGTAGTAATAAGTGGGGGATCAGTTTATTACTTCATAACGATAGAAAACCGATCCCCCACTTTACACCCAGTAGAAGCTTTACTTATGTTTCCAACTATTATCTTCAGTCAGTCAGTTAAGTGCCATATGTGATACACTCTTTGGGCGATCATGTCTTGAAACTGACTGGGCAGAAGATTATCCCGCAATAATTTGCCTTTGCTTCTGCGGTAGACGGGTTGCCAGCCAAGGCTACAGAACCCAATCTGTCTGTTATTTAACCCATAACTGGAGTGAAGTGATGGATTAATACCTTTTCCAAGGGTATTTGTGCCTATGTGAATGCAAGGAATTCAAACTCGGCTGTTCGGGTTGTCGTTCCAAGTCGATATCCACTGCACCACAAATGTATTAAAAAATTTACTTTACTCATTAACTTTCCCAAACCATTTGTAGGCCTGAAAACAATGCATTGAAATCATTGTAGGTATCAAAAACCGTGTCAGAAATTTATAACAGTATTGGAAACTGAATTAGAATCGGTAAAAATATTTGTACCATTCTATCACTACTGAAGAGTGAGCGCAATGCTCAAAGGGTGCCCCATATTTTTGGCCTTGTGCCACATCTAACTTAGGCTTAGAAAATCACCCACACTGTTTGCAGATGAATGCAGAATGACTGTTTGATAACTGAAAGAAAAACCAAATGACATTCAAAGAAATCCTGATGGAAAAACTTATCATTTGCTAATTAAATTTTCTTTTTACTTTATTAAAAATATATATATAGATGAAAAAAATAAAACTAAAAACTAAAACTAAAAAAAATTAAGTTTTGAAGATATCTTGGAGTTTTGATCCAGGGGAATTTTTTGAAAATATTTACTATATTGTGGTAAAAAAAAAAAAATTAAAATAAAATAATAATAATATTCCGTAATAAGACAATTCAGATGAAGTGTTCTATGAAATACTTTATTTTAGAATAATATATATATACACACACACACATATATATATATATATATATATATATATATATATATATATTACGGAAATCAACAAATTTTAACGAAACTTGGTTATAAGCAACCGACAATTTGATATGAATTGTTAGAACATTATTTTTTTATTGATACTCGTATTTAAGTAGATATTCTGTTTTTAATGAAACAGTATTAAATATTTATATCTACAGGCCTGATTATTTACGATATATTTTTATTACGAAAATGTGTGCCATTCGGCAGGATTCGAACCTGCAACCCCTATCTATATAGGGGAAGCTACCATTTGATCTGGTAACGTCTTAGACTTCTCGATATATAGATAGGGGTCGTAGGTTCGAATCCTGCTGAATGGCACACATTTTCGTTATAAAAATTTATCGTAAATAATTAGGCCGGTAGATATAAATATATAATACTGTTTCATTAAAAACAGAATATCTACTTAAATACGAGTATCGATAAAAAATAATGTTCAAACAATTCATTTCATAGATTATATATATATATATATATATATATATATATATATATATGATGTAAAAAAAAATATATGAATTTTTATTTTTCTTTATCTCTCTCACTTTATTCTCTGGAAGTGTTAGAATGTGTTACCGACTGTTAGCTGCAGAAATATCGGCAAGTCCTTCTTCGATTAGGCACAAGTCAGCTGAATCTTCCTTCATCAATTGAATAATGTGATGAATTCCTGTCTGTTGTTGCTTCAATAACTTTAAAAAAAGAAAAAGAAAAATAATTAAAAAAGAATTATGAAAACATTTCTGCAAGAATTCCAAATTTACTCATTCCATCACTGAAAACAGAGCACCACCCAACATTACGAGGCGGTACTTTCTCTAATGTCATAAGAGGGAGAGAAAAAGTCTCAGCTAAAGAATACCAGCACATGACGCACAAGTCTAATGTATTTCGGTATTGAAATTGTCCAGGTGATTCCTATTTCCTTATGGATTACACCTGATGAGGGTTGGAAAACAGATCAGCCAAAGCGTTGTGGTGTTAATAGAAAATGTTTGACACTTTCATTTAAGTGTCAAAAGTTGACCGGCGAAATTATTTGAATGAAAATTAATTAGATCATTATAATAATTATTTTATTAAACCATTATGAAAATAAGTTCATTCTGGATATCCAACTTTTTTAAGAACCAAGTGCAGTAAACCGAGGTCATTGAGTATAAAGATATCTAGACCCAAGAGGAAGGCTGACCTATAAACTGTCACTAAAACAAAACACTCTGTAGGTGTAATGACCTGTCAAAAATTACTTCAATTTCAAAATATAAACATATTTTGAACGTGGCAAACAGGTGGGTTGCTTCACCCGGGGATTGAGTGCAAGTATGGCACAAGGTAATAAATCATTGATCAACCAACCACAGGGCCTGCTTCTTGTTAGCCCACCCCGATGACTGCGACTAATTGGCTGATTATATAAACCAACCAGATGCAACCCAGGGAGGTTGTTACGATGATAGCTATTGGCCAGTGATCCCTATTGGCTGACCAATCAGGAGCTAATTATTCAGGATTCGGGCCCAAAAATAGAGAACACCCAGAGCAAAAACATCGAGTCGGTCATTCTTCGCTACCCAGAACCGAATCCGTTGCCACTGCATACTCCATCATTGACACTGCCTAATTGCAGTTAAGATTTCTTCGAGTTAAAGAAACTTTTTCCGCCAGTCAACTACATTCACCCCTCACTTCGTGGTGTTTGTTTTAACTTGATAAGAAATTATTGTATACCAGTGTAAATAAATGTTTGTTATTGTTTATAACAAACGCTTTTCTTCATTTCTTTGATGGTGTGGCAACTATTCTTCTGCTCCGATGCCAAATTCAACACTCCATCGACTGAATTGTATCCCCCCCCCCGCTTCGCGGATCTTAAAAAGTAACGTGGGCGAGGAAGGAATCAGAGAACAACAAGTCTGGAACATGTGGTAATCCCGAAACCATCGGCCAACCTGGTATCGTGAAAATATAGTACCACAAATGTACAAAGAAGAAATCTGACCATCCAAAGAATTTTACATATATTACCGACTTCCCAAAATAAAAGACAATACCACCACAAATATCTTCCCTGGTCATATAAAAAACAAATTCTGTCCATCGTCAAAGAGGTACAAGCAATTCTAACATTTCAATTTCCATAAATCATTATACATTGTTATGGTGAAACACACCTGTTCTACAGTGAATAGACTCTCCCATCTAATTTAAGTAGGAGTAGTAAAAGAAACGGGGGTCAGTTGATGTTGGACGATAGTAGTCGACAGTCGAATACAAAAGTAGTCGGTGAACTGGCAAGATTACACTGCGTAATACATATTATATCAACTTCCTAACGTTTTGTACATCGAACCTATTAGGACCGACTTTAGCACAAATACTAGCCTCCAGTGCGAAAATAACTCCACAACATATATCTACATTAAAAACAGAAACAGGAGTTGTTCCAACGAGAGAAACTGGTATAGAAGAAAAAGCATTAGAAGCCATGAACAACAAGCAGACTAAGCAAATTAATAGATGAAATATTACAACATTAAAAAGCTACATCAGAGACAGCATACATTTCCTAAGTGTCATACCACAAAAAAGTAAGCTCAGGTCCACTCATAGTAACATTTGACGTGAACTGCCTGTATAGCAACATACCCCATGGACTAGAGAAACAGGCCATTACATTTTGAATTGAAAAACACCCGGAAATACTTCCCACATGTTTATTATACAAAGTATAGAACTAATTTTAGACAAAAATGAATTCCAATTTAACATCCAAAATTATATTCAAACAACAGTTACTGCAATGAATAAAAGAGTAGCCCTGCACAAAAGTAACATTAACAACAAATACTTTTTAAATGTTTGTTTAAATTAATCAATTAAAAACTTTAAAATTTCACTTGTTTGTTGATGAACTACATTTTCTAAATAAACTTAAATGCTTCGCAAATCTATTTCGATTAAAGTAACGGTATTTTTTTTTTTTTTTAACCCTTTTGTATCTGGTCTTAAGATTTCATACCAAGGATATATATATATCCTTGGTATATATATATATATATATATATATATATATATATATATATATAGATAACAGAAATAAGGGTTATTCCAATGAAAGAAATTAATACAGAAGGAAAAAGTGCAAGAAGCCATGAATGTTTTGTTTAAAGTGTAAATTTATTGTTGTTATTATTATTAATATTACTTGCTTTTTGTATGATTCAAAAAGCACCTAAGTCTCTATTTAACCCTAGCCTGTATGTATTTAATTTTAGAATAGGGACTTAGGTGTGTTGAATCTTTATAAATATTTAAATAGCTAAACATTTTTTTAGATACACTTAAAAACATTTTCTTTAAAACAACATTTAAAGGTATTATTAGAGATAGGTTTACATTTACAAATATTAAAAAACTCTATTGCTTTCTACATCATGTGATGTAAACATCTCGTGGCGAACGCTTCTAATTTAAATTTTAAAATCATTTGTTTCTGATGAAAGGCTGAGGCCGGTATGAAATATTATATATATATATATATATATATATATATATATATATATATATATATATATATAATAGAAATAAATAAATTCTGTCAAAAAAAATACATTTTTAAACTTACAACTTTTATATATATATATATATACACATGATACATTGGTCATCAGAAAAACAACTGGATCTTGATATGTAATGTCACAAGTTTATTCACCTGAAGAGAGAGTCAACTTCAGACTCAAAACACATGTAGTGACACAAATACCATCATGGACACTAAATATATCATACAAAAAGCAAGTAATATTAATAACCACAATAAATCTACACTTTAAACAAAATGTTCACAGCTTCTCACACTTTTTTTTACATTATATATATATATATATATATATATATATATATATACATAGTGTAATAGTTGTTACAACGGTTTATAAATTCATAGTATCACTACACAAAGATTTTCACGTTTCGAAGCTAGCCATGTGTCTAGGCAGCTTCTTCTTCAGGTGATTTAGTTGATATGAAAATTATCTAGTTGAAAAGACCGTTTATATGTGTTGGATTTGTTTTGTTTAGGTGTTAGTGGTGTTGGTCTGTAATTTGAATTCTGTTGACCTTTTTAACGTCTTAGGGTTAAGTGTTTGTGGGGTGGCTAAGTTCAGGACAGGTTTTCCTATTTATCTTGTGTGGGTGTAGGCTGCTGGCACCGTGCGTGTTGTTACTTGGTTTAGGGGTTGGTAGGTGTTGTTTTGTTTTGGGGCTGGTTGCTTCCTTATTTTTGGTTATTTTGTATTGGGGTATGTGTTTTTTGATTTTTTTTAGTTTTTTACAGTGTCGATATTTTCTTTTATTTTTCTACTATTTTACTGTAGCTGAACTTTTGGCTGGTATGGTATGGGGTTTGTTGTCTTTTGTTTCTACGTTTTTTTGTCCTGTTTATTAATAGGGTTGATTGTGTGTATTTTTTCAGGGGGGGGGGTTCGTGGGTGGGGTGTTTATTTGTTTACTTAAATTTTAGCGAGAAATATTTGCGATGTTTGCATAGTACTGCTAATTCGTCTACGGTTTAATAAATCATTACTGTTGGGGTACTGTAGAATGTGTAGCTTTTCACTTAGACATAGAGGGCAGATGTCGTCAAGTGAGTTGCAAGTTCTAGTTTTTTCTAGGATTTTCCATTTTACTTTGAGTTTCTGTTTTGAATCCTTTAGCTTCCAAAAGTATGTGGAAAGGGATGTTTGGTTTCGGTATAAGCCGTTTTTAAATGAGGTTAGGTGCATGTACCAGTGCTGCTTAAAAGTGTTCTTAGTTGATCCGATATACACTTTATTTATAGTTGGATTTTCAATGGATGTTACGTTGCGTTGATAGATTATTGAGTTTATTTTACATTTATTTTGTAGTGGGCAGTTACTAGGGTTTCTACAATTGCACATGTTTTCATTGTTGTATTTGATTGTAGTTTGGTTGTCGGTTTTATTTTGATCTACGTGTTGATTTAGGATGTATTTGTTATGGTTTGTTATGATTTGTCTAGGTTGTTTGTGCAACTGTAGCTTAGTTTAAGTATATTTTCGTTGAAGATTTTACTAAGAGGGTTATTTGTGGGGAAATGTTTTTTAATTAAGTTCAGGAACTTTTGTCCTAGCTTGGTGTTGATCATTTGGTTGAAAGGAGGTGTGTACCAAATGATTTTTCTGTTTCTATTTTTCTTGTTGAGGTTATTGTTTGTTATGTATTGGATGTCTTGGTTTCTGTAGCCGCTTTTTTTAATGACTTGTTGTAGAGACTTTTGTGTTTGTTGAATATTTCTTTGTTGGACGAGTTTTGGCTGATTCTATGTTCTATGGAAGAGGGTATATGTTTGATTATACTAGGGGGGTGGTTTGACTTTGGGTTGATGTATAGTGGGTATTCGTTGGGTTTTATGTATGGTTGGTAATTGTTGTTAACTAAATCTAGTGTGACAGCGAGGAAGTTTGCTACTTTTAAATTTGTGTTAACTATTACTTTTAGGTGTAAATCTTTGAATTCTCTATGGATCAGTTTTCTTATTTTGTCTGTTTTAAAGTGTGTGGTGTTTTTTACTATCATTAGACCGATATATATTATCGATTTTCTGCACTACTGTAAGAACTACAACCTTGAAACTTCTGAATATCGTTTCTTATGTCTTTGTCTATGAGTATCAAATTTGATTAAAATCAGACCACTCCTTCTATAACCCGATTTTTTCGATTATCGATTTTCAATATTTATCAGGGGTACCTCAACACAAAACCTAGCTAAGAACACTCACAGAGGCTTATTGTAAAACTCTGTAAATTTTCAAGAAAATCGGTTCAGCCGTTTCGGAGTCTATCGGTAACAGACACACAGACACACACACACAGACAAAGTTCCATTTATAAATAAGTTTAGATGTCAGCCTGATTAAATTAATTCCCTCAATTTTTCTCCTACAATAACTGTTAAGTGATTTTTTATTGATTAATTTAGGGTTTTCTATAGTTTATCTACCTCTTACAATTGATTTCAAGCCAGAAAATATCTTTAAACTGTGAGAATTTGGTGGGGGAGATAATACAGATTTAGTGATACAAGTCTTCCTAATTAACCTATAGATGGGGAGAAACAAATTGGATTCATACCTAACCTAAATTTGATAAACAAACAAGAAATTACAATGTGAATATAAAGTGGGAGATCAATAATACAATCAATGTATAAACTGACCCCTCACTTTGTGGCCATGGAAGTTTCTATACATGTATATCCCAGAGAATGTAAATAAATCTAAAATGCATGTCTGCGTAGCTAATCAGTATTTCATTGATTCATTTGTTTTCTATAGCCTATCAACCCTTACAGGTTATTAAAATATTTTCTGGCTTTAAATAACCAGAAAATATTTTTAGATGGTAAGAAATTTTTTTTTTGTGATGAGAGATAATAGTGGTTTCCTGATACAAGTTTTACTAATTAACCTGTAGCTGGGAGAAAAGAAATTGGTTTATGTCTCTCCAAAGAGTTTTTGCACGCAAGCATATATAATGAACCCAACTAGAAATGGAACTTGCCTTTCCAATTTCAAACAGTTATTTCTTACATCCAAGCTTACGGCACCTTGTATTCCCAATCTGCCATCCGTCTGGGTAAGGATGAAGAGTTGCTTAATTTTCATTCTTATCTGATAAAGCATATTTTTTTTTTTTTAAATAAACTTGGATAAAAATTTATGCTAAAACAGTCATGAACTAGCTTGTTTATTCCAGATAGCACATTTATTTCCTACAAAAAAAATAAACTTTTCATTAAATCAAGGCAATAAAGTAACTAAGACTCAAGTGGGTTACTAAGTGTAAAAGAATAAAAAAAAGCATTATTAACAAGAGAGAATAATAAAAGAACAGGAATTAAGACAGTAGATAACAATTGACATTGATTCGGAAAAATTTAAATGCAAAGTTGATTGTGAAGCAAGAAGCCAGAAGAGAGTTCCACATGCGAGCAGTGTGAAAGAAGAAACTGTTAGCATAGAACTTACGATTACATCTAGCCATTTCAACTTGAAAATACACAGAGAAGCTACATTATGGCAGTGGGAAAATGACTGAAACCAAGATGCCAGGTCAAGACCTAGAATATTGCAGGTCCTTTTAATTTTATCAAGTATCTCTAACTATATAACAAGAGCACTGGACCAAATGAGGCGGCAATATTTGAGGCATGAACACATTTTAAACTTATAAACATGCAAGATGGATTCTGGAGAGAAAACATGTCTCCAACGACATATAGAAGCGACTTTCCTAGCTGCAGACCGAACAATTGATTGATTTAATACAATCTTTCCACTTCATGTCAGCAGAGAACGTTAGCCTGAGTCACTCTTCTGGAGGTCAGCATCAGCATCAGCCATACGGATGGAAAATAGAATGGGTTCTTCCAACTGATTAATAAAAAGCAGTCTTGAAATTTTCCATACCTCTCGAATTTCTTCTTCCATTAATGGTTCCATTTGGTAGTTAGTGTCTGCTCGAGAAGCCATCATATGATTCTGCATTCGAATTTGAGATAAAAGTTCATTCAATCGCCCCTAAAATAAAAATAGAAGATGTTATTAAAAAAAAAAACACAGGTTAAACCAACAGAATTAATTTTTCAGCTAATACTACTGAAAATGTAAAGAGAAAGTGGAAAATTTATAAATGACAGGTTTTGCCACGAGCATCTGGTCTCTTTGGTTTGCTCAGGTTAGAATGAAAGAAAGACAAAACTGTATGCAAGGAGAAATGTGTTGAGATCTCTGAGGATAAGCGGTAACCATAAATAAAATTAAATTAAATTACTTTCACATCTAATGTCCAGATTTAAGAGAGTGCCTGTCTGTCTGTTTGCCTGTTTTATATATATCTAATCTAAACTTATTTATAAATGGAATTTTGTCTGTGTGTGTGTGTGTGTGTGTGTATCCGTTACCTATAGACTCCGAAACGGCTGAACCGATTTTCTTGAAAATTTACACAGTTGTACTATAAGCGACTGCGAGTGTTCTTAGCTAGGTGTTGTGTCGAGGTACCCCCGATAAATATCAAAAATCAATAATCGAAAAAAATCGGGTTATAGAAGGAGTGGTCCAATTTTAATCAAATTTGATACACTCATAGACAAAGACATAAGAAATGATATTCAGAAGTTTCAAGGTTGCAGTTCTTACAATAGTGCAGAAAATCGATAATATATCTAAAAAAGGCAAGATGTTTGTTTGTGTGTGTTTGTTTATCTGCCTGTATCTTTTTTCTGCTCTTTTATTTTAGTTTTTGCTTCGGGTTTGGCTCTAAGTAGGTATAATTGTAGTTCTTATAAAAGTTCCATTTATAAATAAGTTTAGATACGTTTTAAAAGCTTATTGAATTATGTGAAAATGATGGCATCATTATTTGGAAGTACATATGCTTTTGGGAACAGCTTTTATCAAAAATAAAATCTACTAAAAGTCACTTCAGAACGAGTGGGGGTGATGTCCACCTGGATGATGTTTTCTTTCTGTCGTCGACAAATATTTCACCTGATGTGGAGAAGTTATTGAACGATAAGTAAAAACAAGTGTCACACTAAATAATTCACCATTTCTAACCGTATTTTGTTTGTAGTCAGGAATTTGCATTCTTTTTTACTTTTTTTTTGTTGATTGTGTTAGTTGCTGTTCTGCAATTCCTGCAGTAAAATAAGGAAGCTTAATTTGTCAAGAAATCATTGCCACGAAGAAAGTTTAAAATATTAAATAGCAGTAAAATTGGAAACCTATTTAAATTATAAAATTTTTTTTTTTTTTTAAAGCAACAGATCAAGGAAGCCTCCTGAATGGAGCGGTCTGTAGTCAAGACAATATATTATAGTACATTTGATATCATCTCCTCCTCCGAGACACTGCATTGCTTTCTGGTCCACTCTCCGAAAGGTTGCCATCCCCTGTTCCAAAAGATGGACTTCTTGGGCTAATGGTTTTATAGTACTATGAGTCTTCTCTGAAAGAAATCCAGCCAATCTTAAGAACAGGTTGTTCAGACTTGATATCACTTGGTAATGAATCTAAGGAGACCTTACTTTGCATAGAGGAGTAGACACTCTTGTGAGTGAGCTTACATACATTCTCAAAGATAGGTAAAGTTAGATCATCTGCAGACCTTTAAAAAACATTTTTTTTCTTCGAAGTAACAGACTAATGTAGCTTTCTGGATAGAGTGCTATGAGGTTGAGACAATTTATTATAGTACATTTGATACCATTGTCCCTCCTCCGAGACACTGCATTGCTTTCTGGTCCATTCTCTCTGAAAGTTAACAGTTTCAGTTGTTGTACTCTCTGGACTTCTTCAGAAATCTCTCATCCCAATTGGTAACCAAACCATTATTTAACCCACTGGGTTAGCGTGTCCCCATTCTGTCCTCCATGCATAGGGGAGATAACTCATGCCAGTCAATACTCACCAGCCATATTCATCTTTATGCTGTTTATTTCACTGACTTAACATATGTGTTCATCTTCATATTTGTCATCATACTCAGCAAGATTCTTGGAATTTTGAAAAAAACCCTTTATTCAATATACTGGGGAGTGGAAGGGGAGATTGTTCTCTCCTTCCACTTTTAATGCTAAGGGGAGATAACTTGTATCAATTAATACTCAACAGCCTTGGTCCCCTTTGCACTGCTTGTCCAACTCTTTCACTGAACCAGAAAAGGTGATCTTTTCAGTAATACCAGATAAACTTGTTGATTAAAGCGTTGGTTAAAACATATCGGGTTCCCTGGAAGTTGGGAGTTCAATCCTTGGGTTTGGTAGTGCTGAAAAATTACATGCTCTTGGTCACTAGTAGAAACAGGGAGATATTACAAATTTAATAGAAAAACATGGTTGTTCTTTTGTTGCCTCAACTGTTTTTTTCTTCTCTTCGCCAAGCAAAACCAAACAATACATTAGTCTTAAACATTTTTTTAAATCACTTCACCCCAAGCAAGGTGGTACCACCACTGATGTGCAGGGGGCTACATAAGAGAGTTAAAGTTTTAGGCATGCGGAGAGTGAAGAAAAAGACGAACCAGCTACAGGGGGTGAAATAGAAAAGGCAAGAGAAGGATGTGAACAGAGTGAAGACAGTTGCAAAAGTAGAGAGAAAGGAAAAGAACATTCCCTTCCATTTACTTGCTTCCCCAACAGCTACAATCTCCAACAATTTAAATGTAAAATCAACTGTCATTTCCTGTCTCACTAACCTGCATCCTCTCTCTCGTGCTCCTTTCTCCATCCACTCCCCTCTCATCAGTATTCTCATCCTTTTCTCACCCAGCCTATAACCTGTCACTATTTCTCATAACTTTCCTCCTATGTAACCCCCTGCAAAACAGTGGCAGTAAAATACCTTGCTTGGAGTAATATAATTATAAAAAAAACAAAAAAAAAACAAAGATACACGGGGTGATGTAGAAAGGGCTGGAGTTATGGAGTTAAGTAGATAAGAGATGGGAATTGACTTTGCATTTAAATTGCTGGAGGTTATAGCCGTCAGGAAGGCAAGTATATCAAAGAGAGTTCCACAGGTAGGAAGTGCGAGAAAAGAAGATGCTGGAATAGAATTTTTGCCTGCATTTGGTTGATCTAACTGTAAAAAGGTGAGACTTTGCCAGTCTGGTTGCCCGAGTAAATTCTTGTAGAGGGGGCACCAGTGACCGAAGCCATGAAAACATTTATAGAAGAGACAGAGGGAAGCCACATCCCAGCGATGAGAAAGTGGCTGGAGTCGAGCTGTTAAACAATGACTGCAGACAGTAGGGCTTTATTTGTCCAAGACATCAAAATAAATTTTATCATTTCCTACCTTGAATTGTGTCGGGTGGTTCAATTCTGACTGAAGGGCTTCCAACTGGGCACGAAACTGTTCCTCTGTATCTTGCATGGCCACACCCAATTTCCGATACACCTCCTGTTTGGCTATTACCTGGAAAAGAACATTATCAACAGCTATAGGAATCAAATAATGGACACCAACAGGTTACTGAGTGTCTATTCATCAAGCAATGGTTATGATTGTACTGGGGATCCAACAAAGTAGGGTAGGTATTCCTTACCTTAAGCAGCCTGTGCCCTAAGTTGAGATGTTTGCGTTTAGCCTCTTCAACACGAGCAACTGTATTTCGATGCTTGTTCTGTAATTCATTCAATTCTTGTGCAATCAGCTGGAAAAAAAAGGGAAAGCATTTAGAAACTGTTCAGCAAAAATAAAATCAGACACAAAAGGTTAATTTTTTATGGTTTACCAACCCTTTTCAGGTTATTCAAAGCCAGAAAACATTTTTTAGATTGTCAGAAGTTTTTTTTTGCGGTGGAGGGGATAATAATGATTTAGTGCAGGACAGACGGGGGGGGGGGTTAGCTTTAGTTTGCAATCAGTCTACCGCAAAAAGAAAAAAAAATCTCCAAGCACTCTCTTCCAACATGCCTTGAGCCAGCATGAAAGAATAGGATCAAAAAATTAACCTGAAAAAAATCTCATGTTGATGTGCAATCTGCAACTACGCAAAGTGACTGATGATGACTGATTTAGTGAAAAGTTTTACTAATTAACCCATAGCTAGGGGAAGTATAATTGGATTCATACCTTTCCTGAGAATATTTCCATGTAAGTTAATATAATGAATGCAACTAGAATTGAAACTCAGCTCTCTTGATTGACATGATTATGAATCCACTTCTTCTCCCCTAGCAATGGGTTAATTAGTTAGACTTGTATCTCCAAAATAATTCTTACAATCTAAAAATATTTTCCGGCTTTAAATAAGCGTCAACATGTTGATAATCCATAAAAAATTGAATCAATCAATCAATCAATCAATCAAATACTGATTAGCTACAAATATGTCTTTTAGATTTATTTACATTCTCTGGAATATAGATGTATATAATCTACCATGCCCACAAAATGAGGGATCAGTTTATATATTGATTGTAATATAGAATTGATCCCCACTTTATATACACTTTTTTTTTTTTTTTTTAATCTGCTGATAAGCTGTAGAAGACGAATCAATCCATCAATCTACTGAATAAGAGACACATGGCTGAGAAGATTAAAACATTAGACGGACCTGAAGGAGACTACCACCACCTTTAAATTTGTTGTTTTTCATTTTTGTTTTTACTTTTTTCAGTGCAATCTTATTGATTACATCCTAAACTTTCCAGATGACAAAAAAAAAAAAAATTCCAATATTTAAACAATTTTAGGGGGGGGGGGGGGGGGCTCAGTATTTTATACAACGTTATAGTAAATTGATCCTCGATTTTGGAACCACTCGCAGGTACGACATTACCACCACCTGTAAATTTGTTGATTATGAATTTTTTTTTACTTTGTTCAGTGCAATCTTATTGATTAAACCCTAAACTTTCTGACTGACAAAAAAATTTGTAAAAATTTCAATATTTAAACAATTTCAGGGGCACAGTTTTTCATACAGCCTTATAGTAAATCGATCCTGTGCAATTAACTTTTTTGCTTGCACATATTCAACAACTGAATCCTTCGCGAAATTTTTGAATAAAGCCATTCTTGGAGTTTCCGAGGAAGATGCCATCGTAAGAACTGAAGAAAACTTGAAAAAGACAAAAACAAGAGCAACAACTCATCCAAAAAAAACAAAACAAAGTAACCCCCATGGAAGTAGTTCCAAAATGGAGGATCGATTTACTATAACGTTGTATGAGAAAGTGATCCCACCCAAAAATTGTTTAAATATTAAAATTTTTCCAAATTTTTTTTTGATAATTGGAAACTTTATGTAATAACCGATTAGACTGCACTGAAAAAAGTAAAAAAAAAAAAACTAAAAAACAACATTTAAAGGTGGTGGTAGTCTCCTTCAGGTCCGCCAAACATTAATTAAGACGTATTTAAATTCCCAGGCAACTGTGAGTTCAATCCCTGGATAAATAAAGGTATTAGTTTTTTGAGATCATGGCACATATATAGATGTGTGCGTGTTTAATATTTTGAGAGGAAGTGCTTCTTGTATATTACAGGGTGCTATGGGTAAATTGTCGCCCCTTTTATGTTTTTAATTTTCACACATTTTTGTCGACTGCACAGAATAGCAGAATCAACTGGGCACCGTCTATGACACAATTTAATCAATCAAAAATTTGGACACGTCATACTGTATTGCTTGGCATTTGCAACATAAGCTCAAATACAAACATTTCAGAATGTATGGGTGTTAATCTGAGGACAGTGCAGATAATTCAGAAAGAGTTGGACGAGTCTAATGGTGATTATGAAGGTGTTTAGAGTGATCACTATTGATGGTTATATTATATCTACTTTCATCTTCCCAAAGAACCTAAGACTGAGGCCTATATCAAGTCCCTAGAGGATGTAGTGCTGCCCTAAATCAAGATGATGACTGCTGAAAGACCGTATGTCTAGCAACAAGACTCTGCACCATGCCACACAAGCAGGAGAACTCGGTTATGGTTGTCAGACAATTTCTGTGACCACATCACCCCTTGCATCTGGCCACCTAACTTCCCCAGTCCTCTTGATTATCATGTGTGGGACACAGTTGAGCAAGAGACCAACAAAACTCCTTGTAGCACCAATGATGACCTGAAGGCAAGGATTATGCCAGCATTCACCAGCTTAAATAAGGAGACCACTCAGAAGAGTTGCAGGAGATTCAGAAGTCGTCTGAAGGCCATGGTTGAAGCCAATGGCAATTTTATTGAATAAATTTACTCTTTAGTATTTCAAGATGTTTTCTGTGTAATTTTGGTAAATATATTTGTTAAAACGAGATGTCAGTGTAATTTTCATTTTTGCCGAATTTAGATGGCAATTCATCTATCACACACTGTATATATGCGGAAGATATATCATAGCATAGCCACACATTTTCCCTTCTCAATTCAACTTTTGAAAATCACAGAATGGTGTTATGCTAAATAGTTTTAAAAACTCCAGTTTTCGACTTTTTTTCCTATATTTTTACCTGTGTGAGATATATAAAAACCCTCATGGGTTATATATATATATATATATATATATATATATATATATATAAAATGTCAGATTAAATTGCAAACATTAAGTTTGTTTATTTTTAATAAAATCCGTTCATACTCACAGATAGTCTTTTACGTATTACAATGAAAAGATGCCAGAAATGAGCTGTAACGTTGACAGATGTTATTTTCATTAATTTTTCAAGATACCCAAGTACTTTCAACCTCTTTCCGAGATCATCTTCAGGGGTGTGAGTTATGGTAGCAAATGTAACCAGAAAACTCATTGCTAAAAATTACTGTACATTTTTTTCTGCTTCAAATATAATGGTTGACAAATTGCTAGCGTTCATTAGAGTGTGAAAAATTATCTAAATAGAATTTTTTTTATATGTTGTAATGTCGTGGTCATGCACGTGTTAAAGCATGAAAAAACTGTTCTTTTTACACATTTTAGAACATTGCTACAGTATTCATGGCTGATTCTATTGACGGATTAAGTGTTTTAATGAATATTACCTCAAGAATCTGTAGTTTGCTTTTGTTGTTTTCTTGGTGTAAGATAGTTGTATTATCGATCATTATTTTTTATATTGTGAATGTAGACAGGAATGTTGTTGTAGATTTCTAGAAATAGATGAATGGTCAGACAAATGTAAGACATCTAGTTAATGTAGTTGTTGTAAATCCAACATATATATATCAATGTTACAGCTCATTTCTGACATCTTTTGATTGTAATACGCGAAAGATTATCCGTGAGTAAGAACAAATTTTATAAAAAATAAGCAAACATAGTGTTTGCAATTTATTTAATCTGGTATGTTTAAAAGAAAATTTGCTGACTAAATACACAAATATATATATATATATATATATATATATATATATATATATATATATTAGTCATCCACATATAAGCCTGTTTCGCTGTATCACAGCTCATCAGTGTGGCTAGACACATCCACTTGCTTCTGGCCGGAATCGAAACTCAACCAATTTGGTGTCAGTCAAACTCGCTATTCCCAAAGCCATCGACGCATGGAATCAAAGAAGGGAAATTTTAACGTGTTGTATATAAGCAGTGTATATACACGCCAGTCACCGAAAGAACTCAATTCATTTCTGAAGAGTCACGCATATAGCAGAAGTGGAAACTGTTTTTAAAATTTTTTTCTCCAGAGAGCTCAATCATAATGAGAGCATAATATATTTGCATAATATATGACAGCATAATCATATATCACTAATGAATTAGAGCACTCTAGCTACTGGGCGTGTATAATGACAATATACATGCTAAAAGTCTGCCTCCTTCTACCGAACACCCATAGCCCAGAGGTAGAATCGCCGACTGATGCCAATTCGGTCAGGTTTCAATCCTGGGTAAAAAGCAATCGGAGTCTAACCGTACTGATGAGCTGCGATACAGCGAAACAGATCTGTCTGTATATAGATGACTATATATTTGAATATATATATATTTCTAAGGAGTGCTATATTTATAGGATAAAGTGCTCAATATCAGAGATAGAGTGTATGTAAATATAAAAGAGTGAACATTGAAGTCAACACTCAGGGGCAACAGACTGTTTCATACTAAGCGCAATCATCAGGCCTGATGAATGCACTTAGCATGAAACAGTCTGCCACCCCTGAGTGTTGACTTCAATGTTCACTCTTTTATTTATATATATATATATATATATATATATATATATATATTTGTAACATAGAACGTGTGTTAGCATGTTCAATACCCTGTCTTAATCAGCTGCCGACCAGGGGTGATGTCACAGTTTCGGTGGCTATGGTGAGACCGCCACCCCTGGCGCCACATATATACACATATACAAACACACACAAGATATTACACTATTGTTAGTGTGTACCCATATTTGAATAGATGCCCAAAATTTTTTAATTTTTTTTTTTTTAAATAAGAAAAATATTTGATTAAAAATAAATTAAGACATTAAACAAACTGGTGTTCATTGTTGGCTGGGAGAATAAGCCAAGCCAATAGGCCTGGAGAAGTTCTTGATTTGAAAGTGTGACGAATTTAGATAACAATCATTTGAAAAGACACCTTCTATATTAAGTTACTGCAGAGGCTGTTAGAGAATTTAATTTTTAAATGTAAGCTAAGGTGTATGATTAAAAAAATTAGTGGTTTTACACCTGATGATTGTAGACTTGTAAGAAACTATTAAGTGTACTAATTCTCTTAAGTTGTACTACATATTTTATTTGTTGTGTTTTTGGTGGATTCTACTCCGAGTGAGATTTACGCATTTTACAAACACGTCACTAACATCAATTCGGCTTTGATGGCATTTTGTTTGTTGTTCTTGTTGTTTTAGTCTCTGCTGCAATTCCTGGAATCCGACAATTGGTATTGGAACAAAGGATTCAGGATCTGGATTGTCCTTCTTAGCTTGTTGCCATAACAATGGATCGATTCCTGAAGCAAGAAAAAAAAGAAGTTGGTCAATGGTCTGAGGTATGGAGAAATTTTGAACTGGGAAACAAAATGTAGAAAAAAATTTAATCAGGTGTGGAGGATAGAATGGTGGGAGAGCAAAGAGGAAAAAGAGAGTAAAAGAGAGCGAGCCAGAGGATAGAGAGAGAGAGAGTAAAAGAGAGCGAGCCAGAAGAGGGAGAGAGAGAGAGAGTAAAAGAGAGCGAGCCAGAAGAGGGAGAGAGAGAGAGAGTAAAAGAGAGCGAGCCAGAAGAGGGAGAGAGAGAGAGAGTAAAAGAGAGCGAGCCAGAAGAGGGAGAGAGAGAGAGAGTAAAAGAGAGCGAGCCAGAAGAGGGAGAGAGAGAGAGAGTAAAAGAGAGCGAGCCAGAGGAGAGAGAGAGAGAGTAAAAGAGAGCGAGCCAGAGGATAGAGAGAGAGAGAGAGAGTAAAAGAGAGCGAGCCAGAGAGAGAGAGTAAAAGAGAGCGAGCTAGAGGAGAGAGAGAGAGTAAAAAAGAGCGAGCCAGAGGAGAGAGAGAGTAAAAGAGAGCGAGCCAGAGAGAGAGAGAGAGAGAAAGAGAGCGAGCCAGGGAGGAGAGAGAGAGTAAAAGAGAGCGAGCCAGAGAGAGAGAGAGAGTAAAAGAGAGCGAGCCAGAGGAGAGAGAGAGAGTAAAAGAGAGCGAGCGAGAGGAGAGAGAGAGAAAGAGAGCGAGCCAGAGGAGAGAGAGAGAAAGAGAGCGAGCCAGAGGAGAGAGAGTAAAGAGAGAGCGAGCGAGAGAGAGAGAGAGAAAGAGAGCGAGCGAGAGGAGAGAGAGAGTAAGAGAGCGAGCCAGAGGGAGAGAGAGAGTAAAAGAGAGCGAGCCAGAGAGAGAGAGTAAAAGAGAGCGAGCCAGAGGAGAGAGAGAGTAAAAGAGAGCGAGCGAGAGGAGAGAGAGAGAAAGAGAGCGAGCCAGAGGGAGAGAGAGAGAGAGAAAGAGAGCGAGCGAGAGGATAGAGAGAGAGAGAGAGAGTAAAAGAGAGCGAGCCAGAGGAGAGAGAGAGTAAAGAGAGCGAGCCAGAGAGAGAGAGAGTAAAAAGAGAGCGAGCGAGAGGAGAGAGAGAGTAAAGAGAGAGCGAGCCAGAGAGAGAGAGAGAGAGAGAAAGAGAGCGAGCGAGAGGATAGAGAGAGAGAGAGAGAAAGAGAGCGAGCGAGAGGAGAGAGAGAGTAAAAGAGCGAGCCAGAGAGAGAGAGAGAAAGAGAGCGAGCGAGAGGAGAGAGAGAGTAAAAAAGAGAGCGAGCCAGAGGAGAGAGAGAGTAAGAGAGCGAGCCAG
Source organism: Ascarosepion bandense (assembly GCA_037127315.1). Taxonomy (NCBI): domain Eukaryota; kingdom Metazoa; phylum Mollusca; class Cephalopoda; order Sepiida; family Sepiidae; genus Ascarosepion; species Ascarosepion bandense. The sequence goes on along the minus strand of JBBBDQ010028778.1, from coordinate 92,000 downwards.
AGAGAGAGAGAGAAAGAGCGAGCGAGAGAGAGAGAGAGTAAAAAGAGAGCGAGCGAGAGGAGAGAGAGAGTAAAAAGAAAGAGAGCGAGCCAGAGGAGAGAGAGTAAAAGAGAGCGAGCGAGAGGAGAGAGAGAGTAAATACATAGATAGCCAGAGGAGAGAGAGAGTAAAAGAGAGCGAGCGAGAGGAGAGAGAGAGAGAGAGCGAGCGAGAGGAGAGAGAGAGTAAAGAGAGCGAGCGAGAGGAGAGAGAGAGAGAAAGAGAGCGAGCGAGAGGGAGAGAGAGTAAAAGAGAGCGAGCGAGAGGAGAGAGAGAGTAAAAGAGAGCGAGCGAGAGGAGAGAGAGAGTAAAAGAGAGCGAGCCAGAGGAGAGAGAGAGAGTAAAGAGAGCGAGCGAGAGGAGAGAGAGAAAGAGAGCGAGCGAGAGGAGAGAGAGAGTAAAAGAGAGCGAGCCAGAGGGAGAGAGAGAGTAAAAGAGAGCGAGCGAGAGGGAGAGAGAGAAAGAGAGCGAGCGAGAGGGAGAGAGAGAGTAAAAGAGACAGAAAGCCAGAGGAGAGAGAGAGTAAAGAGAGCGAGCGAGAGGAGAGAGAGTAAAGAGAGCGAGCCAGAGAGAGAGAGAGTAAAAGAGAGCGAGCGAGAGGAGAGAGAGAGAGTAAAAGAGAGCGAGCGAGGAGAGAGAGAGAGTAAAAGAGAGCGAGCGAGAGGAGAGAGAGAGGAAAGAGAGCGAGCGAGAGGAGAGAGAGAGAAAGAGAGCGAGCCAGAGGAGAGAGAGAGTAAAAGAGAGCGAGCCAGAGGAGAGAGAGAGTAAAGAGAGCGAGCCAGAGAGAGAGAGAGAGAAAGAGAGCGAGCGAGAGGGAGAGAGAGAGAGAAAGAGAGCGAGCCAGAGGAGAGAGAGAGTAAAAGAGAGCGAGCGAGAGAGAGAGAGAGAGAGTAAAAGAGAGCGAGAGAGAGGAGAGAGAGAGAGTAAAAGAGAGCGAGCGAGCGAGAGGGAGAGAGAGTAAAAGAGAAGATATATATATATATATATATATATATATATATATATATATATAGTGTATCGAGGCAGCACATAATTTTCTAAACATATACTGTTAAATATACTTTCAAATTTGTTTTTAAGTTGTGTAATTTGATCGATATTCTCAGTTAAAATTATTAAAAAAAAGTCACTCCGTCCTCAAATTTACATTAGAACTTAATATTAATAACAAACTCCCATTCCTTGATGTATTCATTGATTCTAGCACACACAGATTTACTACTTCTCTATATAGGAAACCAACTAGAGTAAACTCGTGTCTTCTTAATTATAATAGTGAATGCCCCCAACGATATAAGTTAGCTGTTATAAAAAACTTAATTCAACGCACACAAGTGATATCTTCTTCCAAATCCATATTTTATAAAGAATTACACAACATTAAGCAAACACTTGTCAATAATGGATTTCCTAACTCCGTTATTGATCAACAAATTAAAATGTATCTCAACAAACTTAACAATAGCTCTAACAATATTGATGATAATGGTGTACGTTGAAATAAACATAACACTATTAACTTATAGTATTGCAATCAAATACATAATAATTACAAACAAGATAAAAATACTCTCAAAAATATGATACGTAGAAATGTTAAACCAGTGGATAGTAATAATCAAATTAAACTCATGTATTATAAAAAATTCAAAACAATTGACCTCATAGTCACTAATAACCCTACAAGCACTCAACTAAATCCTCTACAAAAAACCAATGTAGTGTATCAATTTACATGTCCATTCAGAGATTTTATCTCTGGTACTAATAATAAACCCACTACATATATTGGTTTTACTACAACCACACTCCCCCGTAGACTTACCTGTCACCTTCTGATCAGAGTGCAATTAAACAACATTTCTCAGAAAAACATAACCATGTTGGTAATATCAGACAGATTTTAGTCAACAATACAATAACCCTCACTTATACACGCAGTAAAAAGAACCTTCAGATGTTGGAGGCCATCTACATTAAATCCAAACAACCCACAATTAATAAATTCATGTTTAAATCTGGTCATAACACATTACATTGCATTTAAATATATGGTTCTGTTATCATTTCGAGCTCTCATGTGGTATAACGTCATAGAACTGCATTACAAATTTGCGAGCTGCGTTTGCTATTTTTGGTAACTGTTGCTGTTGCTTAGCAGAGTTTTATGTCAGCACAAAATAAAATTGTCGCTGATGGTGGATGTTCTTATAACCTCTCTGAAGATGGCTCATGTGGGATAAAAGCTTAGAACCAACGTAGTAAAAGATTATCCAAATGTTGGAGGATTTTTGTCTTTATTTTCAACTGAAATTAAAGCCAAAATACGACGTTTAGAACGGCTTATGATTAAACATAATAGACATTCATTGTTTCTGATATTTAACAGTATATGTTTAGAAAAAAAACAAAAAAAAACAATATATATATATATATATATATATATACACCGGGTGTAACAGCAAAAATGTCACTTTTTTAACATATTTTTTAAGCCGTTGTATTTCGGCAACTTATTGAGGAACTTTGAAGAAATTTCATCAGCGTTTTGCAGTGCTTTGCTTTCATAGTCTATTTTGACCAAGAAAATGATCGAAATTATCATTAGTCTAACAGGATAAACGATGAAGAATATTATTTAAACTAAAATTGTAAGTAAATTTATTAATCTAGCATAAGAAATATCAAACAACTGTTGGAAAATTCCAATAAGGCTTAAATCAAAGATTAATCATTCCATAATAAATGCCACAAAGATCATAGCAACAACAAAAAGTGTTAGGCTTCAAGAGTTTCTCCCTTCTTCGCAATAACTTTCTTCACTCTCTTTCGGAATGCACCACAAGCTTTCTTGATGAATTCTTCCATGATGTCTTCATCTCATGTCTGTTTGATGAAATTTTTAAGGGTTTCAAGAATGTTGTGGGGCTTCTTACAAGCTTTTCTAGCCAGTTCGTTCTCGATACTATAATCTAATGGATTCAAATCAGGTGAAAAAGGGGGCCAAGTGTCCTTATCCCAAAACCTGTCCCCAAACTCATCCTTGAGAAACTTTTGAGCAATTCGGCTTGTGTGACAAGGGGCTCCATCCTGCTGGAAAGTTAACTTGAATTCTTTGATTTTGTTGGGTCTTGTTCGGTCAACTGCTTCAGGATATTGAGAAAGAATCCAGAGTTTAAAATCTTCCAAAACTTGAATGTAATGTGCTCCAGTGAGTCTTTCGGCATTGTTAAACATTGGTAGTGGCATTTTTTGCCATCTGATGCTATGCAAGCAAAAGCCATTACTTTCGTAGGTGTTTTGCTCTTAAAAAGAGCACTTTTGTCTTTTTCATGAGGATCGGAGGCAAGAACTCGACTGTTTCGTTGGTTTGAATACACATCCTGTGTGAAATTCTTTTCATTCGTGTAAAAAAATCATTTCAGGACCATGTTTTACCTTAGAGTCTTTGCCCTCTCAAATCTTCTCCCTTTCTGTCCAGGGGTAACAAGGTGCTTCACTGGTCTAACTTATAATTTCATTTTCAGGTCTTCTTTAATTGCCCTTTGGACTGTCATTGCTGATACTCCTGTGTCACGAGCCAAGCCTCTTATTGATCGAGTTGGAACATTTCTTATTGACCTTTTCAGTTCCAGATTGAAGTAATGATCCCTCTTTCTGTTGTGACCTCCTGATCTAGCCTTTCTTTCAACTGTTCCACTTTCCCGGGACTTATCCAGGGTTCTTTTGATAGTTCTTGGATGAACTTTGAAGATGGAAGCCAGGAATTGAATAATAGTGCCATTTTTGGAGGCTTGAACAATCTTTTCCTTGTCAACAGTGGTCAGTTGAGGAGTCATGATGTAGCAGGCACACAATTCATGAAAAGGTTTTTGTTTCTGGTCTAATAACTTAAATATTAATGCAGGGATTTTTGGACAAATAATAATCCTGTCTTTCTTAAGGTGTCATACATGTGCCTGCAAAAATTCAAAAGAATTTGCTTTGTACTTTTAGTGATAATAAGCATTTTATGACATTGACAATTTTGCTGTTACACCCACTATATATATATATATATATATATATGTTACGGAGATTAATGAATTTTAACGAAACTTGGTTATAAGCAACGGACAATTTGTAATGAATTATTTTGAACATTATTTTTACTGATACTCGTATTTAAGTAGATATTCTGTTTTTTAATTAAACAGTATTTTATATTTATATCTACTGGCCTGATTATTTCATGATAAATTTTTATTACGAAAAGGTGTGCTATCCAGCAGGATATATATATATATATATATATATATATATATAATGTGCTAAGAGGAAAAATGTTCCTAACCGGCTGGTGGGTTTTCCAAGTAAGATTTCATTTGTTCTGTGTTGAGCGAACGCTTTGAAAGAATGTGTTCAACATTGAGTGGGTTGTCTTCCATTTTCTTTTTAACATTGTTAAGATCTTCTACAACTTTTGATGTTGGATAGCGTCTCATCTGCCCAGTCATTTGACGTTCAACAATGTAGATAACCATTTCTGTCCTGAGAAAATTTAAAAAATAAATAAACAATTACTCCCAAACAACTGCATTTGAGGGAAAAATTAACATCAAATTCTTGCTTTAACATTTATTACGTTTGCCATAAGTCTTTACCCCTTAATACACTCGATGAAAGATTTAATACAGGCTGAGTCTCCTTTAACTGAAATTCCAAAATCAAAATGTTTTTCAGGTGCTGACATGATTTGCCACAAAGGAAAAATTTCAAAAGGTAATCTATGTAGCCTACAATGAGGCCAGTTTTTTGTTAGCGATCAACACAGTAACACCTTCATCCATGAATTATTTACTAAGTGTTTTGTGCTCAATAAAGATATTATTCAAAATGTTAAAAAGTCCAGCATATATATATATATATATATATATATATATATATATATATACATAAATTAATGAAGATTAGCGAAGCTTGGTTATAAACAACCAACAATTTGAAATGATTTGTTTGAACATTATTTTTGATCGATACTCGAATTTAAGTAGATATTCTGTTTATAATCAAACAGTATTATATATTTAGTTCTACTGGCCTGATTATTTACGATAAATTTTTATTATGAAAATGTATGTCATTTCACAGGATTTCAACCTGCAACCCCTATCCACATAGGGGAAGACACCATATGATCTGACGCGTCTTAGACCTCTCGACCACGAATGACGATCAGTCTAAACGAAGTCAAATCAAGCCAATATAACACAATTTTCAATTCATCTTAATAACCATCTCTGCTCTGAAATGTATCGTAATGTCAACAAATGTAAACATGTTACGAAGATTAACAAAACTTGGTTATAAACAACCGACAATTTGAAATGATTTGTCGAGAGGTCTAAGACGTGCCAGATCACATGGTAGCTTCCCCTATGCGGATAGGAGTCACAGGTTTGAATCCTGCCAAATGACACAAATTCTCGTAATAAAAATTTATCGTAAATAATCAGGCCGGTAGATATAAATATATAATACTGTTTGATTATAAACAGAATATCTACTTAAATACGAGTATCGATCAAAAATAATGTTCAAATAAATCATTTCATATATATATATATATATATATATATATCTCAGAATGCAGTGTAGGTACAGAAGAATCCAAAGGAGTATCCTGTACATACGGTGGCAGGATGACTCTCTAAGAAAGCTCTAAATATATCTGTATATAAATACATATAGAGCAAATATAAGAAAAATTAAGGCAGACACGTTATTTCATGGTAAATCGGAAGTGTAGGCCTATTTCAGGTGAACCATCATCAGTGTTCGTCTTTATTTTACAAAGGATTTTACATGAATGAGATTCACCGAGACCTAAAAAAACGAATAAAAATAACAGTCGCTCCCTTAAAAGAGAAAATTTAAGAAAAAATACATCAGTTCGTCGAACACACACACATAGTCATACATAAGCATATATATATATATATACGTAACATATAATCAGAGGAGACGCATAGTGGCGGATATCAAAAGTTCGAAGATACATTCAGTCTGACAGTTGAATTGCAGACCCGTAGATTTGAAACGTAAAGAAAGTGGGTTAGGTGAGAGAGAGAGAATTAAAAAGGAAGGGTAAGTATCTTAAAGCGTAAACAAAAAGGGAAGAAGAAGAAGAGAGGAATAAATTTAAAATAAAAAGAAAAGACGATAGGAGAAAATAAGAATAAATAAATAATATAAATTAATGGTGAAAGAAATTGGAGTCTAAAAAAATTAAAAACATTTAAGAGATAATAGTTAATCTGTTGTGATCACAAAATATTCACATTATTATATAAACAAAATTATACAATCAACAAAACAAATATAATACAATATAAAATTTTAAAATTTAAATTTTTTTTATATTTTAAAAGTAAGCCTAATTATTCTATTTAAATTTAGTTGTTTAAACTTAATTATTAAGTTTAAAAATAAATTTACATATTACTAGTGAAAGGATAATAAATTGGAAAATATATATATACATATATATATATATATGTGTGTGTGTGTTATCTTGTTTATCGCAAAAGAGTATAAAAGTACAAAACATTACTTTTAGGTGAAATCTTAATTTCATTACTCAAAAAATCTGTGCAAACATTACACGACTCACATCATTATTGTATTTGTATATATGCAAGATTTATTAACCTTACATAAAACTATTTTCAAGGTATATGTTATTTATTCAAAACTATGTTAGGGAATGTGAAGGGATATTGTGTTTATGTTTGGGTTCCATTCCCAAGTTGCACCATTTTACTGATTCTACATACAAAATAAATAGCCTTTCATTTGCTTACTACACTCTCCAAAACTCTAAATGCAATATCAATTACCATCTTTTATCTACTTGATTCCTATCCATCTCTTATCTTTCCTTCAACATCCCTTGTGCATCCCTTGTGCCTCTCTCTCTCTCTGTGTAACATCCTGTGAACCAGTGGTATTTCCGCCTTGCTTGGGGTGAAATGATTATTTTAAATAAAACAAAAAAAAAACTGAAAAGTGAACCGTCCAGTTCTAAGAATTTTTGATGAAAGATTCTCAACATGTATGTTTCATTTTCTTAATTTTTTGGAGTTTGAGTTTTGTTTAACGGCATACCAACACCTCTGTGGGTTATTTAATGCGAATAAGGTAGGGTTTTAAGGCATTTTTTTTTAATGTTCGGTTATAGTAAGAAGGTTGAGTTAGATTTTTATGAATTTTTTTTATTTTAGAAATTGAAAATGTCTTCTAGTTTTGTATTCAAAAATGTATTGTTGGTAATATTTTTTTCCTTCAAAAACGTGTTATAGTAATATTTTTTTCTTCAAAACTGTATTGTTGGTAATATTTTTCATTCAAAAATGTATATTTTTCTATAAAAGTCTATATATATATATATATATATATTTCTATAAAAGTGTATTTTTATACTTTCATAGTGTTTTGACCTCAGTTTGGGGGTTAACTATTTGTCCATAGCTGGGACCCTAACAGATGCTATCGCCCCGGGTCAGGGTGGCCCTGAGAACAACAGCAATTAAGAGGTGGTTCCATGCTCCTCACAGCCTCCCAATCAGAGGCCTTGCTACCACTTCAGGTCAGAGTGAACCTGGGAACAACAGAAACTAAGAGGTGGTTCCATGCTCCTCACAACCTCTCAATCAGAGGCATGGCTGCCAGATGCAGTTTACCATCATACCCAGGACCATAATTTTTTTGTTTAACGAGAACAGGGTATGGTATTATTGAAGAATGGAACAGCGAGAATCAGCATGTTAATTACAGAAGAAGCTATACTCATGGATTATTGAAAATAGAACACTTTATAAAGCTAGAAATAGTGATATTTAAAGTTTCTATTTGCTACTTTTTGAGGTTTTCTTTGTTATTCGACCCGGGGGGGGGGGGGGTTCTATCCAGATAATATACTAAGGAAGACTGGAAAATGGATTGGCTGAAACATTGTGAGAATAACCGTAAAATGGAGTCCAAGTGTCTCTCTCTATGACAATGACGTCTCAAAACTATTGAGAAATGTCTGTTAAATTTTGAATCACCATTTTTGCCACATGACTGTTTTTTTCCAGAAAATATTATGTACACTAAAGAATAATGATAATAAAAAAATACTAAACATTTAAACTATTATCTATTCTCAGGTGCCAAATAAAACCGGAAATGGTGGTTTAATAAATGGGGGGGGGGGGAGAAAAGAAAAAAAAATCAGAAAATGTAATAAATGGGAGGGGGGGGGTTAATAACTTGATGTGAGAAATTGTCGTTCATTAAATATTGCTAGGTTTATACTTTAAATAAATCAAACCCATATTTCCCGAAGAAAGTTTGCATTTAATGTTTTCCAACCCCAATACATTGCATTCAATTTATTGAATAGTCAGAAATTAATAACTGGTGGGACCCTCATCGCTTTCAGGGAGGATCCAAAAATTAAGCAGTAAGGGATGTTTAATTGGTACTGAAGAGTAAAGTGATCAGTGCAGAAAGGATTTTAGAAGATTTCTAAAGTGTTTATAAATATAATTCAGTAATCTTAATTTTCCAACATAGCTGCTAGCATCCTCTTGTGGTTCCTTACGTTGAAAGAGGGCATGGGCAGTTTTTATTTCATTTGGTGGGTGGTGAATATACTTAGAGGGATGATGGGCAAAATTTAAGTATGTTCACCACCCACCAAATGAAATAAAAACTGCCCATTATTATTTTTTTTAGTAGTCAAAAATTATTCCATACTGGTTATAAAAGTAAATTTCTGAAAAGGTCTCTATAGCTGGGGGAAGTTTTCAAAGCTTTCTTGATTGCTTTTCCAACTTCCAATATGGCTGAATGTGGTTTCAATACAGTTACACAACTTCTTACTAAACAAAGAAACTACTTGCAAAATACAAAACAAAGGGATCTATGATTACTTCTAAGCAACATAAAACCCAGAATAAGAGACTTAACCAAAGTTAACCATCATATTGATTTTTGTTTAACGGCATATAAACCTCTGTGGGTTATTTAATGCCGAAAAGGTCAAGTTTAAAGACATTTTTTTTAATGTCTGGTTATAGTAAGAAGGTTGATTTAGTCAGATTTGGATTAAAAAATTTTTTTTATTTTTATTTTAGAAAACTGAAGATGTCTTCTAGTTTTGTATTAAAAAATGTATTGCTGGCAATAATTTTTTTCCTTCAAAAATGTAAGATGGCAATATTTTTCATTCAAAAATGTATATTTTTCTAAAAAAAAAAAAAAGTTTATATATATTTCTATAAAAGTGTATTTTTATACTTTCATAGTGTTTTGACCCCAGTTTGGGGGTTAACTATTTGCCCATAGCTGGGACCCTAACAGGTGCTACCACTTAGGGTCAGGGTGGACCTAGGAACAACAGCAATTAAGAGGTGGTTCCATGCTCCTCACAACCTCCCAATCAGAGGCCTTGCTGCTGGTTGCAGTTTATCGTCATTCCCAGGACCACCATCACATTGAAAACACTAAGATATCAAATGAACCGTAGCAGTAAAGACCAAAGTCAACCATTGCATTGAAAACATTGAGATAAGATATCAAATGTTTGATTTTTTTTTTAGCATTTTTATCATCGGAATTTATAATAGAAATGAAAACTATATGGTAATAAATATCCATTTGAACAAAATGCTATTCAAATATTTTTGCTTTTTCTCAGAAATTGCCAAAAAAACAGTTTCACTTAATTCCAAGAATTTTTTCCTGGTCAGTGATTTTGTCAGTTTGTTGTTAATATCAATTATCTGTTGGAAGAAAACTTCGCAAACAGCTTCCCCACCCCAGTTTTAAACTGATTTTTAACAATATTAAGAGTAAAGATTTCTTGTTGCTCTATTTTTTTTTTTTTAAAGTTATTTTCTTTGAATTTGGGTCATGTTAAGTTTCAGAACAGCAAATCAGGGAGCTGAGTTTGAATTCCAGTTGAATTCCTTGCATTCACTTACGCACAAATACCCTTGGGAAAGGGATTAATCTGTCTCTTCTCTCCAGCTATGGGTTAAATAATTGGACAGACTGGGTTCTATAATCGTGGCTGGCAACCAGTCTACTGCAGAAAGCAATGGCAACCTACTGCGGGATAGTCTTCTGCTCAGTCAGTCATGTCCCTTTCAAGACATGATCGCCCAAGTGTGTATAACGTATGGCACTTAACTGACTGACTGAATATAATAGTTGGAATCATGATTAAAGCTTCTACTGGTCATAAAGTGGAGGATCGGTTTTCTATTGTTATGAAGTAATAAACTGATCCCCCACTAATTACTACTTATTAATACAATCTTTCTCTTCTCCCTTCAGCTATAGTTTAAATAGCGTGATAGAAAATATTCTGCCCAGTCAGTCATGTCTCTTTTGAGACATGATCACCCAAAGTGTGTATCACATATGGTACTTAACTGACTTACTAAGTTAGTGTTTCAAACAATTTCACCATTGCAAGTACTGATTTATATCCCCACTCCAAATATTTTTTTATTTGACTTTTGGCTGGATTTGGAAAAGGCATACATGCAAAACAGTATTCAAGAAACAAGATAATTCATGTTGGTTCTACTCTACACTAAGAATGTCTGCCGAACACTTCCCTCCTTCCCCCTTTACAGACAGAAGCACACAAATGCATGATGGAATTTCTTCCTGCCAATAAATCAGGCCAGTTTTATAACTTAGTCCCACTCTGTATTGTCTTGAAGTCAGAACACTACATTTGCTCGTCTAAACTTGATTTTGTGCGTCGACCCCAATTCTTAGTTTGCGTACCTTTTGCCGTATCACTGTTAATTTGCCTTGCGTTTATTGTTTGCTTGATTTATTATCATTTTTGTTGCCTGTTCTTTTGTTTTTCTTGTTTACTGCAAACTTTGTCATTTCTGTTTGTCGGGCAGTTTATTTTTGCATTTAACCATGGCTACTCACTCTACATTAGATGTGCGTTGTGGCACAGTGGGTATCGACTCGGAACGAGAAATTGGGGAGTCGAGTTCAAATTCCAGCCAAATTCATTGCATTCACTTACGTGCAAATACCCTTGGGAAAGATATTAATCTGTCTTTTCCTTCCAGTTATGGGTTAAATAACAGAACAGACTGGGTTCTACAGCCTTGGCTGGTGACCAGTCTACCGCAGAAAGCAATGGCAACCTACTGCGGGATAATCTTCTGCCCAGTCAGTCATGTCTCTTTCGAGACATGATCGCCCAAACGTGTTTCACGTACGGCACTTAACTGACTGACTCACTCTACAATTTATTTCAAGACATTCTTTTTCTATAAATAAAAAAAAATAATTATACACAATTTACATGAAGAAAAATATTTGAAAATCACAGAAGCAGAGAAAAAAAAATTCTTGTTCCATGTTTAGACTTTTCTTTACTCATGGACAGGGTGTCTGTGGCTTGAACAAAACAAGTGCAAACTAAGAATTTACAAGTTGACTTTCAAAGTAACACTGTGTTGGTCATGTATAGTTTGGTAATCACAATTAAACAACAGCTTACGGCCTATCACGTTGAATACACCGGTATTAGATGGGTGGCTGCTTGGGAATACAAGGTGCTGTAAGCGTTTATTGGCTTACGGCCATATCACCAAAGTTAAGCAACATTGAGCCTGGTCAGTACTTAGATGGGTGACCACTTGGGAATACCAGGTGCTGTAAGCGTTTAGTGACGGATGTGTGTTGTGGTGCAGTGAATATCAGCTCGGAAAGAGAAATCGGTGAGCCTAGTTCGAATTCCAGTTGAATACCCTGCATTCACTTAAGCACTGGTACTCTTCGGAAAGGTATTAATCTGTCCCTTCCCTCCAGTTATGGGTTAAATAACAAGTGTAGGACTTGGGGACCCAGCCCTTAAAAACAAATCCCAATGAATCTTGACAAACAAAAACAAATAAACTAAATCAAACAAATCAAAATGATTGTCAGCATTAAATGACCTAATGAAGGTTGATATGCTGGTTCAATGAACCAACCAACCAACAATTAAACAAGTAAAACAGTTACAAATATCTTCTAAAATAGGTGTACATAGAAACCTTTAAAATAACCATTACTATGAAAATACAGTGTTTGAAAAGTGGCCGTGTTCTTTTCATATTTTAGATTTCACCCCCAATATGGGTTTAACAACTGAAGAACATGCACTTCTTGACACGTATTTCAAGAAGGTGGTAGATACACAAATTTGTTGTGATAGAGTTTTGCTGATAAATTTTCAAAAACATCTGTTGGACATCACAATATTCAAACTATTGTCCTTATCTTTGTTGCCATTTGTACGATGTTTCAGCCCCTGTACACTCCGGCCTTCTTCAGGTGCTAGGAATTTAGAACAGCTGTCAGAAAAAAATTGCAACTCTTCCCATACAAAATAATGGCAGTACAAGATAGCAGTATTCAAAAACAAAATAAGCACCGATTCTTAATAACGGATTAGCATATATGCTAGGCCACAAAATTGTCCTCAGTCAGCTAAGCAAAAACATGAACACATTATGGGAACTAGTAATATGGAGTGCTAGAGAAAAAATTATTTAAAAAAAAAAAAAAAAAAAAAGAAAAAAATTGTAATATGAACTCTGGCAAAAAATGATTTTTTCATAAGTCAAAAATTCATATACTAATGTCCTCAAGGATACTCCAGTTGTGAGTTCAATACCTGTCTATGGCAGAGGTAAACAAAAACTTAGTTAAAGGGAGATAACCGATACTGGAAATTGCAAGAGGAAATAGTTCAGTTCGATAATTTAAATTGCCTACAGATGGTCAGAGCATACAACGTCAGAAACAATGCGAATATGGCAGTAAAGATGAGGACAACAGTTCAAACAATGTAAATCGGGTAAATAATTACAATACCTCATCTCAGAAATAGACACAAATATAACTGTAGAGCACGAAGAAGGAAATGGTATTAGTAAAACTATGGTGAAGAGAGAATAATGCAATTGAGAGAATAACAAGTCTTACAGGTGACAGAAAATAAAAATAAAAATAGAAAATAATCCTTTCTAAGGAATTTCAGAAAAAAAGAAATGGTGAGATATCTTTAAATTCCTCCAGAGGTATGGTAAGAAGTGCTAAACTCTTATTGTGTACACTGGAGGAAATTAAGAATAATAATTCTATCAAAAAACAAAACTTTGCAAACATAAAAAGATTTATAAAAAAAAAAAAAAATATATATATATATATATATATAAATATATATATATATGTGTGTGTGTGTGTGTGATACAACGAAACGGGCTTGTATGCAGATGTGTGTGTGTGTGTGTGTGTGTGTGTGTATATATATATATATATATAAAAAATTATAGAAACCAATGCTTATATTTTTGCTTTTGATGCCCCAGAACCACCACAGGAAATAAAAATTGGATATTCAGTTTCCAAAGTAGAAACATATTCCAAACCCATTAAGATGCTTCAATTGTCGAAGATATGGTATGAATAAATGTACAAGGAAGTTGGTATGTGGAAAATGTGGGGAGAATGATCTTAGTCACATACAGATCACACGCCCAAAAGAAACCAAATGCCTTAATTGTAAAATCCTAGGGAAACTTCCAGGAACTGCAGAAACTGGGAAAAAGAAAAAGACATTTTAAGAATTAATCACACCAAAAATCTTTCCTGTTCAGAAGCAAGGAAAAGCATCAAAAGAAACTCCAATATACTATCATATGTAAACAATTACCCAAGCGGCATCAAGTTATACCTAATATTGAACAAATTTCATGAAACTCAAATACTAACATTTTTAATTCATGAATTAAAAAGCCAATTGTAAAGTTGGAAACAACCCATACCACTAAACCAAAACTATCCACAGTGTAAATTCAACACAAAATTCACAGACAACAATCTTTCAACAATAAAACTCAAAACTTCTCAAATGAAAAATTCCACAGACAGAACAAAAACTAATCAAACCTCGATACAAATCCGCCCACAAAATAGAAGAAACAAAATTAAAAGTAAATAAACAGGATGACAACCCATAAAATGATAAAACAAAATGAATCCAAATAATCAAGAACACAAATACTCGACAAAGAACAAAAGTTCACAAAGAAAACAAACAATATAGAAAGTATGAAATATATGGAAATAGATAAGCAAAAATGGAGTCATCCATAGAATCACTCACTTAAAATAATTACTACTCAAAAAGACAAATGGAACACAAGCATTGTACAATGGTTGGTTGATTGGTTGTTTTATGGCATATCAACCTCGGCGGGTCGTTTATTGCCAACTAAATTTTATTTATTTATTGCTGGTAATACCTTTTTCTTTCAACAATTTATTGTTGTTTTTATATAAGTTTTGTATCTAGTAATACTTTTTTCTTTTCAAGTATCAAGATTCAAGGGCAGGGTCTCCAAGTCCTACCCTGTTATTTAACCCATAACTGGAGGGAAGAAATGGATTAATACCTTTCCCAAGAGTACCAGTGCTTAAGTGAATGCAGGGTATTCAACTGGAATTTGAACTCGGCTCACCAATTTCTCTTTCCGAGCCAACACCCACTGCACCACAACACACATCCGTCACTAAACGCTTACAGCACCTGGTATTCCCAAGTGGTCACCCAACTAAGTACTGACCAGGCTCAACGTTGCTTAACTTCGGTGATTGAGTGAGAACCGGTGTATTCAACATGATATGGCCGTAAGCCGCATTGTACAGTGGAACTGTAGAGGTGTTAAACCAAACTATGAGGAAATCAAACAGCTCCTGGCAGATTCTAATCCAAATATAGTCTGCTTGCAGGATGCCTTTCTCAAAGAAACTGATATCTTCTTTAAAGGATATGAAACTTACCACAAAATAAATGTATCAACGATAGAGAATAGGCCAAGTGGGTTGTACTTCAATGCTGGTTAAAAAAAATCAATGCCCCATGAATGTCAGTATTAAGTAACCCGTTGAGGTTGATAAGCCATAAAGCAAAATAAATAAAACCAAATCAATGCAATCTGACTCTTGACAAAAAAAAAAAAATATTACAGTAATATGTCAATGAAATCTAATCTGCAAACTGATTTTTTACAAAAATACATATTCAGTTCATATGAACCTATTGTAAAAAAAATCTTGTTGGCATTAAATAAGTTTTGGCCTTGTTAGGGGCCAGAAATAAAGATACAAAGAAGAAATAGAGTTAAATATATTAAAAGGACAACAGTACAAACAGATGGAACAGGAGATGATCACCAGTGTGACTGTATTGGTCCAGCTGTCAGAGATATCTGCTGGAATAGACCTCTCTCAGATCAGCGCAAAACAGAAACTGTTGCTTATTTATAGTTTGGAAGAGTTCATGTGTGCCATGGGTAAATTAGCATAACAACAACCCATTATGATTGATATGCCATAAAAAAAAAAAAATAAACCAAACCAAACCAAACCTCTGACGTTCAAGCTCCCACCAAATCAGTTATTGAGGAATTAGATGAATGCTGCTACCACTCCCTCAACTTTTGCTCACAAATGTACACGTTAATTATAAACACATGCCTGTTTAGTTCTTGATAGTCCATCACAAAGGTACACATTCTTTTTGATCAAACGCTTGGACAGACCAAGCTCCTCAATAACGTATATCAGTAACTGACCATTACCCAGCCAGACTTGCAGTTTGCTGTTAAAGTCTTACCTAACCTGATATATATATATATTTTTCCCATTATTTTTTTCATTCAAAACAAGGCTCAAGTGACACACAAGCTAGAAGAGTTACTGAATTTGATTGTTGTAAGAACATAAAGGAAACTGGGAGAGGTGCAAACTATGAGGATATGTTAAGATATTGGTTGACCCTAGACCTGAAGAGGTTAATCAGGATAGCATTCTCTTGGGCGCCTGTCCATGAGAGGACGCTTCTCTGGGCACTACAATTTGAATTTGGGCCCAAAATATTCTGACACTCAATTTGACAGTTTCTCTGGCTTTCAACCATCCGACCACTTAATTCATGTTTTGATTAAGTTCTGTCTTGTAATTTGGCTCACTGAAATTAATGGCCAAACATAATATGATAATATTGAAATCTAAATTATTTTGAATATATTTTTATGGCTTCAAGTACAAATAAAATTTATTGCTGGTATTTTGACTATAAAAATGTATTTTTATATGAGGGTCATTCAATAAATAAGGTGAATTTTTCGGTATAAGGACTTCTAATACAGATAGAAGCTTACTTTTTTTTTCTTTTACTACTTTTTGAAAGGGTTTTTTTGCAGAGTGAAAAAAAAAAAAAACTTTGAGAGTTTTAGAGATTAACAAAGATGGCCAACCAAGAAGCATGCTCCAGGATTGAACAGAAGTCAGTTATCAAGTTTTTGGTTGCTGAAGGGTGCAAACCAGCTGAAATTCATAGGAGAATGTCAATTGTGTATGGTGCCACATGTTTCAGCCAAAAAATGTCCACAAGTGGGCTAAATTGTTTAAAGAAGTTTGAAGGTGATGATGAAGTCAAAAGTGCTGTGAGCAATTGGCTGAGACATCAGTCCAAAGATTTTTATGCTGAGGGAATACAGAAGTTTGTGCACAGATGGGAAAAGTGTGTGACACTGCTGGGAAAAGTGTGTGACACTGCTGGGAGACTACGTTAAAAAAAAAAAAGCTTCTATCTATATTAGAAAAAAAATGATGAAAAATTTATTTTAGAAAACTGAAAATGTCTTCTAGTTTTGTATTCAAAAATTTATTGCTGGTAAAATTTTTTTTTCTTTCAAAAATCTATATTTTTCTATAAAAGTCTATTTTTTTTTTTTTTTTTTTTTTTTTTTAATCGTATCACCCCGAGCAAGGCGGTAACGCCACTGATGTGCAGGGGGCTATGTGATAGTGAAAAGATTGGAAAAGAGAAAACCAGAAACCACATCCTAAACAGGGAACAAGGGATGAGCCTCTTAACCTGTTCAATAGACGTGGGTGGAGTGTGAACCGGGCGATATTTTCATAGTGTTTTGACCCCAGTATAGAGGTTAAGTATTTGTCCATAGCTGGGACCCTAACAGATGCTACCACTCCAGGTCAGGGAGGACCTAGGAACAACAACAATTAAGAGGTGGTTCCATGCTCCTCACAACCTCTTAATCAGAAGCCTTGCTGCCGGATGCAGTTTACAGTCATACCCAGGACCATGTGATGATGATGATGATCCTCCCCACATGGAGATGAGAGGGAAAAATGACATTTGTCTCATTTCTCCAGGACTGTATCACTGGTATACTCAGATGTGGGAGGGATACAGTATCATTCACCCAAGTCTGGACTTTCCTCAGAGGTTGAGACAACCATATCAGATTCTTTTGTTCTCAGTCAGATTAACCCTACAGTCACCACTTACTATGTCAGTTTAATGTTTGATATGATAAATGTGAGCAAATTTTGTTTTGTTAGTCTGACTTAGGGCTTGACATGATCAGCCAGTTGATTGGATCAGGCTTCTCCAACTACCTGTCAAGCTGAGGTAGGGGCCACCAAAGTAGTGTGTTGGAATTTAGGAGTATATATATATATAGCCCAACTCCTAAAACCCTCAACCATCAGGATCTTTTCCTCAAGCATCACGGGTCACCACCCATGGTAAACAGGTGGTCCTCTTGGGGCACTTTTACCCCCTTGCAGTCAGTGTATTATGAAGCCCTACCAACAGGGCAACCGAATGTAAAAGGACAAGTGGAAGACTACAGACTTATTAGTCACCTTCAAGAGAGACAAAGTAGGCTAGAAATGATTAGGTAACCAACAACAACAAAAAGGTCCTCTCCCAAGAAGGAAATGTCACTTTTATTTTAAGTACATCTAAATCTAAACTTATTTATAAATGGAACTTTGTCTGTGTGTGTGTCTGTTACCTATAGACTCAGAAACGGCTGAACCAATTTTCTTGAAAATTTACAGTTGTGCTATAAGCGTCTGCAAATGTTCTTAGCTAGGTTTTGTGTCGAGGTACCCCCGATAAATATCGAAAATCAATAATCGAAAAAAATCGGGTTGTAGAAGGAGTGGTTTGATTTTAATCAAATTTGATACACTCATAGACAAAGACATAACAAACGATATTCAGAAGTTTCAAGGTTGCAGTTCTTACAATCGTGCAGAAAATTGATATATATATATATATATATATATATATAAAAGGCAAGATGTTTGTGTGTGTGTGTGTGTGTGTCTGTTTATCTGCTTGTATGTCTGTATTTTTTTTCAGCCCTTTTATTTTAGTTTTTGCTTCAGGTTTGGCTATAAGTAGGTATAATTGTAGTTCTTAGTCTCAGCCATGATACCACTTACTCAGAGGACTTATTTAGCCTTCAAAATTCAGTTTATGATGAAAAAACTTATTTGATATCGATACCAGGAAATCAAAATTTGACTTACATCCATTCATTTTTCTTTCAGTCTACGGTTTCGCTTTAACTGGAAACAACTATTGCTTTTTAGTCTTTCGTGCCAACGTCCAAAGAGTCTGAGCTCCAGGACCATGGATTAGTTTTATAGCTATCATTACACCCGAGCAACGACGGGCTATACTGCTAGTATTAAAATATTTGTAATGTCATTCAGTCTAAAAAGACAACACTAACTCATGATTACTGATTCAGTTTTTATGACTTATCAACCCTTTGCAGGTTATTTAAAGAAGAAGATATTTTTTTTGCGATAACCGTGATTCACAGATATAAATCTTATTAATTAGCCCATAGCTGAAGACATGAAGAAGGGTATTTTCGCTTAAATCAAGGTACAGTAGATATCGGCTTGGAACGAGAAACCAGAGAGCCAACTTTGAATTCTAGTCAAAGTCATCACATCTGCTTACATGCAAATACCTTTCGAAAAGGTATTTACATGTCAGTCATTTCACCCTCCAGCTATGGGTTAAATAGCAAGACAAATTGGGTGGCAACTAGTCTACCGCAGAAAGTAACCTACTGTGAGAAAATTTTCTGCCCAGTCAGTCATGTCTCTTTCAAGACATGATAGCTCAAGCATGTATCATGTATG
The DNA here is from genome assembly GCA_037127315.1 of Ascarosepion bandense. Taxonomy (NCBI): domain Eukaryota; kingdom Metazoa; phylum Mollusca; class Cephalopoda; order Sepiida; family Sepiidae; genus Ascarosepion; species Ascarosepion bandense. The sequence goes on along the minus strand of JBBBDQ010028778.1, from coordinate 72,866 downwards.
GCACCTGACTGAATATAATGAACCAAACTGGAATTGAACCTCAGCTCTCCAATTCTGAGCTGTTATCCATTACACCAATTGTGTGTTCAAGCTGACAGCAATAAGCGGTCACCCATCTAAGTACTCACCAGGCATAACGTTGCTTAACTTCGGTGATCACATGGAAAACAGTGTTTCAATGTGATTTGGCTGTAAGCCCTGATTTGTGAGGGGCAATTTTAATCTCAAAATTGTGCAAGTATGGTACGTCTTGTGGTGAGCAAATAACCGGGCTTACAGTGAAAGCAAATAAATAATGATTTTCGGTGGGAGATAGTGGGGAGGAAGGAACAGAAACGTGGGGTTTTTTTTCTCTTCTTTTTTTTTTTTTTAAAACAGAAATATTTCCTTTCATCATAAGGATGGTAATAAAACTGGCCTTGTAACACTTTCGGGGTTTCTAATGTTATGGTTTTTTTTTTTTCATTTTATCTCATGTTACTACTACAATTTCTACATTAAAAAAAAATAACTGCAATACTTAAAGATCAAAATGAATTTTAAAAAATGAAAAATCTTTTATGAAGCTTTTCTTTTACTTTTCATTTCAAGCTACTAGATTAAATTTAATATTTGCAATAAGTAAAATACTTTGCTGTATTTCACAACTAATTTAAACCGACTGGAAGAATATTTTTATTACTTTTCGCAAGATAGCTGATTATCTCCCTTTCTTAGTTGTCTTCTCACAATGGAATTCTCTTTATTAAAAAAAAGTCTTCCAAAAATAAAACAAATATTATTTACTTTAAGTTTAAAATATTGCAAAGATGAAATGAATCACCCGACAGTAACTGTTTAGTTAAAGCTTTTTTGGCTTTGGCAACATAACAGATTGATATATATCCAATGTCATTCTATGGGGAGCTTTAGACATTAAAAAGCAATTGAATTAACGTCAGCTCCTTCTATATATAATTTTCAAGTACTCAGTAATCTTAAAATTTAAGAAAATATTCTTCGTACTCAAATGTTTTATTGAATTTTAAATATTATTTTAATATCTTAATTTTAATTAATATTCTAATTTGAAATATTATTTGAATTTTAAATATTTTTTGGCTGTAAATTTACTCAGGTTTACACTCTTATTTTCTGACTAACAGTATAGCCTGGTGTTGCTTGAGTGTAATGAAAGCTTTAAAACTAATCCATGGTCCTGGAGCTCAGACTCTTTGGACATTGGCACGAAAGACTAAAAAGCAATAGTTGTTTCCAGTTAAAGCACGAAACCATAGACTGAAAGAAAAATGAATGGATGTAAGTCAAATTTTGATTTTCCTCGTATCGATATCAAATAAGTTTTTTTCGTCGTAAACTGAATTTTGAAGGCTAAATAAGTCCTCTGAGTAAATGGTATCATGGCTGAGATTAAGAACTACAATTATACCTACTTAGAGCCAAACCCGAAGCAAAAACAAAAATAAAAGGGCTGAAAAAAAAGAAAAAAAAAGAAAAAAAAAAAAAAGACATACAGGCAGATAAACAGACACACATACACAAACATCTTGCCTGTTATATATATAAAAATCGATTTTCTGCACTATTGTAAGAACTGCAACCTTGAAACTTCTGAATATCGTTTTTTATGTCTTTGTTTATGAGTGTATCAAATTTGATTAAAATCAAACCACTCCTTCTATAACCCGATTTTTTCGATTATCAATTTTCGATATTTATTGGGGTTACTTCGACACAAAACCTAGCTAAGAACACTTGCAGACACTTATAGTACAACTGTGTAAATGTTCAAGAAAATCAGTTCAGCTGTTTCGGAGTCTATAGGTAACAGACACATACAGACAAAGTTCCATTTATAAATAAGTTTAGATAGATTTAAATGAAAACACACTGGCATAGCAAAAAAGGAAAACCCATGTTCACAAAGCAGCTGTTTTTTTAACACTCAAGGTAGGGGGTTATATTAAGGAGCAGTTTAAGGATAGAGGAGAAGATAATGGTTAACTCTAGAGGTGAAGATTGTAATTGGGGGAACATTCTCTTGGGAGTCTGTTCCACAGGAAGAGACTATTTGCATGGAACTTACCAATGAAAGTACTGAGATAATGTGAGTGGTTTGCGACAATGTAAGTGGTATGGTGGGTCCTAGCCATGAAGGTTATAACTAGCAGAACCAAGGAACATATTTTTTCCGAGTACTTTCCATGGAGGTAGTGATAGAGGCTCACCACATCCTGCCTATGAGAGGTTGGTGAGTGGAAAATAATTTTTCTTTAACAAAGACTGTGTGATGATTTTGAACTCTAAGACTGGAAAGTGAGGTCTGGACAGCTCCCATTCAAATGTGGCAGCAGTGATTCATATTCGGCCTGATCTGGCGCTTATAAAGGGAGAGGATAGTATGAAGAGTCTGGGGCGGTACAGGGAGCCAATCATTTTACCCGTATCTTTAGCAGAAGATCGTATATAAGAGTTCCACTTGAGGTTGGGTGTGCCTACATCTGCTCATCGTGACTGGCAGTAGTTAGGGGTCAGATCAACAGTGATGGAATGTAACTAGTTTGGTTTCCAAGGCATTTGATGTAACCAGCCAGCTTTTCCCCTATTGGAAAATTAGTGCTAAATCATAAGAGAGATCAGCTGCCAATCTTTGATCATCAAAAGTTTTAGACGTCACCCATATATCGTCAGCATGGATGTCTGTATTCAGTGTTGTCACAACTCTGTCTGTAGCATGTAGTAGTTACAAAATGAGTCGGTTGCTCCAAATTTTGTCCCTCGCTTCCGATTTCCGTTAAAAGAAGGTTCATAATATTGAGAGGTAGGAGTGTATATTTAAGTAACAAGAAATGAATCTTAGACATATTGGGGACACTTGCTATAGAGTAATGGTTAAGGAGTAAGTCTACCAAGTTCTACTAAGTTCTTATTGATTATAATTTGTTTTTCGACAAATCATTCTTCTGTCTTAATTTCTATTGCAACTCTCATATTGTCATTCTAAGATTGTGAAGTCAGAAACACCTATTAGAAGCAAAAGAGATCCCTATGGTGAAATTTGATCTTAAAAGGATTTTGATGGAAGAGAAAAAAAAAGAGGAGAAATATCTATTATTCATTACAATCTGTACTTGGTGTACCTAGAATATGGAGAAAGACTGCTACGTGAGTTTTTTGTTTTTTTTTTACCTCAATCGTTCTTGGAGAGAAACTGTCCAACACGTGATCCATAGATGACATGCAGGCCGCTAAACAATTTGAATGAGAATTTAACTATCTTTTTTCTTTGTTTTAATCATTTCACCCCAAAGAAGTCAATTATGCCACTAAAACACACAAGTTTAAAAAAAAAATTAAAAAAAAAAACATTAAGGTTACAGACCAATAAAAGAATAGAAATTAAAATGACAAGATAACGGTTGATATTGCATTTAAATTTTTCAAAGGTCAAAGTTGACTGGGAAGCATTGAGTGCATGTAAAGAGCATACAACTTACACTTATGGAAATGTGTTGAATAGATTTTTCTTTTTTTTTCTTTTCCAGGGTTTTTTTTTTTTTTTTTAAGATGATTCTGAAGTACCGGATAAAAGAATGTCATTTTGTTATTCTTAAAAAAATTAAATTTGGAAAAGCAATCATCAAATGGAAGAAAAAAATCCATCCAAAATGGTGGTTGTTAATGTGTGAAAGCAATTTTGTTCGTTTGTTTGTGTGGTCTAGACTTTTCAGGGACATGGCCTTTATCGAGGAGCAAATTATTGCAAAGAAACAAAATTGGCAGGGAGAAGAATGAGAAAGACAATGAGAGAAAGAAAAAAAAAAAATAGATAAAAATAAAAGAATGATGACATGAATATTTAATATCCAACCCAAGTGAACCAAGCTTTGTTTTTCAAAAGACAATGCACACATGATTAATTTAGTGAAGGGGAGGAAAGGGGAATAAGAAGTCAAAGAGAGAGAGAAATTATCACAAAAGAAAAGGAAAGTAAAAATAAAGGCTTTTGTAAGATCAGCCTATAAAATAAACAATATAGCGTAAGAGGAATGAGGGGAAGAGAGGAGAAAAGGGGAGAAAGAGAAAAGGAAAGAGAGAAAAGGGGAAGGGAAAGGAAAGGGAAAGGGAAAGAGAAAAGGGGAAGGGAAAGAGAAAAGGGGAAAGGGAAAGAGAGGGAAGGGAAAGAGAAAAGGGGAAGGGAAAGAAAGAAAGGGGAAAGGGAAAGAAAGGGAAAGGGGAAAGGGAAAGAAAGAAAGGGAAAGGGAAAGAAAGAAAGGGAAAGGGAAAGAAAGAAAGGGGAAGGGAAAGAGAAAAGGGGAAGGGAAAGAGAAAAGGGAAGGGAAAGAGAAAAGGGGAAGGGAAAGAAAGAAAAGGGGAAGGGAAAGAAAGAAAAGGGGAAGGGAAAGAGAAAAGGGAAGGGAAAGAGAAAAGGGGAAGGGAAAGAGAAAAGGGGAAGGGAAAGAGAAAGGGGAAGGGAAAGAGAAAAGGGGAAAGGGAAAGAAAGAAAGGGGAAAGGGAAAGAAAGGAAAGGGGAAAGGGAAAGGGAAAGGGAAAGGGGAAAGGGAAAGGGAAAGGGAAAGGGAAAGGGAAAGAAAGGGGAAGGGAAAGGGAAAGAAAGAAAGGGAAAGGGAAAGGGAAAGAAGGGAAAGGGGAAAGGGAAAGGGAAAGGGAAAGGGAAAGGGGAAAGGGAAAGAAAGGGAAAGGGGAAAGGGAAAGAAGGGAAAGGGAAAGGGAAGGGAAAGAAAGAAAGGGAAGGGAAAGGGGAGAAAGAAAAGGGGAAAAATAATTAAGTAAGAGTGTTCAGTGATGGAGGGAGAAAAATTGAGAATATTTCTAAAATCAAAAAACACCGTGCATTCTTACTTGTTGTCCGGCCATTGTTTGATACCTTCGACAAAGACGGAGAAAGTTGGCTTCCCACCCAGGATTTGATGTAATGCATCAGTGAGGAGTTTTTGATTAGATTTTACATCAGAATAAGACTTTTTTAAGACAAGCCCAACGAATCCATCTTCGTCTTTGTTCTGAGGAATGCAACTGTAGCCGATTGCCTGAAAAACAAAAAACAGGAATTTTACTTTAGAAAATCTCTATATTTTCTCATATGTCAGTCTTCTTTACATACAATGTCCTTTCAGGACGTAGGCAATCATGGAATTCCACTTGACCCCTATCCTTTGTCACTCTTAACACTTTTCCTCTTGGTATCTCTCCCAAACCCCATTCCGCCATCCACTTGCCCATCTAGTATGTCTCGCACTGCTTTGCCCTGTCTCTCATTCCCTCTATCCATCCCATGAGTATTAGATTCTCCAAGCCCTCCTTTCTCATTATGTATCCCAGAAACTTCAGCTGTCTCTTCCTGATGCTAAGTATAACTTACCTTTGCATTCTCTCCAAACCTTGTCATCGCCAACATGTTTAGTCCATGGTATCCTCAGAATCCTTCTGTAGCACCACATTCCTGTTGCATCAAGTCTCCATCTTTGGGGAGATGGTCCAGCATTCATTGCCATATAGTTTGAGTTTTGTTTAACGGCATATCAACCTCTATGGGTTATTTAATGCCCAAAAGGTGGGGTTTTAAGGTATTTTGTTTAATGTTCAGTTATAGTAAGAAGTTTGATTTAGTCAGATTTTGATGAAATTTATTTTAGAAACTGAAAATGTCTTCTAGTTTTGTATTCAAAAATGTATTGCCAGTAATAATATTTTTTCCTTCAAAAATGTGTTATGGTAATATTTTTTTCTTTAAAACTGTATTGTTGGTAATATCTTTCATTCAAAAATCTATATTTTTCTATAAAATTTTATTTTTATACTTTCATAGTGTTTTGACTTCAGTTTGGGAGGGGGTTAACTATTTACCCATAGCTGGAACCCTAACAGGTGCTACCACTCCGGGTCAGAGTGGACCTGGGAACAACAGCAACTAAGAGGTGGTTTCAGGCTCCTCACAACCTCTCAATCAGAGGCCTTGCTGCCGGATGCAGTTTATGGTTATAACCAGGACCACTGGCATATAGGTGGTCAGATATCACATAACAATCCAGTACACTTTTGTTTCCAACAAAATCTTCGCGTCTCTCAATACTCTGCTTAGCTTTTGAAATGCGTCCTTGGCCATGCCAATGCGTCTGCAGATCTCAGTGTCACACTTTCTGCCCTCTGTCAGAACACTTCTCAGGTATTTAAATTTCTGTACCTGTTTGATTTTACTATCCCGACCTGTAGTTGGCATTTTGGCGTCCTCTTTTTACTGATGACCATCAACTCACTTTCTTTGAAGTTTGTGTTTAGTCCTTTCTTCTCGCTTTTCTTTGCTACCTTCTGGAGAACGTCCTGTATTTTCTGTGTCTGCTATCAGCACTGTGTCATCTTATATTGTTGAGATTATGGCTGCCAATGATGAATCCTAGCAGGACTTCTAGTTCTCCCATAACTTTTGCTGTAGCTGTACAAGTTGAATAGATCTGGAGAGAAGACACATCCTTGTCTTACACCCCTTTCTATTTTCGTATATCTAGGGAATTCATTTCCTGTCCATATGCAGATGGTTTACTGCCATTATAGGTTCTTGATTAATATAAAGTCTTTCCTAAATAGGTTGAGGTATTTAAATTTTAAATAAGATTCTCAGCATAAATATGGCATTCCTTGTTCTGGTGTCTTTGAAGAACCCACACTGTTCTTGTGCTATCTCTGGCCTGTTTCTGTTGCGCACTCTGTTCATCAGAATTCAGATGATGAGTTTTGCTATGTGGCTCATTAAGCTGATTGTTCAGTGGAATTCACATTCCTTTGCGCCTGACTTCTTAGTGCTATAAAAATTGATTTACTTACGTCTTCCGGTATATTGTCACTACTGTAGATTTTATTTATTATTTCTGTATTTCTGTCTACATAGAAATCGTCTAAGGCCATCAGAATCTCTATTACAATACCCTACCCATACCCATTTCGGCATTCACCCTGGTCCGGTTGAGCCGGCTTCCTCCCAAGCAATGGAGAAAGATTCATTGGGATTTGTTCAAGAGCCCAAGTTCTACCATGTATAGACCTCAGGCATTTTAATTATCCCACAACAGGCCGCCAACACCTGCTGCGGTAGACTGGTTGCCAGCCAAGACTATAAAACCCAATCTGTCCTGTTATTTAACCCATAACTGGAGGGAAGGGATGGATTAATAGCTTTCCCAAGGGTATCAGTGCGTAAGTGAATGCAGAGCATTCAACTAGAATTCTAACTCAGCTACCCGATTTCTCTTTCTGAGCCGATATCCACTGCACCACAATGCACATCTGTCAAGAAATGCTTACAGCACCTGGTATTCCCAAGCGGTCACCCATCTAAGTACTGACCAGGTTCAACGATGCTTAACTTCAGTGATCGAACAAGAACCGGTGTATTCAACGTAATATGATCATAACAAATACTAGTCTAATGTTGTTTCCATTCAAATTGGTCAGTGCAGCTTCCACTTTTCTTTTTAATATTTCCAGTCCGTCGATATTTCTGTGCATTGTAGGTTGCTCTCACTTGTCATGGGAGAGATCTTCTATATATTTGTCCCATTGCTAAAGTACTTTTTCTGTCTCTAATATTAGCCTCCCATCCGGAATGAAGGACAGGCATCCCATAACAATCCAGTACACTTTGTCTGAAGCGAAATTTTCCTGTTTGTCAACACACTTCTCAGCTTTTAAAATGCATCCTTGGCCATACTTCAGATCTCAGTGTCACACTTTCCATCCTCTGTTAGAATGTTTTCAAGGTATTTAAATTTCTGTACCTACATGATTTTATTATCCACAACTTGTAGTTGGCATTTTGGGATCCTCTTTTTACTGATCATCATGCATTCAGTTTTCTTGTAGTTTATGCTTAGTCCTTTCTTTTCGATTTCTTTAGCTACCCTCTGTAGGTCTTTTAGTTTTCTTTCAGCGTCTGCTATTTTCTATGAAAATCGATCTGCTTAGGTCTTCTAGAATATTGCCCATGTTGTAGATTTCATTTATTATTTCTCTGATCTTGTCCACGCCGAAATCGTCTAAGGCTGCCAGCATCCCTATTACAATGCCGCCTGGTCCAGCTACTTTGTTTCTATTCAGTTTGGCCATTGCAACTGCCACTCTGGATATGAATATTTCCGTTGATATTTCTGTGTATTGTAGGTTGCTCTTGCTTGTCATGGGAGAGGTCTCCAATATATTTGTCCTATCGCTGAAGAATTTTTATCTTTCTAATATGAGCGTTCTGTCTTTGGATTTCATGCATCCTGTTGATGATCATGTCTTTTGTTCTGTTCCCTTATTTTTTTTATACATATCTCCTTTCTATGTTTAGCTCAACTTCTCTATTTCTGTACATTTGTCATTAAGCCAGTCTTCTTTAGCCTGTCGGCATCTGTTCCTTATTTTCTTTGTATAGTTTCTGTATTCTGATCCTTGTCTTGGCCTTGTTTTCTGTCTCCTTTGCATCATGCCAAGAATCTCCTACTACATGTGTTTTCATTGGGATGATGTCATTTGCCAATGTCACTAGAGATTCTCTTAGTGCATCCAATTTCAAGTTTCCATTTCTAATTTGTTCATTGTTTTTTTCTTTTCATGCTGTCCATATATTTTTTTCTGCTGGTTCAAGTCATTCCAGAGTCTGTTGTATTGCAATTTGGGTGCTGTGTTAGGCTTCTTCAATTTCCAAAGTTTTATCCTTAATTTGCATATAACCAGGAGGTGGTCGACTCTTGGATAGGTTTTCTAGTGAAGAACTGCATTCCTGAATCTCTTGTTGATAGTTATCTAATTGATTTGTTTTGTTTCTTCTGGGTTTCTCCAAATCCGTAATAGTCTTAGGCGTTCTTGAAACCAGGTGTTGGTTATTACCTGGTCATTCGCTGTGCACCAGTGGACCCACATCTCTCTCTGGTTATTGCATTGTCCTAGTCTGAAATTGCCAAACGTTTCACTTTCCCTCACATTGCCAACTTTGGCAATTAGGTTTCCCACGATAATTCTAATTTCTTGTAACTTCCACCGAGACTTGGCATTATCCAGAATGGAGTAGAAATACCACTATAATAGATATGTTGAGGAGCTTCCCTTTCTTTTTAACTACAAGAATTCTTTCAGATAACTGGCAGCATACAAGAACACATTTCTTCATGTCTTGATCCAGTATAAAGCTGACTCCTTTCTATCATTCTATCAGTAATGCTTACCTTCATTCCCGACCACTGACAATCCCTTTCTTCCTCATTTTCAATGCATTCCTATAGTAAAATCATTAGCAATGCATTTACATTATACATATAATAGCCCTATTCTATCAGTAATGCTTGCCTTCATTCCTGACCACTGACAATCCCTTTCTTCCACATTTTCAATGCATTCCTATAGTAAAATCATTAGCAATGCATTTACATTATACATATAATAGCCCTATTCTATCAGTAATGCTTGCATTCATTCCTGACCACTGACAATCCCTTTCTTCCTCATTTTCAATGCATTCCTATAGTAAAATCATTAGCAATGCATTTACATTATACATTAATAGCCCTATTCTATCAGTAATGCTTGCCTTCATTCCTGACCACAGACAATCCCTTTCTTCCTCATTTTCAATGCATTCCTATAGTAAAATCATTAGCAATGCATTTACATTATACATATAATAGCCCTATTCTATCAGTAATGCTTACCTTCATTCCCGACCACTGACAATCCCTTTCTTCCTCATTTTCAATGCATTCCTATAGTAAAATCATTAGCAATGCATTTACATTATACATATAATAGCCCTATTCTATCAGTAATGCTTGCCTTCATTCCTGACCACTGACAATCCCTTTCTTCCACATTTTCAATGCATTCCTATAGTAAAATCATTAGCAATGCATTTACATTATACATATAATAGCCCTATTCTATCAGTAATGCTTTCCTTCATTCCTGACCACTGACAATCCCTTTCTTCCACATTTTCAATGCATTCCTATAGTAAAATCATTAGCAATGCATTTACATTATACATATAATAGCCCTATTCTATCAGTAATGCTTACCTTCATTCCCGACCACTGACAATCCCTTTCTTCCACATTTTCAATGCATTCCTATAGTAAAATCATTAGCAATGCATTTACATTATACATATAATAGCCCTATTCTATCAGTAATGCTTGCCTTCATTCCTGACCACTGACAATCCCTTTCTTCCACATTTTCAATGCATTCCTATAGTAAAATCATTAGCAATGCATTTACATTATACATATAATAGCCCTATTCTATCAGTAATGCTTGCCTTCATTCCTGACCACTGACAATCCCTTTCTTCCTCATTTTCAATGCATTCCTATAGTAAAATCATTAGCAATGCATTTCCATTATACATATAATAGCCCTATTCTATCAGTAATGCTTGCCTTCATTCCTGACCACTGACAATCCCTTTCTTCCTCATTTTCAATGCATTCCTATAGTAAAATCATTAGCAATGCATTTCCATTATACATATAATAGCCCTATTCTATCAGTAATGCTTGCCTTCATTCCTGACCACTGACAATCCCTTTCTTCCTCATTTTCAATGCATTCCTATAGTAAAATCATTAGCAATGCATTTACATTATACATATAATAGCCCTATTCTATCAGTAATGCTTACCTTCATTCCCGACCACTGACAATCCCTTTCTTCCTCATTTTCAATGCATTCCTATAGTAAAATCATTAGCAATGCATTTCCATTATACATATAATAGCCCTATTCTATCAGTAATGCTTTCCTTCATTCCTGACCACTGACAATCCCTTTCTTCCTCATTTTCAATGCATTCCTATAGTAAAATCATTAGCAATGCATTTACATTATACATTAATAGCCCTATTCTATCAGTAATGCTTGCCTTCATTCCTGACCACAGACAATCCCTTTCTTCCTCATTTTCAATGCATTCCTATAGTAAAATCATTAGCAATGCATTTACATTATACATATAATAGCCCTATTCTATCAGTAATGCTTACCTTCATTCCCGACCACTGACAATCCCTTTCTTCCTCATTTTCAATGCATTCCTATAGTAAAATCATTAGCAATGCATTTACATTATACATATAATAGCCCTATTCTATCAGTAATGCTTGCCTTCATTCCTGACCACTGACAATCCCTTTCTTCCACATTTTCAATGCATTCCTATAGTAAAATCATTAGCAATGCATTTACATTATACATATAATAGCCCTATTCTATCAGTAATGCTTGCCTTCATTCCTGACCACTGACAATCCCTTTCTTCCTCATTTTCAATGCATTCCTATAGTAAAATCATTAGCAATGCATTTCCATTATACATATAATAGCCCTATTCTATCAGTAATGCTTGCCTTCATTCCTGACCACTGACAATCCCTTTCTTCCTCATTTTCAATGCATTCCTATAGTAAAATCATTAGCAATGCATTTCCATTATACATATAATAGCCCTATTCTATCAGTAATGCTTTCCTTCATTCCTGACCACTGACAATCCCTTTCTTCCTCATTTTCAATGCATTCCTATAGTAAAATCATTAGCAATGCATTTCCATTATACATATAATAGCCCTATTCTATCAGTAATGCTCGCCTTCCTCCCTAACTACTGATGCCTTAACTGCAAACAATTTATCTACTGCAAAAAAATTTTCATTTGTCAAAAAAGATAAAATGTAACTTATACTGGGGAATGACTGGAGTAGTGCCCAAGTCAGTGGGTGGCAATGGAAAAAAACAGAAATTTTCATGATGCATGCGCAGTCCAAATAGTGACTGGTAAAATGCATCTTGTTTTGAAAAAATTATCAAATAACAAATTTCCTTTTCTTTTCAATTTTTTTCAAAATCGCAACAGTAGAAACAATCAATTTTCTATTGTTATGATTTAAAAAAAAAAAAAAAAAAAAAAAAAAATGAACTCTGGTTTCTTTTTCACATTAATAAGAAAATTACCAAAACAAATCTAACCCAGCATGATTTTCCTAAAATTTTAAAGTAACTGTTATTCCCAAAATCTTTAAAGTACTTGCAATTCCCTGTCGTCATGGAGACTATTCATTTTCAGAAATCTAACGTGAATTATGCAGTGGTAATAAGGTAATCCACGAAGAACATTTTCTTTAAGATTCTCGAATGTTCAGATCTCTCAATCACAAACAGATGAATTAATGACATCAGTAAAATTGTGCTTCTCATTTGGTAAAAGAAGAAACCGAGTTGATTGTTGCAACATTAAAAGGTTCTCTTTATCAACCCGGCATTAGAAAGACCTCAGAATTTCTACTTGGTAACTTGTCTCTTTTGCTCCTGCCCGCTACTCTTGTGATTCTGTGAGGGTGGGTAGCACATGGGGCAGCACTGTTGTAGCTCAGTTATCATGGGAGGTGGGGGACTCACACAGGTTATAAAAAAAGAAATTTAAAAAAATTTTTTTAAAAATAAAAATTTAATATTTTTTTTTTTAATTTTCTTACCTTGAATCGACATAAAAGATTATCAGATGTTAACTCAACAAAACCATTGGAATCGAAATAGGCTTGTCCAGTACCCCAATATGCTTGTAACAGATTCCACTTGGCAATGATTGAATCTCTCTCATCATTAAATATGTGAGGCATCATGACAGCTTTGGCCAAATTATCCAATTGATTAGAAGCTTGCTGTTGCTGCTGGGTATCTATCAAATTAATCAAGGAATGAACGAAAGAATCATTTGAAAAAGTTGAGTTTGAATTTTGTTTAATGGCATATCAACCACTGTGGATTATTTAACGCAAAAAAAAAAAAAAAAAAAAAAAAAAAAAATGGGGTTTTAAGTTATTTTTTTTTAATGTTTGGTTATAGTGAGAAGGTTGATTTAGTCAGATTTTTTTTGTTTTTATTTTTTATTTTAGAAAACTGAAAATGTCTTCTAGTTTTGTATTCAAAAACGTTTTGCTGAGAATATTTTTTCTTTCAAAAATGTGTTATGGCAATAATTTTTTCTTCAAAAACGTATTGTTGCTTACAATTTTTCTTCAAAAATGTATATATTTATAAAAGTCTATTTTTATAATTTCATAGTGTTTTGACCTCAGTTTCGGGTTTAACTATTTACCCATAGCTGGGACCCTAACAGGTGCTACCACTCCGGGTCAGGGTGGAACTAAGAACAACAGCAATTAAGAGGTAGGTCAATGCTTCTCACAACCTCCCAATCAGAGGCCTTGCTGCCGGATGCAGTTTACCGTTATGCCCAGGACCCATTTGCAAAAAAAAAAATATTTCAGCCAATCTACAATTTGGCTTCTCTGTATTCATGTATCTATCAGAATCTTCAAATTCTTCCTTTTCATTATTTTGTTTTTGCTTTTCACTCTGTTGTATCGCCTGAGGTGGCAGTACAATACCAGATGATGTGTTCTGAAGTACAGTACTGTGCAAAAGTATTAGGACAAGAACTATTTTATCTTTTATGAGGCATATTGACAGAAAATAAACAATTTAATTAAAGAAATTTTATTTGATTTACTCAACGAATGCTTTAACAAGAAAAAAATGCTTGTTACAAAACAAATTTAATATAATAGCCTTTTGCTTTGAAATAATAAAATAATTGCGACAATTTACGAATCGCACCTAGTATATATATATAAAAATATATACAGTACTGTGCAAAAGTATTAGGACAAGAACTATTTTATATTTTCTGAGGCATATTGACAGAAAATAAACAATTTAATTAAAGTAATTTTATTTGATTTACTCAACAAATGCTTTAATAAGAAAAAAATACTTGTTACAAAATAAATTTGATATTTAGTATAATAGCCTTTTGCTTTGATCACAGCCTTCATTTTGTCAGGCATTGACATCACAAGCTTCTTCAATGTATCTCATGGTATTTCCTGTCAAGCAGCTTGTATTCGTTCCCAAAATGTGTCTTGCCAAGTAACATTAGATTTATCAATTCGAGAAGGGGGGAATAAGAAAAAAGTCAGTCATATCCAAAGATTATAGAATAATGAGTAGTTTCAAAATAACTTGTTGTTAAATAGAAAATAGGAAAAATTAAATATAACTTTTTTTTAAATACATTTCTTTTACACCTAGTTTTAAATAATCAATATTTATTAGCAATTTACTTGGCTTTTCACCCTGTATTTGAATTTCAGTGAAGTTTTTAGGAAAATCACCCCTCTCCTAATACTAAAGTGTGCAAAATTGTTAGGAGAGGGGTGATTTTAAACTTTATTTTGATGCCTCATAAAAGATAAAATAGTTCTTGTTCTAATACTTTTGCACAGTACTGTATCTACAGCACAATATGCATGCTAATGGATATTAAGTAAAAATTAGATGAACACAATACAGAACAACAATAAGTAGAAGAGAGGAGAGGTTCAGTTGTTAAAGCCGCAGAGAGCAGAGACCAATAATAATCATCAATGAAACTCCAAATTCTTGACTCCTGTTAATCTTTATTTATACAGCTAGTTCCATCCACAGAGCATTCCATCTTTGAGAGCGCAAGATGGGTGTCTTTCACCACACCAGGCTTACAGCCATATCAAGTCAAAACACCGGTTCTCACAATCACCAAAGTCAAGCAACATCAAGTCTAGTCAGTACCTGGATGGGGGATATGCCATAAACTTGGATGGGCAAGTGGTGTAAAGGATACCAGCTTAGAGATCAGAGAGCTGAGTTTGTTATATTCCCTTCTGCACAAATACACTTACAAAAATATGTATCCACCTCTTCTCCCCCCAACTATGGATTAATTAGTAGAAATTGTATCAGTAAATAATTATCTCTAGGAAAAATTCTTTCAATCTAAAAATATTTTCTGGCTTTAGACAACTTGCAAATGTTGATAAGATGTAAAAAGACAAATCAATCAACAAGAGTAGAGGTCTATATGTTATTTCCTGTTTAGGATTTAGTTCCTTCTAAAGTAGGTAGCTCCACTAGTTCGCAATACCTAAGTTTTAAAATGAAAAAGCTTTCTTGAAGTGGGGCTAAGATAGCATGAGGTTTACCGTAGTATCCTATGTGTATACATATTTATCTAAAACCTATATTAATATTTATATATCTATATACTACTAGCAGTATAGCCCGGCGTTGCTCGGGTGTAATGAAAGCTTTAAAACTAATCCATGATCCTGGAGCTCAGACTAAAGAATATTTGTGTGAAGTTTGGTGAGAATCGGATAACAATTGTGAATTTGTATAAAGGGCACACAGACAGATAAACAGACACACACACAAACATCTTGCCTTTTATATAAATATATATATATATAAAATCGATTTTCTGCACTATTGTAAGAACTGCAACCTTGAAACTTCTGAATATCGTTTCCTATGTCTTTGTCTATGAGTGTATCAAATTTGATTAAAATCGGACCACTCCTTTTATAACCCAATTTTTTCGATTATCGATACTTATCGGGGGTACCTCGACACAAAACCTAGCTAAGAACACTCGCAGACGCTTATAGTACAACTGTGTAAATTTTCAAGAAAACCGGTTCAGCCTTTTAAGAGTCTATAGGTAACGGACACAGACAGACAAACATGCACGCACACAAAGTTCCATTTATAAATAAGTTTAGATTTATATTAAAAGGTAGAGAGGTAAAAATAAATACGCTTTCAAATAGAATACTTATTTCAAAGATAAACACTTCGTATATCTTCTAGGAATGGCACGAATAGATCATTGGAATTATTTCTCATCATCTTCCAGCAAAAATGATCGAGATGCGACTGGAACAGCTGACTACCAACAACTTGCATTTTCTTGAGAATCGTTGTTTTAGCATCCAACCATGATCGCTCAATTGCCTGAGTGTGTGCTCCAGTTGATGGATGGTCACATCAGGTCAGGGGCATGGTAGACCTCCGCCCTGCACCTGGGTAGACCTCACATTTTCTTTTTAGCTTTATTTGAATGCTAAAGAATTAAACTTACTATTTCCAGTAAGCAAAATACTCTGAAGGGTATTTCAAACAAAAAAAATATATTGATTGGAAAATAACTGATTTACAACCATTTTTCTTTCATCACAATGTAATTTTCTTTATTAAAAAGTCTTCCAAAAATAATATATCAGTCAGTTAAGTGCCATACATTTTTTTTTTTTTTTTTTTTAAATCATATCACCCCAAGCAAGGCGAAAACGCCACTGATGCGCAGGGGGCTACGTAAGAGTGAAAAGATTGGAAAAGAGAAAAACCGGAAACCACATCCTAAACAGGAAACAAGGGATGAGCCTCTTCACCTGTTCAATAGACGTGGGTGGAGTGTGAACCGGGCGATAGTTTAGTCTATCTACTCCAATTAATGATACACTCTTTGGGCGATCATGTCTCGAAAGAGACATGACTGACTAGGCAGAAGATTTTCTATCCTGCTCTTTAAACTATAGCTGAAGAGAGAAGAGACGGATTCTGTTAATAATTAGTAATTAGTGGGGGATCAGTTTATTACTTCATAACAATAGAAAACCGATCCCCCACTTTATCCCTAGTAGAAGCTTTACTTATGTTTCCAACTATTATCTTCATTCAGTCAGTTAAGTGCCATACGTGATACACGCTTTGGGCAATCATGTCTCTTTCAATCCATGACTGAGTGGGCAGAAGATTTTCTATCCTGCTATAGCTGAAGGGAGAAGAGACGGATTGTATTAATAAGTAGTAATTAATGGGAGATCAGTTTATTACTTAATAACAATAGAAAACCGATCCCCCACATTATGCCCAGTAGAGGCTTTACTTATGTTTCCAACTATTATCTTCATTCAGTCAAGTGCCATAAGTGATACACGCTTTGGGCAATCATGTCTCTATTGAGACATGACTGATTGGGCAAAAGATTATCCTGCAGTAGGTTGCCATTGCTTTCTGCGGTAGACTGGTTGACAGCCAAGGCTATAGGACCCAATCTATCCTATTATTTCACTCATAGCTAGAGAGGGAGGAGATGTATTATATTATTAAGTAGTAATAAGTGGGGGATCAGTTTATTACTTCATAACAGTATAAAACTGACCCCCCAGTAGAAGCCTTAATCATGGTTCCAACTAATATATTCAGCCAGTCAGTTAAGTGCCATACGTGATACACGCTTTGGGCAATCATGTCTCTATTGAGACATGACTGATTGGGCAGAAGATTATCCTGCAGTAGGTTGCCATTGCTTTCTGTGGTAGACTGATTGCCAGCCAAGGCTATAGAACCCAATCTGTCTTGTTATTTAACCTATGACTGGAAAGAAGAGATGGATTAATACCTTTCCTAAGGGTATTTGCACGTAAGTGAATGCAAGGAATTTAAGTGGGATTCAAATTCGGCTCCCTGATTTGTCATTCTGAGTCGATATCTATGGCACCACAATGCTCATAATAAAATATACTTTTCTGAAATAAATATATGTACTTTTCTAAAATAAATATATGTCAGTCAGTTAAGTACCATACGTGATACACGCTTGGGCGATCATGTCTCAAAAGAGACATGACTGACTGGGCAGAAGATTATCCCGCAGTAGGTTGCCATTACTTTCTGTGGTAGACTGGTTGCCGACCAAGGCTATAGAACCCAATCTGTCCTGCTATTTAACCCATAACTGGAAGGAAGAGACAGATTAATACCTTTCCCAAGAGTATTTGTGCATAAGTGAATACAATGGATTCAGCTGGAATTCGAACTCGGCTCCCCAGTTTCTAGTTCCAAGCCGATATCCACTGTACCACAACGCACATGTACTTTTCTGAAACTTTTTTGAAGAATATCAGCTAATTTAAAGTATAATTAATCTGATTTGAAACAAGTATTATTTACTTGAAGTTTAAAATAGCACAGAAATGCATTTTTAAACCAAACAATAGCTATGTTTTTAACCAACAGTAGCCACGTTTATGTGTGATAAGTGATGACAGGTTTATTGTTCTACGAAGACTATCTGTTAAAACAATTTAAGAAAACGTAAATGCCTTTTTTTATATAATTCTGAAATACTCAGTTATCATAAAAATGTTGTCAAACATTCTCCATAATTTTAGGAATGTTGACATTAAATTTACTATAGTCTTATTTTCTGATTATGTTGTGTATGGGGGCTGGGAAATAGATGTTAAAAAAAAATAAAATTTTATTTGCTCTATTGTGACCAGATACCGAACTCAGTTTTGGGATTATTCAACTAACGCTACCTACCAAAAAAATAAATAAATAAAAAATGGCACGGCACGTGAAATTAGAACAATCTACTATCATGGACTAAATAAAGGGTTCTGTTCAAAATTCCATTGTATATCATCTGAAGGTGGTCAGAGAATACAATGGCCAAAATGTCATGAATGTGGCAATAAAAATGAAGACAACAGTCTGAACGATGTAAATAGTTACAATACAGTATAATCCAGATGTAAGAGGAATCCAGATGTAAGAGGAATCCAGATGTAAGAGGAATCCAGATGTAAGAGGAATCCAGATGTAAGAGGAATCCAGATATAAGAGGAATCCAGATATAAGAGGAATCCAGATATAAGAGGAATCCGGGTATAAGAGAAATGTTCCCTGGGCCCCAAATTACAGTCTGTGGTAATGTATATAAAATAGACCAAACCCGGATATAAGATAACTTTTATCCGGTCCCGACAACTCTCTTATATCAAAGTTACACTTCAGAAATACAGATTTTTTTTTTTTTAATCATATCACCCCAAGCAAGGCGTTAACGCCACTGATGTGCAGGGGGCTACATAAGAGTAAAAGCACTAGATAGAAGGGAGTGAAGAGAAGGACAAACCAGTTAGAAAGGAGCACGAGAAGGGAGGGAACACAGGTGTGATGACAGTTGCAAAAGGGGAGAGAAAGGAAAGGATATACAGGGTGGTGAGGAAAGAACTAGAGTCAAGTGCTTAAGAGATGAGTATTGACATTACATTTAAATTCCTGGAGGCTGTAGCCATCAGGAATGCAAGAATATGAAAGCGAGTTCCAAGGCAGGAAGTGCAAGATGAGAAGCTGCAGGAGTAGAATTGTTGTCTGCATTTGCTTGATCTCACTGTGAATATTATTCATTGAACTATTTGTTTTTGGTACAGGCTCAGCAGATAAAGTGTAAAAGCAATACAAAAGTGATGAGCCAAAGAGTTGAGAGTTCAATACCTGGCCACAGCAGAGGTGGACCAAAACTTGTAGAGTTGAGTTACTAAAGGGAGATAAATGAATCTGAGATAGCCAAGAAAAGGCATGCCATATGGAACAAGGACAAATCTACCCTGGTGGACGAAATACAGGGTTCTGTTCAAAATTCCAATGTACATTACGAAGACAGAATGCACAACGACCAAAACGTTGTGAATATAAATTGAGTCTGAACAATATGAATAGTCAAAATACGTCATCTCAGAAATATAGACAGATCCTGAAGAAGGCCAGAGCGTACAACAGCTGAAACGTCATGAATATGACAATAAAGATGAGGGTAATAGTCTGAATAATGTAGATTTGGTAAATAGTTACAATACCTAATCTCAGAAATATAGACAGATTTTGTCTACTTGCCTGAACATTTAGGAAATAAAATGCCCCTCTGGCAGGATTCGAACTGAGAAGTTATGACCTTCAAAGAAATCTGAATGAGTAAAGTAGGGTTTAAGGACAAACAGAATCTTGCTTGATTATGAAACTCTTTGTGGCCAAGTCATCAAAGCATGTGGGGATCAAATGACAGTTTCTCCTACAAAAAGTAACGCAGGTTTGAATCCTGCCGGAGGAAACATTTTTTTTTTTTTTTAAAATAAAGATTTCCCCGAATGTTTAAGCTAGTAGACAAAACGAAATATTGTTTAGTACAGTGATTCCCAAACTGGGGGAAATTTGAAGCTACCAGTGGGGAAATAATTACACTACCTACTAAATAAAAAAAATCTCGGATGGATTTTCTCTTGTCTCTGTGTGTGTGTGTGAGAGAGAGAGAGCATCTGCTTGTTGTAGATGGGCATTGCCAAGGAAATCATTACTCACCTTGATCATTTCGGGATGATTTCAATGAGACTGACAAGGAACCCATTTGTATGTCAGGTGAATGATGTCCCTGAGGACATGCAAAATGAGTCCTTGGAGCGCAAACATGACTCTTCTGCCAAGGATGAGTTTTGTGCACAAAATCTTGAAGAATTCTGGGTTAATATGCGTGGAGCATACCCACAACTGAGCAACAACGCATTGAAAATCCTCATTCTGTTTTCCACAACCTACCTTTGTGAGTCAGGATTTTCTACTTTACTCACAATCAAGCTCAAAGCACGAAACCGACTGGAGGTGGAATGTGGCATACATTACGCGCTTGCCAAAACTAACCCTGATATTGATAGACTGGTGCACAAGAAGCAGCATCACCCTTCTCACTAATTTCATTCTGAAGTAGAAGAGCAAACAAAAGTCCTTTTATTTGTTACTAACCGCTCTCTATGGCTATGCTTAGTTGCCACTAACTGCTCTCTATCCACTTTACTCCGTGACTATAAGTTTATCAGTATATTTGTACATTTGAAAAATAAATTAGTAAATAGTCTCAGTGTGTTTTAACTGCTCTTTTTCTCATACACATGAAGGCGGAAATCTGGATGGTTGAACCGGGTGTAGGTGGGGAATGATAGAAAAAAAGTTTGGTAATCACTGGATTAGTAAATAAATAGTGTCTACTGAAGTATGATTAGACTTTAAAAATAACATTTGAAGTAAATAAAAATGTATATACTTCAATCAATAAGAAAATTACTTTTGTCTGAGGAGGTCCTTTTAAAAGACAAGACATTACATAAAATATATTTTCCCCCATTTTGGCACTCACTCCCCTAACAATCAGGTTTCAATACTGATTTTTTTTACTATTTGTCATCTTGCGTCCAAATTTGGATAATTATACTTTATTTATGTTGTGGATTGGTTTTCACACTGGAAGTTATAATCGTGCTATGTCAGTTGCTAATCAACTTAACGCACCCAAAATGTTAGGAACTTGGTAATCTTCCACTGTAAGCTGACTCCTTAGTATTAGGCTAACTGCCGACTAATATCAACTGCCTAGTAGTTCTACTAACGGCGTCTTGGCGAACCTGGTAAATCCAAGTTGGGGTAACCCAAATGTACATAGCCTGTCCCAAACAGATCTAGTCTTATTGCCTCTCATTCTCATATATAATCTATAACTTTCTATTTTTCTGGCACTATATCTCACATTCAGAGTAGCATATATGTCCTCTCTATTTCCCTTCTTTCTTTCTTCATTTCTTACATTTTATCTTCTGTGCTTTTCTCTCTCTCCCACCAATCTTTCCGTGAGGTATAATGAACCCTAGTTTTTATTGTATTTTCTTCTTGTTGTGGAGTAGTTTTCACACTGAAGGTTATAATCGTGCTATGTCGGTTGCTAATCGACTTAACGCACCCAAAATGTTAAAAACTTGGTAACTTCCACTGAAAGCTGACTCCTTAGTATTAGGTTAACTGCCGACTAATATCAACTGCCTTAATCCAACTGTCCAAACTGGAACTAACTAATAGTTCTACTGAACTCCGATAGAACTCTAAAGAACTCTCTAGAATTTCCCAAGAACTTCTTGAGTTAACTTCCTGTTAACTCTTATTAATACAGGAGGGAGAGTCCATTATCTGAGGAATAGATATGTTTCACCATAACAATTTAAAAATATAAATAAATAAATACAATGACTAAATAAATAAAATAAATAAAAAACTCTTTGCGATGAATTGCACCTTTTCTGTACGCTCTGTTCTGTCTCGCTGACTAATCTTCTGGGATTATTGATTGCAAAAACCTCAAAGACTGAATAAATTAGTGAGAACTTGGCAATTGTTTCAATCCTAATAGAAATTATTCTACAAATGACTCAGTCAAGTAAAGGCAGAACATTTGTAAATTCCAATTGCTACAAAACTTTTGCTTACTCTTTAGAGAAGAGACAAACTTACACTTACTGCCAAAAAAGCCACCTGTACCAGCTGAACTCCCAAAAGTGGAACCGCTGCTTGTTGTGTTTGTACCAAAACCTGGAAAAAAAGAAAAAACTGTTGAAATGAATTTGTCAAACTTGAGCAACACACAAGATTTCATTGATTTTCTAAAAAAAAAAAAAAAAAAATTTTAGATCAGCTATAAAGTGGCAGATCCCAACATTAACCAAATTAAAATTTGTATATTTCGGTAATTATAAGGCATACAGATTTGCACCGTCAGCCCAACTATTACACAATATGCTTGAATTTGCATCACTGGCCAACTATTATATATTACAGACAAATTTGCACCGTCAACCAACAATTAGTTCAGGCAATAGCCCACATTTTGGTTTGAGTGATAATATGCGTTGTGGTATAGTGGATATTGGCTCGGAATGAGAACTGAGGGAGCCGAGTTCAAATTCCAGTTGAATTCATTGCATTCATTTACGCGCAAATACCCTTGGGAAAGGTATTAATCTGTCTCTTCCTTCCAGTTATGGGTTAAATAACAGGACAGATTGGGTTTTATAGCCTTGGCTGGCAACCAGTCTACCGCAGAAAGCAATGGCAACCTACTGCAGGATAATCTTCTGCCCAGTCAGTTATGTCTCTTTCGAGACATGATCGCCCAAGCGTGTTTCACGTATGGCACTTAACTGACTGACTGATAATATTTTGGCCATTATACACCCTGGCTTTTCTTCACATGCATTTAATCACTTGGTATTTCAGATTAAATTTGTTGCAAATAGATGGTTCTTGGTCCACTGTCCATACATAGAATTGGGTTTCCGGTTCCATGTAAAGTCTACTCTGACTCTACATTTCTAATGTCTCTGCCGAAACTCTTAGGTTTATACTCTTTATTTTTTCTTCAATAGAAGTAAATAGGTTCACCTACTGTCTGGTTCACACTCCTCCTTGCTCTTTTGAACAGGAGTAGAGGGTTAGACCTCATTTCCAATTCCTTCTAAAGTTCTATTTTCTTTCACTTCCAGTAATCTCTTTCATCTTAGTGTCGTCATCGTCATTTATCCATCACACCCAGATGGTGCGCATAGGGCAGCAACTTTTTGTTGCTGTTTCTGTAACAAACGGGACAGGGTTGTTAGCCCTGCACCCAACCCCCAAACCTGGAGGACCGGTGGACCATTCTTGGTCCTTACGTTTACAGCACCTGGTATTTCCAAATGGTCACCCATTTAAGTACTGACCATGTTGCTTAACTTCGGTGATCGGACGGGAACCTGTGTATTCAACACGATATAGCCATAGACATCATTGTCATCATGCTTGGGGCGAATTGATTAAAATTCTACCAATTCCTGGCTCAGTGGTATAAAAAAAAAGTTTTTAAAGTTAAAAGAAAAAAAAAGAAAAACTCGATCGAGAAGCATTAACAGAAATGGTGGAATGAAAACAATCTGCTCTCAGCAATTAAATAGAATGACAGACATCTCCAAACCCTGACCTATGCCATGAACAACTCCGTCGCAAGTTTGATTCCTATGATCACTCCCTGACTGGATTTCAGTTTCAAATGTGTCTCAAATTCTTCCAATAACCAAATACCAAATTTCTTGCCACCATCTTTCAGAACATTTTAATTGCTAACCTTTCACCCTGAAAAACAAATTTGTCACAAATAACTAAAAGATAAACACACTGCGTTAAAACAGAAATATTAACACAAATAAAATACATTGAAAAATCTGAGAAAAGGCAATCAAACAAAAATATTATGACTAATTTAGGTGAAAGACGTTTTCAATTAAAATTTAATTTATTGAAACAAAAAAAAAATGATTAAGGAATTAAAATTAATGAGTTCCTGAGAGTTCTAATTTCTTGTATTGGTACATAAATTTAGCGACAATAACTGTGAGTTCAATCCCTTGGCCAGACAGTGTGTCGTCGTCTTCTATATGCCTTGTCCACGTCTCCCTATCCCTGGTGGCTCTTAGCACACATTCTCCTGTTACACCATGCAACCCCCATTCTGTCATCCACTAGCTCAAGCCCATAAATCTAGAATATAAAGGTGTAGAAACTAGCATGACCACAAAATGAGGGATCAGTTTATATGTTGATTATAATATAGAATTGATCCCCCACTTTATACCCACAATTTCTTATAAACAGTTTGCCTATATCTTCTTCTATGTGCCTTATCCTTTCAGGACGTAGGTGACCATAGTTCCCCACGTCTCCCTATCCCTGGTGACTCTTAGCATGCTTTCTCCTGCAACGTCTCGCAGCCCCCGTTCTGTCATCCACCTGCTCAGGCCCTTCAAATATGTTATCCGCTGTTTTCCTGTCTCTTTTTCTCCTCTATCTGGCCAGTCAGTATCAGGTTCTCCAAGCTCTCCTTTCTCATTGCATGTCCCAGGAACTTCAGTTGTCTCTTCCTGATGCTCAATATTAATTTTCTTTTCATTTCTATTCTTTCCAACACCTCGTCATTGCTCACATGCTCGGTCCACGTTATCCACAGTATCCTTCTGTAGAACCACATTTCAGCTGCTTCAAGTTTTTCTTCGTCTTTGTTGATATTGTCCAAGATTTACTGCCATATTGAAGAACTGACATCACATAGCAATCCAGTACTCTCTTTGTTTTTAGTGAAAGTTTCCTGTGTCTTAATACTTTACTCGGCTTCTGGAATGCATCCTTCACCATGCCAAATAGCCTTTGGATCTCTGTGTCGCACTTTTTGGACTCAAATGACAACAGGGTGAGCAACAACGAAGCAATGCTAAAAATAAGAATGCGACAATATAGCCCTAGACAGGAGAAGTGGAATGAAAATAGTCTACCCCCGGAGATTAAATAAATGTTCAAGTTCAAAATTCCTTCTAAGTTACCTGGACTGATATAAATCTGATGATGGCTTTTTATTGAGCGATTCATTCTTTTTCCATGGCTTATCTAACCTTTGCAAGTTATTTAAAGTCAAAATTGTAACATTTTCGCTTTGTTTGAGATAATGATTTAGTGAT
Source organism: Ascarosepion bandense (assembly GCA_037127315.1). Lineage (NCBI taxonomy): Eukaryota > Metazoa > Mollusca > Cephalopoda > Sepiida > Sepiidae > Ascarosepion > Ascarosepion bandense. The sequence goes on along the minus strand of JBBBDQ010028778.1, from coordinate 47,792 downwards.
ACAAGTCTTACTAACTAACCCATAGCTGGGGGGGAGACAAGGTAGATTCATCCCTTTCCCAAGGGGATTTGCACATAAGTGAATATAATAAACCTGACTAGAATTGGAACTCTTCTCTCAATTTCCAATTTTGTTTAATGTAATAATGGGTTAGTGATACAAGTCTTACTAAATAACACATAGCAGGAGGGAGAAAGAGGTGGATTCATCTCTTTCCCAAGGGGATTTGCACATAAGTGAATATAATAAACCTGACTAAGAATTGGAACTCTTCTTTCCAATTTCCAATTTTTTGTTTTTTAATGTAATAATGGGTTAGTGATACAAGTCTTACTAATTAACACATAGCAGGAGGGAGAAGAGGTGGATTCATCCCTTTCCCAAGGGGATTTGCACATAAGTGAATATAATAAACCTGACTAGAATTGGAACTCTTCTTTCCAATTGCCAATTTTTGTTTTAATGTAATAATGGGTTAGTGATACAAGTCTTACTAAATAACACATAGCAGGAGGGAGAAGAGGTGGATTCATCCCTTTCCCAAGGGGATTTGCACATAAGTGAATATAACAAACCTGACTAGAATTGGAACTCTTCTCTCCAATTTCCAATTTTTGTTTTAATGTAATAATGGGTTAGTAATACAAGTCTTACTAATTAACACATAGCAGGAGAGAAGAGGGTGGATTCATGCCTTTCCCAAGGGTATTTGCACATAAGAGTGAATATAACAAACCTGACTAGAATTGGAACTCTTCTCTCCAATTGCCAATTTTTTGTTTTTAATGTAATAATGGGTTAGTGATACAAGTCTTACTAAATAACACATAGCAGGAGGGAGAAGAGGTGGATTCATCCCTTTCCCAAGGGGATTTGCACATAAGTGAATATAACAAACCTGACTAGAATTGGAACTCTTCTCTCCAATTTCAATTTTTGTTTTTAATGTAATAATGGGTTAGTAATACAAGTCTTACTAATTAACACATAGCAGGAGAGAGAAGAGGTGGATTCATGCCTTTCCCAAGGGGATTTGCACATAAGTGAATATAACAAACCTGACTAGGTGGAACTCTTCTCTCCAATTGCCAATTTTTGTTTTTAATGTAATAATGGGTTAGTGATACAAGTCTTACTAAATAACACATAGCAGGAGGGAGAAGAGGTGGATTCATCCCTTTCCCAAGGGGATTTGCACATAAGTGAATATAACAAACCTGACTAGAATTGGAACTCTTCTCTCAATTGCCAATTTTGTTTTTAATGTAATAATGGGTTAGTAATACAAGTCTTACTAATTAACACATAGCAGGAGAGAGAAGAGGTGGATTCATGCCTTTCCCAAGGGTATTTGCACATAAGTGAATATAACAAACCTGACTAGAATTGGAACTCTTCTCTCCAATTGCCAATTTTTGTTTTAATGTAATAATGGGTTAGTGATACAAGTCTTACTAAATAACACATAGCAGGAGGGAGAAGAGGTGGATTCATCCCTTTCCCAAGGGGATTTGCACATAAGTGAATATAACAAACCTGACTAGAATTGGAACTCTTCTCTCCAATTTCCAATTTTTGTTTTTTAATGTAATAATGGGTTAGTAATACAAGTCTTACTAATTAACACATAGCAGGAGAGAGAAGAGGTGGATTCATGCCTTTCCCAAGGGTATTTGCACATAAGTGAATATAACAAACCTGACTAGTGGAACTCTTCCTCTCCAATTGCCAATTTTTGTTTAATGTAATAATGGGTTAGTGATACAAGTCTTACTAAATAACACATAGCAGGAGGGAGAAGAGGTGGATTCATCCTTTCCCCAGGGGATTTGCACATAAAGTGAATATAACAAACTGTTTTACGGGAATTGGAACTCTTCTCTCCAATTTCCAATTTTTGTTTTTAATGTAATAATGGGTTAGTAAGCACAAGTCTTACTAATTAACACATAGCAGGAGAGAGAAAGAGGTGGATTCATGCCTTTCCTAGGGGATTTGCACATAAGTGAATATAACAAACCTGACTAGAATTGGAACTCTTCTCTCCAATTGCCAATTTTTGTTTTAATGTAATAATGGGTTAGTGATACAAGTCTTACTAAATAACACATAGCAGGAGGGAGAAGAGGTGGATTCATCCCTTTCCCAAGGGGATTTGCACATAAGTGAATATAACAAACCTGACTAGAATTGGAACTCTTCTCTCCAATTGCCAATTTTTGTTTTTAATGTAATAATGGGTTAGTAATACAAGTCTTACTAATTAACACATAGCAGGAGAGAGAAGAGGTGGATTCATGCCTTTCCCAAGTGTGCACATAAGTGAATATAACAAACCTGACTAGAATTGGAACTCTTCTCTCCAGTACTATTTTGTTTTTAATGTAATAATGGGTTAGTAATACAAGTCTTACTAATTAACACATAGCAGGAGAAGAAGAAGAGGCGGATTCATGCCTTTCCCAAGGGGATTTGCACATAAGTGAATATAACAAACCTGACTAGAATTGGAACTCTTCTCTCCAATTGCCAATTTTTGTTTTTAATGTAATAATGGGTTAGTGATACAAGTCTTACTAAATAACACATAGCAGGAGGGAGAAGAGGTGGATTCATGCCTTTCCCAAGGGTATTTGCACATAAGTGAATATAACAAACCTGACTAGAATTGGAACTCTTCTCTCCAATTGCCAATTTTTGTTTTTAATGTAATAATGGGTTAGTAATACAAGTCTTACTAATTAACACATAGCAGGAGAGAGAAGAGGTGGATTCATGCCTTTCCCAAGGGTATTTTCACATAAGTGAATATAACAAACCTGACTAGAATTGGAACTCTTCTCTCCAATTGCCAATTTTTGTTTTTAATGTAATAATGGGTTAGTGATACAAGTCTTACTAAATAACACATAGCAGGAGGGAGAAGAGGTGGATTCATCCCTTTCCCAAGGGGATTTGCACATAAGTGAATATAACAAACCTGACTAGAATTGGAACTCTTCTCTCCAATTGCCAATTTTTGTTTTTAATGTAATAATGGGTTAGTAATACAAGTCTTACTAATTAACACATAGCAGGAGAGAGAAGAGGTGGATTCATGCCTTTCCCAAGGGGATTTGCACATAAGTGAATATAACAAACCTGACTAGAATTGGAACTCTTCTCTCCAATTGCCAATTTTTGTTTTTAATGTAATAATGGGTTAGTAATACAAGTCTTACTAATTAACACATAGCAGGAGAGAGAAGAGGTGGATTCATGCCTTTCCCAAGGGGATTTGCACATAAGTGAATATAACAAATCCAATAGGAATGATAACTCCTGTCTGATTAACAATTCCGAGCTATTATCCATTATACCTTTCCAAACATCCAAGCTTATAGCCCTTTCGATTCCCAAGTGGTCCCCCATCTAGATACTGATCAGGCTCAATGTTGCTTAACTTCAGGAACCAATGTTTTAATGTGATGTGGCCGTAAGCCCCCTGATGAAGGCCAGAAAGTACAATGTCTGAAACATTGTAATAAAGATAGACCATATGTCAGTCAGTTAAATGCCATACGTGAAACACGCTTGGGCGATCATGTCTCGAAAGAGACATGACTGACTGGGCAGAAGATTATCCCGCTGCAGGTTGCCATTGCTTTCTGCGGTAGACTGGTTGCCAGCCAAGGCTATAGAACCCAATCTGTCCTGCTATTTAACCCATAACTGGAAGGAAGAGACAGATTAATACCTTTCCCAAGGGTATTTGCGCGTAAGTGAATGCAATGAATTCAACTGGAATTCGAACTCGGCTCCCTGATTTCTCATTCTGAACTGATATCCAGTGCACTTCAACACACATAAATAGTGTAAATAATGATAAAATCTCATCCCAGAAATTCAAACAAATTAATTCTTGGAAGTTTGAGAAAAGCCTTTTTCTTCTTTCACAGTTTAACGTCTCGCTCAAGACCATAAGAACCATTATGGTCCTGGGTGTGACTAAACTGCATCCACTTACTGACCAACCTGATACTGGATAACAAAAAACATTTACCACCAAAAAAGCTGCCAGTCCCTGTAGAATTTCCGAAAGAAGACGTTCCAAATGTCGAACCTGTGGTGGTCGTGCTTGTACCGAAGCCCGTCAAACCAGTAAATCCACCTAGAAAAGAAAACCATTTATTAAAACTATTGTATTTATTCTAAAAATTCAATTTAAACTTATTTGTAAATGGAACTTTGTTTCTCTGTGTGTGTGTGTTTGTCCGTTACCTATAGACTCCAAAATGGCTGAACCAATTTTCTTGAAAATTTACACAGTTGTACTATAAGCACCTGCGAGTGTTCTTAGCAAGGTTTTGTGTTGAGGTACCCCCGATAAATATCGAAAATCAATAATCAGAAAAATAGGGTTATAGAAGGAGTGGTCCGATTTTAATCAAATTTTATACCCTCATAGACAAAGACATAACAAACGATATTCAGAAGTTTCAAGGTTGCAGTTCTTACAATAGTGCAGAAAATCGATAATATATATATAAGGCAAGATGTTTGTGTGTGTGTCTGTTTATCTGCCTGTATGTCTGTATTTTTTTTCAGCCCTTTTATTTTAATTTTTGCTTTGGGTTTGGCTCTAAGTAGGTATAATTGTAGTTCTTAGTCTCAGCCATAATACCATTTACTCAGAGGACTTATTTAGCCTTTAAAATTCAGTTTACGATGCAAAAAACTTATTTGATATCAATAGCAGGAAATCAAAATTTGACTTACATCCATTGATTTTTCTTTCAGTCTATGGTTTCGCTTTAACTGGAAACAACTATTGCTTTTTAGTCTTTCATGCCAATGTCCAAAGAGTCTGAGCTCCAGGACCATGGATTAGTTTTAAAGCTTTCATTACACCCGAGCAACACCGGGCTATACTGCCAGTTTTAAATTAAAAAAACTCTTACTTTTCACCAACAGTGTTGGACATTTAATAAACTGAGCACATAAAAAATAAACAAAACCTTACAACTTATTTTATTTTTAATTTGGTGAAACCCATATGGAAAAATGAAAGTTAAAGGACTTAAATTTAGATATTTTTATCATTTATCTTGCTTAAAACATTAGAGACTAATTGTAAAAGGTAAATATGCTTTAAACAAAATAAGAAAAATTTTGTTAAAAATCTTGAATGAATTATTAACTAACTTAAAAATATCAGGAAAAATTATCAAAAAAAAGATAAACGAACATGGAAAATTTTGTCATGACATGAAGCAAGCGATTAGAAATTAAAATTTTTCTTAACTGTGAATATTTGGAAAGGGTTATTCTTTCTATAGAAAATGAATGCATAGAACACAATTGTTAAATTAAACATATGATAAAAATTATGTCAAACATGAAAATTAATAAGATCATTTACATGTAAAATTATTCCAGGTGATAGACACAATAAAGGTGGAATTTATTACTTGTGGTGGTTAAAAAAAAAAAAAAAAAAAAAAAGGGACCATTGCAGAAATTGAACCCAGATAAAAATTGGGAACAAGTGAAATTAATGAAAAAGACAACTGATTTTCTGACCCCCCCCCCCCAAAAAAAAAATTAAATCTTGGAGACCCAATTTCAAACTCCAATCAAATTTATTAGATTCATTTACATGCTAACACTCTTGGGAAAGGTATGAATCAGTCTCTTTTTATTATTATAAAGCGGTATGGTGGAGTAATGGATAGCAGCTCAGATTGAGAAATTAGAGAGCAGAGTTCAAATTTCAATTGAGTTCATTACATTCACTTATGTGCTAATACTCTTAAAAAAAGGTATGACTCCATTTTTTCTCACCCCCAACTATGGATAAATAGCAGGACAGACTGGGCTCTATAGCCTTGGTTGGGAACTTACTGCAGGAAAATCTTCACACCACATGTGGTTGGAGACCACTTATGAAGCAAAAAAAAAAAAAAAAAAAAAAAAAAAAAAAATTAAAATATATATATATATATATCTATCTCATTCAGTAATGAATTAGAGCACTAATTACTGGCGCATGTTACATCATCTGCTAAAAACGGCCTCCTTCTACAGAGCGCCCATACCTCAGAAGTAGAATCGCTGACTGACGCCAATTCAGTCAGGTTTCAATTCTGGGTAAGTTTAAATTCAGTAATTTAAATAAAATAATGTGTTGGCAAGGTGTATTTTATTTTTGCGAGATTTTTTTAAACTGAGAATTTGCTTCTGTTTACAATCCATGAAAAATGGGTGAAAACTTGACTTTTTTTATTTTTATTTTAAACCAAAAAAATTTTAGATTCTGATCAATATAGTTTTGGTTTGAAATACACCAGGGTATTTTGTTTACTGGAATTTGTAAATTTAATCTCTTGACTTTCAATTAAAGTTAAAATTAAAGCTTCAAGAAAACATTTTTATTTTTAAAAATTCAATTTAAATTGAGGTATCGAAAATGAGTGGAGGTACCTAAATTATATACAAAGGTATAACAAAAAAAAAAAAAAAAAAAAAAAAAAAAATTCTCATTCAATTTGCTTTGCTAATTGCATGCCACGTGCTAGAGAGCAACAGATACAAATGTGTATTTGAAATATTTGTTGCCTTACCTGTTGAACTGGAACCAAATCCAGAAAAACCTTTGAATCCTGAAAAATTAGAATTTTAAATTAAATGTAAATAACAATCAGAATTAAGTGGAAGAAATAAACAGAACAATCAGTTTTATCATTAATTTCATGTCGGACATTTAGTTACATGTGGACTGTTGTCCTCATCTTTGTTGTTGTTATCACGTTTCAGCCACTGTGCTCTCCAGACTTCATCAGGTATATATCAATCTGAATAATCGACAGGTAATTCAAAACTGAACCAATTATTTATTCTAATGGGATAGACTTTTTGTTCTAATTCCCATGTCTAAGAATATCTTGTCTAGTTCTTGTTACTAATTAGTTATTGCTTGGCCTGTTTACATGGACTCCAAGTAAATGCTGCCTGGCCCACAACCCCCAAGTGACCAAATTCATAAACCAACTCGGCACTTGGCTATCACACAGTTCAGAATTCCCTGTAGGCTACTCAGATCAATATACACTTGATAATGCCAAAGCAAACAACAGCCAAAATAGTGAATGGCACAAGAGTTTAAATGTAAATAGTGCAACTAATGTTAACTCCTCATCCCAGAAAATCAGACAAAAATTGAAAAATGGAAACATACCATTCAATATCAAAAGAGTTATTAAATAATATACAAATTATTTTTTAAATGTTAAAATTCAAATCCAAAAATAAATTATATGTAAAAATTAAAAAATGTAACATAACCAGACAATTAAACAATGGAATGTTCCAATGCATAATTATCTTTGAGGTGGAACTTTTAATCCGAGCTTTCTTCTTTAAGAACAGTCAAATTGTTTTTGTATTTTTAAGTAAAGGGATCATTATTGTTTGCATTGGTATGCACCAAAGGCTGAGAAATGTCCAATGCACATTCACAAGGAAACAAAAGATAAAAAACAAACATCATACACTGCGTGCCAGAATTATATGCAAATCGATTTTTTTTTCTAACTCCTACAGTTTTTAACAAAAATTAGTGAAACTTGGCACGTTATATGGCAAGACTAACACATGTGCAGATCTAAAATTCTAAGCTAATCTGTGCAATAGTAAACAAATGGCAGCCATTTTGGTGACTTGCAGCCTGTTTTAGTGTGCCAACTTTATATGCAAATCATATGGCACGCAGTGTAGCAAGAAATGAGGATCGAAACCATCAAGTCGGCATCATGTCTCTTAAACATAATTTGCACCTAAATTTACATTTTATAAATGAGAACTGCACTTAGGATGTACGTTGTGGTGCAGTGGATATCGGCTCGGAACGAGAAACCGGGGAGCCGAGTTCAAATTCTAGTTGAACCCATTGTATTCACTTACGCGCAAATACCCTTGGGAAAGGTATTAATCCATCTCTTCCTTCCAGTTATGGGTTAAATAGCAGGACAGATTGGGTTCTATAGCCTTGGTCGGCAACCAGTCTACCGCAGAAAGCAATGGCAACCTACTGCGGGATAATCTTCTGCTCAGTCAGTCATGTTTCTTTTGAGAAAAATCAGAAAGCTGAGTTCGAATTCCAATTGAATTTCTTGCAAACACTTACGCACAAATATCCTTGGGAAGGTATTAATCTGTCTCTTCCCTCCAGTTATGGGTTAAATAATAGGACAGATTGGGTTCTATAGCCTTGGTTGGCAACCAGTCTACCGCAGAAAGCAATGGCAACCTACTGCGGGATAATCTTCTGCCCAGTCAGTCATGTCTCTTTCGAGACATGATCGCCCAAGCGTGTATCACATATGGCACTTAACTGACTGACTGATCTTGATGAAATAGGCTACGGAATTTTTTACAAATGTTCTCAAATGCAATATCCACATGAGTTACGGCTTGGATGTATGGCTGACTTGATGATTGCATTCTCTCAAGGTTACAACATCAATAAGAAATGACTTCCCATGAATGTTTGCAATTACACTGAAAATGCTGTGCTCAAGACAGTTGTTTTGTCTGTTATGATGCTGACCGATTGATTAGCGAGATTGGCTTTTAGAATAGCAAAGTGACAAGCAAACAATTTTGGCAGATGAAGTTGACACAATTGACACTTGGAATATCATCCTTTTCTTTGGCCTCATTTTGTCAATTTCGTGTAGAGGAATGTCAAAGTGCACATTTTCAAAAAATCAAAAACAAAATCGTCTCGTACCTCTTTACTCTTTAACAAAGTTGTGATTGTCTTCTGTTTCAGGTGAGCTGACTTTTTTTGTCAAATGAGTTTTTGATTTGATGTGATTCTTTAATTGTGTCAACCCTAAAAATGACTACCAAAATTAAGCAACATCGAGCCTGGTTAGTATTTAGAGGGGTGATTGTGAATACCAAGTATTGTAATCTTGGATGTGCAGGAGTGTAATGGATAATGGCTTGGAATTGTTAATTATATTCACTTACACACAAATACCCTTGGGAAAGGTATAGATCCACCTCTTCCCCCACATGGGTTAATTGGTAAGCCTTGTATCACAAAATCATTATCTAAATTATATATATATATATATATATATATATATATATATACACATACACAACCAGCCATAATTATTAGGCCACCCAAGTTTAAAAAACAAAAATGATGTATTTCATGCTATTTTTAGTATTTATTGCCAAGTGGATAATTCTAAATGAAAATAGAATGGTTCTTCTATAGCTTTGGTTAGGAACCAGTCTACCACAGAAAGAAATGGCAACCTACTGTGGGGTAATCTTTTGACTAGTCAGTCATAGATCGAAAGAGACTGCTTTTCTTTTTTTTAATTTTTCTGTGTGGCCCAGTAATTGGGGACTTACAGTATGCAGTGTTTGTTGGATTGCACCAAAGCAGACTAAAATAGGCTTAATAGATGGACAAGTTTTTTTTAAACAAATCCAGTGTTTTGTTAGTGATATAAAGTTAGATTGCTTGAACCAAAGATATGACTACTACTTTGTCATACCATTACAAATATGGCAACACATGGTCTCAAAAAGTTAATATTGACTTCTCATCTATTATATGAACCCCTAACCTTTAAAAATCTTTTAACTAAAAATAGAAAGATTGCATTATACACAAATATTCTCACTATTTTTTTTATCTTTTGTTTAAATATCACAATTAGTTATTTCAAATAACTAATTGTGATATTTAAACAAAAGATAAAAAATAGAGTGAGAATCTCCTCCCACACTAAATTTGTATAGATTCTGCAATTTTTGATCATGGACGTATATATTCTATATTCACAACATAAGCGACTGTAGCGCTCCACAGTTTCCTTTTTTAAATATTAGTTAATTTATCAGGACCCACCTTGAGAAAGGAAGCAGATTACCTATGTCACAATGTCTAGTTTTGATTTTGAGTTGTCTAACTAGAGAAACTTAGTCTGGCACAAGGCCACAGTATGCATCTGTGCGAGAAGTTAACCAGCGTATTTAAGTTAGATAACTGATTTCATTTAATCTTAGAGTAAGACACCACCAAGGGTTAGTTTGTGGTTCAATCCCTGGTGGTAACTAAAATAAAAATTCCCACCAAACATACAACAAAAAATAAAATGAATCATAGTTTAGTTTATAATTAAAAAAAAAAAACTGAGAAAGGATATTTTTAACGACTATTAAATGGGTGGGGAATTTATTTGAAAACTTCCAAGCAAAGAGTTTTTTGTTTTTTTTTAGGTAAACAAAAACCTTGATGAAGAAACTGTCAGTCTCGTAAAAAGACTGTTTCTACCGATTGACTATTTAATAAAAGAACCAGAGTAAAAATTTATTACATTTTATGATTTTAAATTTTAAAAAAGAAAAGGAATTTGGTATATAAAGATTAAAAAAAAAAAACCTGATGGACGAGTAACTAACCTGATCCCGCAGTCGTGGTTGTAGCGACCGGTGTGCCAAAACTAAACGTTGAGGTGGTTGTTGCCGTCGGGGCACCGAATGAAAATGATGAAGTCGTGGTTGTTGTTGGCGCACCAAACGTAAAAGAGGACGTTGTAGTTGTGGTAGTCGCAGTTGGGTTAGTGCCGAAATTAAAAGACATCTTTCTTATTGTTTTCACTCAACAACGACTCAAAATTATCCGCCTTTACAATTAGGCGGCTTCCTTCAACAAATGGTTTTTCACGCATAGGAGAGTTCCACTACCGGAAGTGAGGCCAAAAAAAAAACTTTTACCTTATGACTTCTTAAGCCTTGAAGTATACCAAGGGTTCATTTTAATAAAATAAAATAAATAAATAAAAATTATATTTTTTTTTTTACGAGCTTCACACTTTTTCTCTCTTAACTGCTATTTTTTATGGTTAAAAAAATTATTTGTAAAATAATACTTACAGTTCACACTTCAATATTGATTCATTATCAATCATCATTCTTTTATGTGCTGTGCCCCCTCAGGACGAAAGCAATCATGTATCTTCACAAATGTCTGTCCTTTGTAGCTCTTAATAAATTTTGTCTTTTCCTTCAGTCAGTTAAGTGCCATACGAGATACACGCTTGGGCGATCATGTCTCGAAAGTAACATAACTGACTGGGCAGAAGATTATCCCGCAGTAGGTTGCTATTGCTTTCTGTGGTAGACTGGTTGCTAGCCAAGGCTATAGAACCCAATCTGTCCTGTTATTTAACCCATAACTGAGACGAAGAGACGGATTAATACCTTTCCCAAAGGTATTTGCACATAAGTGAATGCAATGAATTCAGCTGGAATTTGAACTCGGCTCCCCCATTTCTCGTTCCCAGCCGATATCCAATGCACTATTTCTCCTAAATAATATTCTGCTCTCCATTTTCTTAAGCTCCTTAGGTATGTTATGTGTTGTTTTAATCTGCCCCCTCTTGCCCTCAATCTGTCCTGTAAGTATCAGGTTTTCAAAGCCCTGCTTGTCATTATGTACCCCAGAAATTTTAACTGTCTCTTCCTGATGTTTGTATTGATAAGAAATTAATTAAAATCAACATTCTTCTACACTTTTACAAAAATTCACAATGACATGTGAAATCTTTGTTTTCCCAAATAGAAAGAGGATTGACCATGTGCTTAACCAAACCAGATTTAGCAAGTAGGTGCTAAAATGATTTTTGACCAATGGGAGCGACTTGCAAGACCAAAAGGACTTCGCAAGTAAGTGCGAAAAATCTAGATTACAATAGGACTTCATCAGCCAAGAAGACTCAGATGGGAGCAGGAGGGACACAGCAAAAATGTAACAAGACTAAGAGTCAACTTGGACATTCTTCCGCATACTGATTTCTTTTACTTCTTCTTACTGAATACATACATACGTACATACCATATTGATCAGAGCAGGGTATTTCAATTTCCAGGTTTTTATATTTTGACAGTTTTTCGAATTCCTTGGTTGCTATGTTACAATCCACTGGACAAGCCATATCAATTAAGAAGCAAGTTTTTTTCTTTTTGGCTTTTAACAATAATATCTGGACTATTTGCTTCAATTTTTCTGTCTGTGTAGATGGTGACATCTTCTATTTCAGTAACCGGTGCTGGGTGATGTTGATACCAGTGTTTGTTTACATATTTTCCATAGTGTTTGCACATTGTCCAGTGTAAATATTGCCCCACTGTATTGTGACGATTTTTATATTCATTTGGGGCAAGTGCAAAACATCCTGAGATTAGATGGTCTATTGTTTCTTGGTATTTATCACAGAACCTGCATTTTGGATCCACATTAATATGTATAATATTTGCCTGAAAGTTCCTAATGAACAGACTTTGGTCTTGCGCTGCAAGATTAAAGCCTTCAGTTTCAGACTTTAATCCAGATGCACATAACCATCGATGAGTATTAACTTTATCAACATCAGGTTTATTAGCATGTTCTGGATATTGGCCATGCAGAGGTTTGTCTTGCCAGCGTTGTTTCATCTATTGAGTTTTGAGTTTTATTTAATGGCATATCAACCTCTGTAGGTTATTTAATGCCAAAAAGGTGGGGTTTTAAGGTATTTTTTAAAGTTCGGTTATAATGAGAAGGTTGATTTAGATTTTAATGAAAATTTTTTATTCTTATCCTTTATTTTAGAAAATTGAAAATGTCTTCTAGTTTTGTATTCAAAAATGTTTTGTTTGAGAATTTTTTTTTTCCTTAGAAAATGTGTTATGATAGTTTTTCCTTCAAAAATGTATTGTTGGTAGTATTTTGCTTTCAAAAATGTATATTTTTCTATAAAAGTCTATTTTTATGTATATATTTCTATAAAAGTGTATTTTTATACTTTCATAGTGTTTTGACCCCAGCTTGAGGGGGATTAACTATTTGCCCATAGCTGGGACCCTAACAGGTGCTACCATTCCGGGTCAGAGTGGACCTGGGAACAACAGCAATTAAGAGGTGGTTCCATGCTCCTCACAACCTCCCAATCAGAAGCCTTACTGCCGGATGTAGTTTACCATCATGCCCAGAACCTGTTTCATCTATTCAACAGCTTTATCCTTGGCTTTCTTTTTCATATTTTTTGCCGCAATAGTTGGTTCTTGGCTTCTGTTTTGCTTTTCTACAGAATCTACTAACTGTAAATCTTGTTTGTATTTACTGCTTTCCTTTATTATTGAATTTTATTATTGATTACTAGCAGTATAGCCCAGCATTGCTCGAGTGTAATGAAAGTTTTAATACTAATCCATGGTCCTGGAGCGCAGACTCAGCCTAAAGAATATTTGTGTGAAGTTTGGTGAGAATCGGATAAAAATTGTGGCTTTGTATAAAGGACATACAGACAGATAAACACACACACACACACACACACACACACACATAAATATCTTGCCTTTTATATATATATATATATATATATATATATATATATATATATATTATCGATTTTCTGCACTATTGTAAGAACTGCAACCTTGAAACTGCTGAATATCGTTTCCTATGTCTTTGTCTATAAGTGTACCAAATTTTATTAAAATCGGACTACTCCTTCTATAACCCAACTTTTTCGATTATCAATTTTCGATATTTATCAGGGGTACCTTGACACAAAACCTAGCTAAGAACACTTGCAGACACTTATAGTACAACTGTGTAAATTTTCAAGAAAATCGGCTCAGCCGTTTCGGAGTCTATAGGTAACGGACACACACACCCACACACCCACACACACACACACACACACACACCCACACACAGACAAAGTTCCGTTTATAAATAAGTTTAGATTATTATTATTATTATTATTATTATTTGCTTTGATTTCTTGAGTATACTCATTTCTTTCCAGTGTGAGAAATATTCACACATAACTCAGTGCTTAGGCAGTGGAAGGAAACAGTCAGACAAACAAGACATACCTGATAAAGTAAAACAATTTATTGTCTTGCAAAAACTGATTTTGCGGCTACTTCGTAGCCAGGTATAGTCCTTCTCGCTGCGTAGCTTGTTAGTTCCTTCGTCTGAGAAGGGTATGGGAAAACACGAGGAACGGCGGTCCGCGACGTACAGGAAATTCTGGGGTCAGCTTCTTCTGCAGTTCCATTCGGTCGAAAGTCGATAGTTCTTAGAGAATTTTTCTCTCAGATGGATAGGCATTGCCCAAAGGGTTTCCTTATAAGAAAGGAAGGATGTCGAGACATTTTCTCTGATAAGGTTGAGGCTGTTAGCCCAATGGGTCTCCAATACTATGGAGAGATGGTCTCGATATAGCGAGACATGAGGGTGCCAATTGTTGGCCCCGCTGGTTGAATCTCGGCACGTAGATCTCCGAAGCTGTCCGTGCCAACCGAGCAAGCAAGTCCGTGCAAAAAGAAAAGGCTAAAAAAAAAGGCGCGAGCCTCTTCCTGGCGTAAAGGCCCGCCTCAAGTCCAAGACGAGGTTCGGGTCTTCGGCCAATCAGGAGACCTGTTATATCTGTAAATTTCCAACACACTGCCAAAGGAGCAACGAAAAAGTAATGGTTATCCATTACTTTTTTTTTTTTTAGAATAGGATAATCGTATTAATTATCAGTTACTCGAAAGTAATTATTTTATTTATTTTCTTATCAAGGGGAATTGAACGTGCTTCTGTCTGCCACTATAATAAATTTATAACTAAAGAACCTGATTCTACCTAGATCATTAATATTGATAAACAGACTGCAGTCCCTACGAGACTAGTAAGATGTTTTTTCCGAACAATTTGGACAAATCCACTCTCCCAAAGTATCCTGCTGGACCACTCCTACACAGTCAAAGTGGTACCAATTGTCGCAGGCATCACAACACACCATGGGGGAAGATCCATCGTTTGCAACGGAACAAGAAGGACAGAAGAAAGGACCGCCCTCTTCCTGAAATGTTGCTGGGCACGACGCAGAAACTCCCTTTAATTCCAGGGGAAATAAATGTTTTAAGGAATGAACCTGTTCGCATCCGTCCCTCAACACACAGGCCGAGCGAACTTTACCATCATTCCCGGAAATGAGTCTAAGCACCTTACCTAGACTCCAAAAGGGTCTAGTCTTATTAGGAGATTTGATTAACACAATTTCTCCAACTGACACCTTTAGAGGGCAATCTCCCTTTAAATTCGTATCCCTCTCTCTCAGGGACAACAGATAATCATTGTGCCACATCTTCCTAAATTTTTCGACACATTTGTGTCTTAACTCCAAGGAATCTGCCACCCTATGCATTATTTTTAGGGAAGGCACATAATTAGAGTCCACCCGAGACAATTTATCTCGGTCCCAGGGCAGATCCACATAATATCTACCATTTTTCAAAACTATGGATTTCTTGAAGTCGTCAATTTTTTCTTCATCATAGGAAGATAAAGTTTCGCTCTCGTCGATTCCAATAGACTCGAGAGAGAGAAAATGTTCAATTCCGCGTTCAACAGAGGAATCCTCGAAAAATGGACCAAGTGGATCCGAATACGAATATACCGGACTTAAGGCACTGTCGATTAAGAACGACGAACATTTAGGCAAGGATTCAATAATTCGATTAAAGGGAGGGCACTCTTGCTTATCCTCCTTATAAATTACCGGCTTCAAAAAATGGTGCCCATAGCCGAAGGGAATGATTTCGTCAGAAATTCTCCATGCAGTCCCATTCAGACATTCTACCAAATGCGAATCCTTCAACTGCTGGATTAAATCCAAACCGACAAGGCCTTGTAGATCTCTACCGTTCAAATCCTCATAGCCATTACCGAGACGAAATCCTGCCTCCTTTATATTAGAGGTAATCTCATCAAATCTCGGCACTTGAAACTTGAGGTTAAGGTTGTCCGCAAATAAGGCAGAGAAGGGAAAAGGTTTTTGAGACCCCAATCTAATGGAGACATTAAGTTCAAGAAGGTCCACCGGCCTGGTTCCTATGAGGGTGTTAACCGGCATTATCACGGGTTTCGGTACTAATTTTTCCCGAGGACACAATTTTTTTAAAATAGCCCGAGAGAAAAACGATTTTTGACTTCCAGAGTCCAAGATACAGTGGAATGAGACGGGACGCCCTTCACCTTTCATGGACACTTTAATAACTGGAAATATACAATTTTCCAGGTCTGACAGTGTAGTCTTTCCCACAAAGGACTCTAAGGCCTTAGGGCACATAACCGTGTAATGGTTTTTCAGTCCACAAGTGTGGCAGGGGTAGGGAAACCCTCGGTTTCCCTTACATTCTTGGTCAGAGTGACCACCCAGGCATCTGGAACAGATTCGTAGGTCCTTAGCTCGACGAACCTTTGATTCGTGGTTAGGATATTTTGGGCAGTCCTTAACGGCATGGTCTGCTGAATCACACAATTTGCAAACCCTTCTGCCTTCCCTAACGCTAGTCCGGGTATTTGTGGGATCCGTACCCTTTTTGGGATTGGAATTTTTATGGCTCGACAAATTGGGTCGAGTCTCAGATGAAGAAGAAGCAGAAAATGGCGGCTTGAGCGGGCCACTTTCCCGCCTTTTATCAACTAAAGGCGCCGCTTGCAAAAATTCAATAATGTCGAAAAGGTTGGACATAATTGCTAAAAGGGAAGGATAACGCTCCTTCGTTCGCGACATTAATTCCCTTCGAACGCTAACTGGGAATTTTCGGAACAGAATATGGGCCACCATTGACCCAGAAGTGGAATTTTCCGAAAAAAAATCTGTTCCAAAGGACTTGTCCAACTCAGATAAGTCAAGCTTTACTTGTTCTACACAAGTTTTAAGCTCATCCAATTTGGTTATTTGCACCGGTAGAGGAATTATTTCCTCAAAAATACGGTCCTTAATAAGGGAAGGATTCAGGAATTTTTGCTTTAAGCTATCCAATGCAAATGTGTAGTTCTCGGGGGAAACATCCAAATTAGAAATTAAATCAAAGGCTTTCCCCTTCAACTTCGACTTGAGAATCAACATTTTGTCAGCATTTCCCAAGTTGGCTGTGCAGAATTCGAACCTTCTGAGAAATGTCCGAAATTCGAATTTATCGGCCGAAGGAGACCCGCAGAAGTTAGGGCACTCCAATTCCAATTTTAAATGTTGAAGAGAGGCAGGTTTTATATTTTTGCCGCTCTCTCGACTAGATTTTAGCTCAAATAATGTTTCCCTAATAGAGGAAAAAAAATTTTCGGAGTCATTACAAAATGACAACCGTTCCTCTTCGGGAGACTTTAAAATGATTTGGTCAAACAAATTATCCAACTCCCTCAGCCAACTCAGGATATCCTTCTCTCTTGCCTCAATGGTCGATAGAGAGGAATTACTATCCTTGAGCCAGCTTACCGTACATTGGATACGAAATTTCTTTGCTTCGATCTTATCAGTCCATTCCCTCAAGGCCGCCATTGTGTCGCCCGAAAGGATACCAGGATAAGATACGACGCGAAGAGAGAAGAGAGAGGAATGGTTACTGCTCAGTCAGTCAAAGGGAGGTAACTTTCCCCTTCCCCCACCAATTGGCAAACGAAAACTAATAATTAGGGAGAGAAAAAAATTTTTTTTTTTTTGTAGCAGACAGGAAGCAATTCAATATATATATAGCTGAAGAATAGCTAAAAAAAAATCACACAATAACTATTCTGGAAGGGAATTATTAATTTGCAATCAGTTATTTAAACGTTAAACCAAATTTTACAACAGATTTTATGCAATAAGGTTATAGAATGTAGCAAATTGTAGCTAAAATATCACATTTTTTTCAATAAAAGCTATAACTCAGCTTATTCCTTGCAATTAAGGCTATTTAAACGTTAAATTACATTCAGCAAGTTTTTTGCAATAAAAGCTATGACTTAGCTTAAAAAAAAAAATCGCTCAGTTTTTGCAATAAAAGCTATGTGAGAAATATTCACACATAACTCAGTGCTTAGGCAGTGGAAGGAAACAGTCAGACAAACAAGACATACCTGATAAAGTAAAACAATTTATTGTCTTGCAAAAACTGATTTTGCGGCTACTTCGTAGCCAGGTATAGTCCTTCTCGCTGCGTAGCTTGTTAGTTCCTTCGTCTGAGAAGGGTATGGGAAAACACGAGGAACGGCGGTCCGCGACGTACAGGAAATTCTGGGGTCAGCTTCTTCTGCAGTTCCATTCGGTCGAAAGTCGATAGTTCTTAGAGAATTTTTCTCTCAGATGGATAGGCATTGCCCAAAGGGTTTCCTTATAAGAAAGGAAGGATGTCGAGACATTTTCTCTGATAAGGTTGAGGCTGTTAGCCCAATGGGTCTCCAATACTATGGAGAGATGGTCTCGATATAGCGAGACATGAGGGTGCCAATTGTTGGCCCCGCTGGTTGAATCTCGGCACGTAGATCTCCGAAGCTGTCCGTGCCAACCGAGCAAGCAAGTCCGTGCAAAAAGAAAAGGCTAAAAAAAAAGGCGCGAGCCTCTTCCTGGCGTAAAGGCCCGCCTCAAGTCCAAGACGAGGTTCGGGTCTTCGGCCAATCAGGAGACCTGTTATATCTGTAAATTTCCAACACCAGGTTCCAACTAGAGACCTAAGGTCAAAAATGGCATCATGCCATATTCCACTGGTCAATTTTTTTTTTTTTTGTAAAAATAGAAAACAAAAAGAAATTACACGTATTTTACATCGATAAAACACTCTGTGTAAAGTGTGGGCTGTACTTGCAGTTACAATTTTGGTATTTCGTTAAGGTTTAGGCTACTAGGAATCCCTTCAATGTGTCTATCGGAACCTTTTCCAATCAATATTAACAGATTTCTCTGTATCACCAAAAATAATAATCATCATCATCTCAACTGTTACACCCAATTGTGTGTAGGGCAGCAACTTTTTGTTGCTGTTTCCGTAACAAACTGTTTTTTTTATGGGGCAGGGTTGTTAGCCCTGCGGCCAACCCCCAAAGGACCAGTGGACTACTCTTGGTCCTTACATTTACACCACCTGGTATCCCCCAAACGGTCACCCATCTAAGTACTGACCAGGCTAGATGTTGCTTAACTTTGGTGATCCGACGAGAACCGATGTATTTAACACGATATAGACGTAGACACCAAAAAAAAAAAAAAAAAAAAAAAAAAAACGGCATTATAAATTGTTCATTGATAATAATTGTTCATTGAAAACTATGATCTCGGGTGTGCAGAGAAGTTGTACGAGCCTTCGCTGCCAGTCGTCGAGAATGGGCATATGAAGCACATGTAGAATACTAGTATCTTGACTGACACGCACTTGGCGAGCAATACCACCAATGTCACCCTTGTGCACAATAATAGACGTGACAGGTTCCTGGTAGATGTTGTGGTACCGTGGGGATAAGAAGGTGGAGCAGGAGTAAATGCAAAGGTATCAAGGACCTGGCAGGGTAAATCAGAGAAATATGCCATGTTGCAGTTGAAGTTGTCCCTTTGTGGTTGGCGCAGTGGGAACTATTTCCTGGAAACTTTGTACCCTGCAGGTAAGTGACGTCATTGAGAGTATGCAGTCGGCACCAGTGCTTGGAAAAACTCGTATGCTGTGGAAAGTGCGGTGTCTTTAAGCTTTGGGAGAGGAACTAAGATATGATATCATTACCAAACTGAAATATTTAATATTATTAAGGATATCCAGTCAAATAACAGTAAAAAAAAAAAAAAGAAGAAAGAAAAAAATTGCAATTCTTTCTGATACTTTAAAAAATTAATTTTAGTTTTTGACAAGTTTTGGAGAAGTTATTTTAGATAATTTTACTTTCATCTTTTGGCTGTTGTATTCTTTTTTTTCATTCTTTACTTTTTCTTTTATTTTTTTATTCTTTCTTTCATTCTTAATTCATTCTTTCATTCTTTCATTCTTCCTTTCATTCCTTACTTTTTCTTTCATTCTTTATTCATTATTTATTTTTTCTTTTAGCTTTTATTCTTTCTTTCATTCTTTATTCTTTCTTCATTTTTTATTCTTTCTATCATTCTTAATTCATTCTTTCATTCTTTATTCAGTCTACTTTTTCTTTCATTCTTTATTCATTCTTTATTTTTTCTTTCATTTTTTATTCTTTCTTCATTTCTTTATTCATTCTTAATTCATTCTTTCATTCTTCCTTTCATTCTTTACTTTTTCTTTCATTCTTTATTCATTATTTTTTCTTTTATTCTTTATTCTTTCTTTATTTCTTCATTCTTTCTTTCATTTTTTTATTCTTTCCTCATTTCTTCATTTCTTTATTCATTCTTTCATTCTTAATTCATTCTTTCATTCTTCCTTTCATTCTTTACTTTTTCTTTCATTCTTTATTCATTCTTCATTTTTTTCTTTCATTCTTTATTCTTTGTTCCATTCTTAACTTTTTCTTCATTCTTTCATTCTTTATTCTTCCTCCAATCTTTCTTCTTTCTTTTATTCTTTCTTCCATTCTTTATTCTTTTTATTCTTTTTTTTAAAGTGATCGGACGAGGTCAATAATTTTGTCCGTTTAATACTACCTGCATTTTGCAATTAGAGAGGAAGGACTGGATTCGGTCAAACAATTCTCCAGTTATACCATAGCTCCGCAGCTTGCATAGGAGGCCAGCATGTCAGACTTTGTCAAACGCTACCTTGCTTTTTATCTGTTCTAATATCTGATTATTATAAAGTCTCGGTATGAAAGCGAAGAGCTTACCTGAGCAATTACTATGAAGGTATTTATTAAAAAAGGCACAGAGAGGGAAACTTATAATGGTGGGTAAGTGACTAAAGCTGAGCTGCCAGATCAGGACGGATAATATTGCAGATTCTTCTTGGGATTTTATCAAAGAACCCAATGTCAGTAACAGGGGCAAAAGACCATATATGGCAGCAATATTCTAGGAATGGGTGAATGGTAGACTTAGAAGTATGTGAGATAGATTCTGGAGAGAAACATTGCAGATTCTTCTTGGGATTTTATCAAAGAGCCCAATGTCAATAACAGGGGCAACAGACCATATATGGCTGCAATATTCTAGGCATGGGCGAATGGTAGACTTAGAAGTATGTGAGATAGATTCTGGAGAGAAACATTGCAGATTCTTCTTGGGATTTTATCAAAGAGCCCAATGTCAATAACAGGGGCAACAGACCATATATGGCTGCAATATTCTAGGCATGGGCGAATGGTAGACTTAGAAGTATGTAAGATAGATTCTGGAGAGAAACATTGCAGATTCTTCTTGGGATTTTATCAAAGAGCCCAATGTCAATAACAGGGGCAACAGACCATATACGGCTGCAATATTCTAGGCATGGGCGAATGGTAGACTTAGAAGTATGTGAGATAGATTATGGAAAGAAACATTGCAGATTCTTCTTGGGATTTTATCAAAGAGCCCAATGTCAATAACAGGGGCAACAGACCATATATGGCTGCAATATTCTAGGCATGGGCGAATGGTAGACTTAGAAGTATGTGAGATAGATTCTGGAGAGAAACATTGCAGATTCTTCTTGGGATTTTATCAAAGAGCCCAATGTCAATAACAGGGGCAACAGACCATATATGGCTGCAATATTCTAGGCATGGGCGAATGGTAGACTTAGAAGTATGTGAGATAGATTCTGGAGAGAAACATTGCAGATTCTTCTTTGGATTTTAAATACCAACAAAAGCAAATAGCCAACCCTGGTTCACGGTCAAATTTGTTGCTGCCATAGTCTACCATAACCACTACCTTATCTCTATAACAAATATTTTAATATTTTAATTACATGTGACTTATAAAAATTATCGATGGCATGACGCATGACGGAATCCAAAATGTCGAAAGGATATTAATGTTTGCAAAGCATCATCTTAATAAAGTCCATTTCACCGTGAAGAAAGGAACTGGAACAAATTTTTAAAGCCCTATAAGTTAAAGTTTTAATTAAATTAACTTTACGTTGGGCAAAATGAATCCCAACGTGTATATAGTCCAGAAAAAAGTATCCTTTGTAAATACCGAAGTGAAATGGACTTTTATGTGATGCCTGTCTTTCAATATGGCGGTTAATGCTGGACAATCCCATCAAAGATGACACGAAGCAACTGAAATGTGGTTTTACAAAAGGATGCTGAGGATACCATGGTCTGAGGATGTGAGCAACAATGAGGTGTTGGAGAGAATGCAAACAAGAAGGAAACCCAGATGGAATTCCTGGGACAGGTAATGAGGAAGGAGGGCCTGGAGAATCTAATACTCACAGGACGGATCGAAGGAAAGAGAGACAGGGGAAAGCAGCATGAGACATTCTTGATAGGCTTGAGCAAAGGCTCGTTTCTCGGCCTAACTCTCTTTCTGCTTTATATTAATGATCTGCCGGTGAACATAATCTGATTTTTATGAATAACTAGCAGTATAGCCCCGTGTTGCTCGGGTGTAATGAAAACCTTAAAACTAATCCATGGTCCTGGAGCTCAGACTCTTTGGACGTTGGCATGAAAGACTAAAAAGCAATATTTGTTTCCAGTTAAAGCAAAATCATAGACTGAAAGAAAAATGAATGGATGTAAGTCAAATTTTGATTCCCTGGTATCAATATCAAAAGTTTTTTTCGTCGTAAACTGAATTTTAAAGGCTAAATAAGTCCTCTGAGTAAATGGTATCATGGCTGAGACTAAGAACTACAATTATACCTACTTAGAGCCAAACCCGAAGCAAAAACTAAAGTAAAAACATCTTGCCTTTTATATATATATATATATATATATATATATATATATATATATAGGAAAGAATATTAATAAAAAGTTTTGAATTTAAAAATGTACTTTTTTTTAACAGTATTTGTTTATTTTTATTATATTTTATATTTCAGACCGTCCTTGGTCCTTCATCAGAAACAACTGATTTTTAAATTTGAATTAGAAACGTATTTCACGATAGCGTTCGAATATTTTTTTGTTTACATCACGTGGTGTGTTTGTTCACAACATGCAGCACGTCCGTAGAGAAAGTCTGATGGATTTTCTGCACTATTGTAAGAACTGCAACCTTGAAACTTCTGAATATCATTTCTTATGTCTTTGTCTATGAGGGTATCAAATTTGATTAAAATCGGACCACTCCTTCTATAACCCGATTTTCGATATTTATCGGGGGTACCTCGTCAGAAAACCTAGCCAAGAACACTTGTAGACGTTTATAGTACAACTGTAAATTTTCAAGAAAATCAGTTCAACCATTTCGGAGTCTATAGGTAACGGACACACACAGACACAGACACACAGACAAATTTCCATTTATAAATAAGTTTCGATCTGTGCAGATGATACATTGCTCTATGGATTCAACTGCAACAATAAAGATGATGACCATCGACAGGCAACTGATCTCTCTTCTAGTTGAACTCTAACGGCTCCGTGGGCAAATAACTGGCTTGAAACATTCAATACCGAAAAAAAAAAAAAAAAAGAAAAAGTATCCATTGTGATGTAATGGTTAACTGTTCAAAATAATGGATGTACGTGGGTTGTGCAGTGGATATCGGCTCGGAATGAGAAATCGGAAAGCTGAGTTTGAATTCCTTATATTTCACTTACGCACAAATACCTTTGGGAAAGGTATTAATCCATCTCTTCCCTCCAGTTATGGGTTAAATAATACGACAGATTGGGTTCTATAGCCTTGTTTGGCAACCAGTCTACTGCAGAAAGTAATGGCAACCTACTGCGGGATAATTTTCTGTCCAGTCAGTCATGTCTCTTTCAAGATAAATCAGAAAGCCGGTTCGAATTCCAATTGAATTGCTTGCATTCACTTATGCACAAATACCCTTGGGAGAGGTATTAATCCATCTCTTCACTCCAGATATGGGTTAAATAAAAGGACAGATTGGGTTCTATAGCCTTGGTTGGCAACCAGTCTACTGCAGAAAGTAATGGCAACCTACGGGATAATTTTCTGTCCAGTCAGTCATGTCTCTTTCAAGATAAATCAGAAAGCCGGTTCGAATTCCAATTGAATTGCTTGCATTCACTTATACAAATACCCTTGGGAAGAGGTATTAATCCATCTCTTCACTCCAGATATGGGTTAAATAAAAGGACAGATTGGGTTCTATAGCCTTGGTTGGCAACCAGTCTACTGCAGAAAGTAATGGCAACCTACTGCGGGATAATTTTCTGTCCAGTCAGTCATGTCTCTTTCAAGATAAATCAGAAAACAGGTTCAGGTGAATTGAATTGCTTGCATTCACTTATGCACAAATACCCTTGGGAGAGGTATTAATCCATCTCTTCACTCCAGATATGGGTTAAATAAAAGGACAGATTGGGTTCTATAGCCTTGGTTGGCAACCAGTCTACTACAGAAAGTAATGGCAACCTACTGCAGGATAATTTTCTGTCCAGTCAGTCATGTCTCTTTCAAGATAAATCAGAAAGCCGGTTCGAATTCCAATTGAATTGCTTGCATTCACTTATGCACAAATACTTGGGAGAGGTATTAATCCATCTCTTCCCTCCAGTTATGGGTTAAATAATACGACAGATTGGGTTCTATAGCCTTGTTTGGCAACCAGTCTACTGCAGAAAGTAATGGCAACCTACTGCGGGATAATTTTCTGTCCAGTCAGTCATGTCTCTTTCAAGATAAATCAGAAAGCCGGTTCGAATTCCAATTGAATTGCTTGCATTCACTTATGCACAAATACCCTTGGGAGGTATTAATCCATCTCTTCCTCCAGATATGGGTTAAATAAAAGGACAGATTGGGTTCTAGCCTTGGTTGGCAACCAGTCTACTGCAGAAAGTAATGGCAACCTACTGCGGGATAATTTTCTGTCCAGTCAGTCATGTCTCTTTCAGATAAATCAGAAAGCCGGTTCGAATTCCAATTGAATTGCTTGCATTCACTTATGCACAAATACCCTTGGGAGAGGTATTAATCCATCTCTTCCTCCAGATATGGGTTAAATAAAAGGACAGATTGGGTTCTATAGCCTTGGTTGGCAACCAGTCTACTGCAGAAAGTAATGGCAACCTACTGCGGGATAATTTTCTGTCCAGTCAGTCATGTCTCTTTCAAGATAAATCAGAAAGCCGGTTCAATTCCAATTGAATTGCTTGCATTCACTTATGCACAAATACCCTTGGGAGAAGGTATTAATCCATCTCTTCACTCCAGATATGGGTTAAATAAAAGGACAGATTGGGTTCTATAGCCTTGGTTGGCAACCAGTCTACCGCAGAAAGTAATAACAACCTACTGCGGGATAATCTTCTGCCCAGTCAGTCATGTCTCTTTCGAGTTCAATGCCATTGACCCTCCCCAACTTCCCATTTTTGGGACGCCTGGCAGTAAAACCCAACTCCCTATCAAAGAAAAAGTACGGCCTGTAAGGGATGCACTTTTGGGGTTTATTGTTGTTGGTGGTGTTATTTTTTTCTCAACGTCCCCGGGAGGAACAAATTTCTGCTTGAAAGCGGAAGTGTTTCAAGAGTAATACTCAGTCTCTTGCACCTGCGCAGTGGCATAACCGGAAGTAGTCTCCCCTTACTCTCTTACAAACCCTAAAAATTGGTTTGTGTATATAAACAGGAATGCATGTTGGAAATTCTGTGTTGCTCTGTTTCTTGACTGCTTGCTCGAATTTATGACCAGTTTTGCTGATTTCAGGAATTTTAAGGAACCTGTCTATATTCCAGGTTGAGATTTTAAAAGCAGCAAAAAAATAAAAAAATTTTTTGGTCTTATTTTGGTTGTTCTTCAAACAAAGAAAATGAGTCTTGCGAGGCAAAATTATCATCCCGAATGCGAAGCGGCTATTAACAGACAAATAAATCTGGAATTATACGCCAGTTATGTCTATCAGTCGATGGTAAGTGTTTTAAAAAGTCTATAATTTCAATTATCAGTTTAAAGGACTTTTGAGTTGAATGAAATAAGATATTCAATTAGTGTTTTATCGGACGCACTTGTAGCGAATTCTTTTTTTTTTTTCTTAAACGAAATAATTTAAAATTTTCTATGACCTGTCTATAGCATTGCGTGTATTTTATTTTTTAAATTTCTGTTTTACTATTTTTGTCTTAGTATATATATATATATAAAAAAAAAAAAGTTTTAAATATTGTCATTGTTTTCCGAAGAAGCGTGTTCAGTATATTCGCGCTAAAATCGTTTTTTTTTTATGATTACTCTGCATTTACTTGAAAATGAAATGTTTCCAATTTATCGGCTTGTTTTCGTGTTAGCATTTTCTATTTAAAGTAACATCCTATAATAATAAATTTTAATTTTTAAATCTCTTCTTGATGGTGGCAAATGACTCGTCTCATTCACGGTTAGTGTCCAATGCAAATATGGCGGTTTTATAGATCACACGCCATGATAGAAAAAAATATCTGCTTTGGAAGTAGCAGATAAAGAGAATTAATAATTGTTAATGTACACCCCCCCCCCACTTTTTTTTTTTTTTTTTTTTTTTTTTTCATTAATGAGTTGACCTGTTCAGTAAACCTCACCAGTGCTTGGCTTTCTAGTGCCCACTGGAATATGCCCCAGAAACTTTTTTAAAAATGTATGTGTTGGAGGAATAAAGCATTTTTTTATTTTTATTTTTTTTTCCTGCTGACACTGTCAGTAGAAAAGAGGGTGTTTTTAATACCTCTTCCTTCACACACATTTTTTTTTTTTTTTTTTTTTTTTTTTTTGATTTCGTTATCGACCCCTCTCTCGAAAAGAATTTTCGAAACTAAGGCTGTCAGAAAAAAGTGTTTTGACTCCAATGAACTTCTTGCCTCCAACCCACTTAAAGAATTTTAAAACTTTTTTCTTAAACGTTGATGAAACACTTTGAATTTCCCACGTGTTTCGCCATAAATTTTTACTTTCACTTTCTCTACTTCGTTTTTAAGTAACTTTTTCCCTGGAAAGCACGTAACGATATGTACGCTGTTTTTTCTATGGCAAATTATGAAACTATTTTTATCACAAATTTGAACGAATTCTAATTCAAGTGTTTGAAAGTGATTAGAAAAAGCACTACATGAAAAAGTGAAAAATTTTGGATTTTTTCTTGGAAAGGTGCCCTTCATCGAGATGTAAAAAGAAAAAAAAATCATCAATACTTGACTAAAGTTATTGGTTTTCTTAGGCTAAAATCACTAAGAAATGCCACGTTTGAAGACTAAATGAACCTATTTGATACTGCATTTGTTGTATTGTTTGTTTTTTTTTTTTAACCAAAAGTACATTCAAAAGTTAAAACTTAATCATTAATGTTTATATTTACGTGTTTTTTCCGTTCTTTAATTAAAAATGTACTAAATATTAAAAATGTACTTACCCGTTTCTTAAAATCTCATGTGACTACTGACCAAAATGATTTGAGTGAGGTCACATTTTTGGGCCAAATTTTGTTTGCATGTATTGTAGTGGGTTATCGGTTATAGGTGATGTGTTGACTTGAAACAGATTAGTTTGATTTCGCCTTGTTAGATAACCCTACGTAAGGGTAAAATTTTATAAAAACCGGTTCACACTCCACCCATGTCTGTTGAACAGGTTAAGAGGCTCATCCTTTGTTCCTGTTTAGGATATGGTTTCCGGCTTTCTCTTTTCCGATCTTTTCACTCTTACGTAGCCCCCCTGCACATCAGTGGCGTTACCGCCTTGCTTGGGGTGATACGATTAAAAAAAAAAATCAGGATTATACCTGAATTGATTCAGGTTTTAATAAAATTCCTGTATTTTGGTTGATACAGGATGGTCATTTTTAAAATAAAAGGTTCGTAGGAGTCCTTGTAAGAATGAGTTTGTGTACGTAGGTGTGTGAACGTATGTGTGTTTGAGCGTTAATAGTTTGGTCAGATTGTCTTTGAAGTAATCACTTAGTCTTGAAATATTCTATTTATCAAGCATAAAAGGAGGCTGACGGCTTAGCAGAGGGTAGGTGAAATAAAAAATGGGAAGAAACAAACACTTGCTTGACATTTGTCAAGGAAAGCATTAAGACACTCATTTTTCTCTTGCAATTAATTGTATAAAGTACAATTGTAGTGCAAGGCCAAATATGGAGACTGGGAAGAGTCACTGAGGCTGGTTATCACTATCTTATGTCTAGCTAATCAGAATTACAACCCAGTCATTCTTTACAATTTGTGGTCACCACAAAAACTCGTCCATCAACAATTAATCCACCATGCACCAAAATACCGCATACTTTCAGGGAGCCTGAATAGAATAACACCATGAGTTTAAAAATTTAACTTATCTATTTTATAAATGACATGAAATGAAGCAGGAGCTCACATGAAACCCGAAAAAATGTAAAAATAATACCTAAAAAATGATTGATGGGAGTTAGACCTGTCCAACCCTCAAAGGTAAAAGGTTGCTGTATTCTGTTGTTAGACTAAATCAAGAGGTTCTCTTACTAATGGAGAGGGAACAGATAAAATAAATATGGCCATAGAGAAAAGAAAAATTCTGAACCAGACGAGATGAAAAAGTGGGATTCAACAAACGGGTGGTTGGGAATCTTGACTTGTATCATAACAAAAGGAGCCAGGAACAGGCCAGGACCAACACATTAACTAAGTACGCTTGTGTAGACCTTCCTCCTAACCAGGGGAAGGTTCCCCAGGAGACCTAAAAGAGAAAATCAAGGCTAACCCCACTCATGTGAACCAGGCTTGCTGCAGTCCACCATATTTTGCTGAAATCTGTTGAAACCAATCACTTTCTGTCAGTTCTAATCTTCATTTTGAGCTGATGTCCAAAATACCAGCTGATTTCTTGACACTGACCTTGCAAGGCTTCCTTCATTTACATTGTCCAAATCATGATTCAGGCTGTGGATAGAAACACCATCTATTTCACCCCGGAGTACAGGGGCAACACATTGTCATGGGTATATGCACGATCAATGAGTATGAGCTTTTTGGGAGCGATACAAACTGTCAACTCACTGACATGGTCCTATAGGGGCGGACCTGAGGACAAAGGTAGGTGTGTGAAGCCGTTTCTTTAACCTAAGGTCATACCATTCTCAGTCTGGCAAATCTGCTAAGCCCATATGAAGGCCTTGTCATTGAGAGGCGGCCTATTCTGAACCAATTGCCAAGTGAGCAAGAACTCAGGGTTGCTGAGGTAATTTGCTTCTGGCGCCTAGGACCAATTGTCCATCAACAAACCAAGCCTGTTACATTATTCACTCCCCGATATGTTTCTGGTCTTTTCATTATTAGACAATGAACAAACTTCATGTCAGCTTGCAAAAATGTCTGTAAAAGTTGTTTCTGAGAATTGAAGATTTGAATTTTTGCTTTTAGATGTTTCCTGGGTTTCTGTTGGCTGAAAAACATTTTGCATCAAAGTGTGAAATACAGAAGAAATTTTTGTTTTGGATATGCTTTTGTGTTCTAAGCAAATTTTTTTTTTTTTTAATGGCAATTTTTATGTGTACATTAAAAGGTCATGTGCTTCAGTTTCTTCCTCTTACAGGAGTAAGAGATTTGGACAATTTTTATCAATTACCGTTGCCATACACTTGCATCTGTCGAGCCATCATCGACATGTCCAATACGAGGGGTGCTCAGAAAGTTTAACACTGTTTAAGAAATAGTTTTAATCTAAATTTCATGTGATAAATAAGTAATACTTATGTAAGTCAGATTAATTTAACATTAAATTTACTAATTTTCTAAAAATGTCTCACAGATGTATATTGTTGCAAGATTTTTAAAACTGAGAATTAACTTTTAAAAATGTGTCTATCACACAAAAATGGCCAGAAAAAATTAAATTTTAGATTCCAATCAATAAAATTTATGTGAAAGACATCAGAGTATTTTGCTTACTGAACATAGTAAATTCAATCATTTAGCTTTCAATTAAAACTAAAATAAAGGTTTCAAGAAAACTCTTTTAGAAATTCAGTTCAAAAGTTACTTATTGAAAATGAGTGAAGGTACCTATGTTGGATTGTTAGTGGTAAGGAAGTAATAATTTTTTTTTCCAACTTTAGTGTAGGGGTTTTAATAAAATAAGAGTTGGGATTTTTCAGCCTAGGAGTTGGTAAGAAATTTCTTCAAACAAAAAATACCATCTTAAATTGAGGCACCAATGAATATCAGCCAAAACTTTTCTTTACTAAAAACACCAATAACTTGTCAAAAAAACAAAATGCTAAGTAAATATCAAATATTGTCATTCTTTGATAATTATAAAGTTTGGATTTTCTCCCTCTAACCATTTGGCTAAACATAAGGGTTAACTGATCTCTAGTTTAGGAGATTCAAAACCAGTCGGGCATAGAGCTAGTAACGTTATCTGGGGCGAGGCATAACCTATATGTTATGGAAACTGCAGCTAAAACATCTATGGACCCATACTGCACGACTGTGGTGTTCAGGACTTTAGAGAGAATGTTATTTAGACCCCCTAACCCTAACGCCTTGTGGATTTCTCACTTGCGGAGAACCCGTCCAATATACTAATAGTTTCTTTTGAATAAGTTGGAAAGAGATCAATGAAATCCTTTGCTATTATTGGAACTGTTGGGTGAAGAGTGGGGGCATTTTATTCTGTTAATCTTCTTGATTATTTAATCCAAACTAATTTGAATTAAGAAAAATGCTGCCTCATAATCTGAAACTCTTAGTTCTTGTACAAACAGAGAATGGAATTCCCTCCCACACATGCACTAAATAAATCGAACTTTTTTTTTTGTTTCCTGTTCTGCTGTTCGAGTTTAATTCGGTAATTCTGCTTCTATTATTAGAGATTACCGAATTGTAATTAGAGTAGCATGTTCCCTTTTATATAGGCTTACGGTCATATCACATTGAATACATTAGTTCTTGCTCAATCACCGAAGTTAAGCAATGTTGATCCTGGTCAGTACTTAGATGGGTGACTGCTTGGGAATACCAGGTGCTGTAAGTGTTTAGTGACAGATGTGCTTTGTGGTGCAGTGGATATCAGGTCGGAAAGTGAAATCGGTGAGCAGAGTTCGAATTCCAGTTGAATACCCTGCATTCACTTAAGCACTGGTACCCTTGAAAAAGGTATTAATCCATCCCTTCCCTCCAGTTATGGGTTAAATAACAGGGTAGGACTTGGAGAACCTGCTCTTCAAAACAAATCTCAATGAATCTTGATACTCGACAAGAAAAAAGTATTACTAGACACAAAACTTATATAAAAAGCAACAATAAATTGTTGACAAAGATATTACCAGTGTTGTGGAGTCACCATTATAAAGTAGACTGGTTGTCCAATCCACCACATTAATAATAATAAACTCAGAACAATATAACAAGAATGATAACAATGTATTAAACATAGTTACAGGATTGATTATTTTGTGCATGCAAGATTTAGTGGAGAAAGTTCTCTCTTGGATGTTGAAGAAAATGCATCAATGTTCATACTGGAAAAGTCCCTGAAAAAAGGAAATATGATGTTCGTACTAATCAGCAGTTGAATATAATCATATATGTAGTGAAGTATGCTTGTAAGAGAGAGAGAAATATTTTTGGTGTAACTAATCGCTAAACGCAATTAGCGCAGTATGTGAGCTGGAAAGGAACTAATGGCATTCGGACCGATTCCAACTGGGCTACACACGTGTGAACATCAGCTTATATATTTCTGGATGAAGGGGGGGAGGGGGCTTCACATGGTACTAATATATAAGTATGTGCATACATGGTGATGTGTATATAAGTCTGTACATGCATGTAGAATTGATTCTACACCAGCCCATAAATAAAATTTAGTTGGCAAAAAATGACTCCCCGAGGTTGATATACCATAAAACAAAAATAACCAACCAACCTTTTATATAATTTAAGAGCATAAATTTACCTTTCCTGTCTCCTTGTAAGATTTCCTCAAAGTTCTGCATATATGTTGCTAGTTGTGTTGGTAGCATTAGAAGTGTTTAGTATTTCTGTATATTTTCAAGATGAGGGAGTATTTGCACTATTTACATTGTTCAGACTATTGTCCTTATCTTTACTGCCAGGTTTATGACATTTCGGCTGTTGAATGCTCTGGCCTTCTTCAGATGCTAGTAATTTTGAACCAAACCCTTTATTATGATCACTGGGGTATATCCTCTTCATCTGTGTGCGATGCTGTTTTTGGTAGCCAAAACATAAACATGGCAGTAAAGATGAGGACAATAGTCTGAACAATGTAAATAATGTAGAAGTGTTTAGTTTAACTAAAAGGCTGCATTCATTTGTGAACTAAAGAATTTTAGGCCTCTTCTATAGGAAAGAAAAATGCTGCAGAAATAATTGAGAAGGTACTGTAAATAGTCACACATGTCAAAAGTGGTTTGTGAAGTTTCACACTAGATTTATTGGCTGAACTTAATGTTTTTGTGTGAATTTCAGTTCATGTGATACTTAAATTAATTTGTTTGCTCCTTGCTGATAGTTCCTATCTTCACTAATTGGATTAAACAACCATTGCCTTTTTTTTCTCAGCATCTTGCTGCTATAACTTTGTGGCGGGCTTGTTCCAAACACTTCTGTCAAGTTAGAACTTTTTGCCTATGTCTAATAGAATTGCTTTTGATTTTTATGGCTTATCAACCCTTTTAGCTAAATTTAAAGCAGAAACACATTTTAAATTGTATTGAGAAAATCGCATTAAAAATTTTGGTTTTGTAAAAATAACTTATTTTTACCAGATATGAGTTCTACTATTTAACCCATAGGTAAGCAGGATTCATACCATTTTAAAGAGATATTTACATGACAGAATGTAACAAGCCAGGCTTTAATTTGAACTCTTGTATTTCTCATTTCAGGTCACTCTATCCATTATATAAGCCGCACTTAGATTGAACGGGGATTGTATTTCACTTCAGCGTTCATTATCTTTTCTGTCTATCTGAATGGTAAAATGAAAACTGCAGTTTCTGTTCATTTTGGCTCTCCTAATTGTTTGTCTGCTTTCTTTCTCGCCAGGCCTACTACTTTGATCGTGATGATGTCGCACTGCCGGGTTTCTATAAATACTTCAAGAAATCTTCAGATGAAGAACGAGAACACGCAGAGAAATTCATGACTTACCAAAATAAACGTGGGGGTCGCATTGTCATGCAACCAATCCAGGTAAGCCATGGCTAATACTTTTTTAAGCAATTGGTTGAAGTGGTATTGACCCATTGTACTAAAAAAAAGTAACGCCTTCTAGGCGTAACTATTGCTTGTACAGCCTTTCCTACGCTTAGCACGAGGTATTCTTTTATATGCTGTGTCACGTTAGGATGTGGACAGCTGTGGGGGGAAATATGATTTGAAATTTTTTTAAATCTCTGATTTTTTTTTTTTTCTCCATCATATGGCTAGGCTGTTTACCTAGACAGTCTTGCTCAGTTTCCATACAATTGATCATTAAACCTGACAAGAAATGTCGTCAGATATTGTGGATGAAAAAAAAGCCTCTTTCCCTGATGATCCGTAGGGTGAAACTGCGGTAGGTTGTTGCTCACTAATAGATTATATATATATATATATATATATATATATATATATATTCATATATGAAATAAATTTCAAAGTTCAAATGATCATTTCAACATGAAATCCCTAAGATTTCACATCTCATTGGCAACTATCAAATTTCAAAATGAAATGAAAAAAAAAAAAAAAAAATTTGAAAAATTAAGAATTTACCAATGGAAGTATAAAAATTTACATCACAAAAACTAGATAGCAATAAATGTCTATTTTTAGATTTTGGACAACATTACTTTTAGATTGAGTTGTAAGTGAAACGTTTAAAAATTTGGCTTTGTCTAGCTTTACAAAGAGGGTAATGGAAGAAATAGTAAGTGGTGTTTGACTGTAAAGTGAGCTAGACAAAATGGAAAGAGGGAGGAAAAAGGGAAAAAAAAAATTTTTTCATAGACACTAGAGATGTGTTAACAAAACTAGTGTTTATAAATGGGTTAAAGTATTAGAAAAAAGGTTTTCAGAGAAAACATTATTGGGTAGGGGAAAAGCTGATATGATTTATTTAAATTTAATTAATCTATTAATTATAAACCTAGATTTAAATTAAAAATAAAATTAATAAAATATATTTTTTTTAAAATTTTTTAATTTTAAAATTGTTTTATAAAAAAATTTTAGGTGCTATGAAAAACATATTTGCAGAAAAAATTGGGGGTTAAGTTAGTATTCATAAATGGTAGATTTTAATAGGAGGAAGGTAGAGGGGTTCAAATTTACTATTTAAAAATTTAATTAAATAATCAATTAATCCAGAACAATTTTAATTTATATTTTCTCTCCTAAAAACTGAATTTGGAATTTAAATTTTAAATGTTCACAAATTTCACCCTATGGCTTCACTTACTAATGAATTCCTTTCTAAAATTCAAGAGTAGGTGCTGGTTTGGGTACTTTAATATTAGAATTTTTTCTTGCAGACACAGATCGCACCTATCATGAAAATTCCTCGGAATTTGGGTTGAACCTATCAATCTCCAACTAATTACAGGGTACAGCCCTTCTTCCTTCATTTTCCAGAATCTCTGTGAAAGGGCTGTCTGGTATTTCTGGCCCGGGTTCAAAAAAGAATACCTGTGATTGTAATACCTTTGCTTAAAAGGCCCCGTGGACATACCAATATAAGTTCGGTGATTGTTCTTATTGTTGAATGGTGTAATGTGAGCTTCATAAATTACCTGGGTGGATAAACATTTGCCCTCCACCGGGCAGGTATCCACAAAGGTACAATTGCATTCATTTAAAATTCTGGACCCAGAGTCGGTATGACATAAATTCTTTAGAATTTGCCTATTATGAGAATTTATGTTGTTTTTTTTTATATATATTTCACTACGAAAGTAACTATTTTGTTTCACCTCTACTTAAGTGATGAGGTTTATTTCTTGTTGAAGGGTTTTAAAAGGTTAAAAACAAGTCAAACCCCCTTAATCAGGGAGATATTGTTGCATAGACAGTGTGGACTAATCAGAATAATGTTACTTCTGATTTGAAGAATATGTGAGTAAATTCAAATAATTTTTGGGGGCATTAATATTTGATTAAACTGAGATCAACATTATTGACTATTTGATTCACTTTATTTTTATTGCAAATTTTAAATTCTAAGTTTAACAAATTATTAGATTTAGAAAGTTGTTCATATATTAAATGAGGAAAAGACATGAACACACACATACATATCTATATCTATATATATATATATATATATATATATATATATATATATATATATATAAACATCCACACATAGACAAATAGATGAGTATATACACATACACTGGCAAACACATACAGATGAATATATGCACACATATATACATACACAAATTGCAAAATTTTGTTTCTATCGACTTGTCAATTTGTCTGTTAAATTTTAAAGCTAGATTTGGAAACCAACTGTAATGGCTACAATATTGGATACATGTAAGCAAATTCATAAGATGACAATAGCTTTGAATAAATGAGGTCAGGCCAGACATGATTATATTTCAGTGCATGAACACAAACATAATTAAGTATATACTCACACAAATACACGAGCTAAAAGCAAAAACATACATGACTAAAAACTCCAGATCATCATTTACAAAATAAAAATAGAACCACATACATGAAAATACTTATACAAAATTTCTGGCAGAAATGTTCAGACAGAAGTATATGCACATATATAAATGTACACACACACACAAGTAAAAGAAAATACCAATATGTCTACTAGTACAAAAAACAAATGTACACTTATATACATATCTACACTCATACTTAGACATTTATTTGATGGGTATCATTTATATATAACACACATACAGTGCATACTCGGATATAAGAAATTTTATCCGGGGCCCGACAACTCTCTTATATCAGGGTTACACTATATATATATATATATATATATATATAGTCCTCCAGTGTTGGGTGCAGGGCTAACAACCCTTCCCCATAAAAAACAGTTTGTTACAGAAATGTGGTGGATATATATATATATAAATACAATTATACTTTTTAACATGTTCAACCTACTGCAAGGTGTACATTTTTTTTTTTTTTTCAGCAGCACGGATGAATTCACGTCTAGTGACTTCAGGTTAGATGAAGGATTTAGAAGTATACAGCTTAGCCTTAATGTGGCAATCGTACCAGAAATGTCACAAGTTAAAAAATATGCACCAGCACATACACATATACATAAATTATCCATAAATAAAGGATAATCCATATACACTGAAAAAAAGGCTTCTAAAATAAACGTCAGATTTATGGTGAATTTTCCTTTTCTAAGAACTGCTCAGATGTGGTAAAAGGTCAAAAGTATGGAGCCACCAGTGAGGATTGAACTTGTTACTCAATTGTAATCATTCTACTGAGACAAGCTTGCTAACCATTACAGTGTCAAGGTGCCCTAAAAACCCAACATATTAATGGGTTGTAAAATATGTGTGACCACTGAGCTCTCTTTCAGGAGCTGCTTTGTTTCACTTGTACATCTATTTATATTAGATTTCTTGCGTCAATCATTCAGAAAGTAAATCCTTATTTTAAAGAACCCCGCCTTCTCTTACAGTGTCATTATAGCCCAGGTTGTTGGGATGAACAGAAAAGTGTATTTTTAACATACTAAAAACACTCTTATTCATTCCTTGTCTTAGAAGGGCAAAGGGTTTGCACTCTTATTCCTTCCTTGTCTTAGAAGGGCAAAGGGTTTGCACTCTTATTCCTTCCTTGTCTTAGAAGGGCAAAGGGTTTGCACTCTTATTCCTTCCTTGTCTTAGAAGGGCAAAGGGTTTGCACTCTTATTCCTTCCTTGTCTTAGAAGGGCAAAGGGTTTGCACTCTTATTCCTTCCTTGTCTTAGAAGGGCAAAGGGTTTGCACTCTTATTCCTTCCTTGTCTTAGAAGGGCAAAGGGTTTGTGCACTTTCTTATTCCTTCCTTGTCTTAGAAGGGCAAAGGGTTTGCACTCTTATTCCTTCCTTGTCTTAGAAGGGCAAAGGGTTTGCACTCTTATTCCTTCCTTGTCTTAGAAGGGCAAAGGGTTTGCACTCTTATTCCTTCCTTGTCTTAGAAGGGCAAAGGGTTTGCACTCTTATTCCTTCCTTGTCTTAGAAGGGCAAAGGGTTTGCACTCTTATTCCTTCCTTGTCTTAGAAGGGCAAAGGGTTTGCACTCTTATTCCTTCCTTGTCTTAGAAGGGCAAAGGGTTTGCACTCTTATTCCTTCCTTGTCTTAGAAGGGCAAAGGGTTTGCACTCTTATTCCTTCCTTGTCTTAGAAGGGCAAAGGGTTTGCACTCTTATTCCTTCCTTGTCTTAGAAGGGCAAAGGGTTTGTTTGGATTTAAACCATAAGTTCCACTTGCTTGTCACTATGGTGAATTCAGAAGCGCCCGCTTTGACTAGCAGGCATAACTGAATCATTTGTATTTCAAGTTTTTATTGATGGGGTAAGTAAGTTAGCATCCCCTAACAAATGTGCATTGCATTTAGGCTATAGGTTTGTATATTTCTGAAAATGCGTCTTCTGGCAGGGACAGAACTGGAAATTTTTTTCCCTCTCCTCCAGTGGTGTAGAAATTTTCTTTACTAGTCAGTTGGTTAAGTGCCATATGTGATACATGCTTAGGCAATTGTGTCTCAAGAGACATGACTGATTGGGTAGAAGATTATTCCGCAGTAGGTTGCCAATACTTTCTGTGGTAGACTGGTAGTCAGCCAAGGCTATAGAATCCTATCTGTCTTGTTAGTTAATCCATAACTGGAGGAAAAGGACAGATTAATACCTTTCCCAAGGGCATTTGTATTTGTATAAGTGAAAACAGAATTCAATTTGAATTTAAGATTTCTCAAATGCAAGATGTAATACACTGCTTAATAAATAGAAATGGGACATCTATTTTGAATAGGCGTCCCACTATTACAACTTTGGATTAATAAAAATGGCTGCTTAAAAATAAATTTATTAATTCTTTCAAAATTGCTTTGTTGTATGTTTTTGATAGAAAACCAAGCAGATCTGAAACATAGAAGTTGACGCTATGCCTGGTGATCTTTATAAACTAGATCAGTGCAAAACTGTAACAATCGAGTGGTGATTCTTATGCTTTTTCCCTGTCAGATAAACCCTGCAGGAGGAGTACATTTTCTGTAAGATTTCTCCAGTGCACAAACTGATAGACATTATACACAATGTTTAAAATAAAAAGTGGGGTGATCATGGGTATGACCTTAAACTGCATCGAGCAGCAAGGCCTCTGATTGGTTGCCGGGAGCCTGGAATCACCTCTTAGTTGCTGTTCCTGGGTCCACCCTGACCCAGAGTGGTAGCACCTGTTAAGGCCTCAGCTATGGACATGTAGTTACCCCCCCACCACCACCAACTGGGGTCAAAGCACTATGAAATCAAAAAAAGACTTTATACATAAAAATAAACTTTATAGTAAAATATACAATTTTGAAGGGAAAAAAATATTGCTATAATACATTTTAGAATACAAAACTAGAAGACAACTTCAGTTTTCTAAAATTAAATTTTTAAAATCAAAATCTGACTAAATCAACTTTCTCATTATAACTGAACATTAAAAAAATGCCTTAAAACCCCTCTTTTTTACCATTAAATAACTCGGAGAGGTTGATGTTGAGTCAAACAAAGCTCAAAAGTGGCCTGTATTTGAAAGGCAAGCATCTACTAAAAAACGTTTGGAAGAAGAAAAAAAAGATTCTCGTATAGATGTGCCAATGCACATTGTGTGTTCAGGTGGCAGTTAACCCAGTTGGGGGAAGTTTTATACGTAACTCAATATTTAATTACCCTCAGTTCATTTTAGAATCTTCCCTGCTGAAATGACAGGTTAATGGCATAGGTATTAGAATTTATATTTATATTCAAAACTAATTCATTTCAAGAGAATTCTATTTTGCAAATCTTTGGCTAAACATTTTAGACTTTGCCAGAAGTGTTTATTTATATATATATATATATATATATATATATATATATATTTTAATTCAGATACTTCAATCCAAGGGAAAAAAGCAGGAAGGTAAATTCCAAAAAACCCGATCCTAATTAATATTAAAAATTTTATTTTAATATTAAAAAATGATACAGGAAGAGAGCTCCATGTAATAAAATATTACAGAGCAAATATATATTAAAAAAGGATTAATTCAAAGATGTTGAATGGCCATTTTGATATGAAGATCCCCACGGGGGACAACACACCACCTCAGCAACTGTTGCTGAGGTGGTGTGTTGTCCCCCGTGGGGATCTTCATATCAAAATGGCCATTCAACATCTTTGAATTAATCCCTTTTTAATATATATATATATATATATATATATATATATATATATATATATATATATATATATATATAATATATTTTTACATTCCATAAGCATATCTGATGCTAACCTCCAAGAAAGTGACTTTAATACCTAGAAGAATTTGCAATGTTATGAATCCTGATCTGGCATCTGTTTCACTTTCCCCCTGCTGTAATGTAGCTTCCCTGTGCTTTTTTTTCTGGAAATAATTTAATGACAGTAATTCTGATGAGCTTTCCTTGATACCTTGACTTTACTAATTTGAAGCACAGTACTAGATTGGCAGTAAGGTCTCATCACTATACAGTTGTAAGGGCTAGATGTAACTTCTCATCTGGAACTCTTTTCTTGCTTCCCATTCAACTTTGCACTTCAACCGTCATCTTCTGTCTTAATGCTTTTTTATTCTCCTCTCTCTTTAATGTGCATTTTTCTCTCCCCGCCCCTCCCCGTATTCTCACTCGGTCACCACTTGCATCATCAGGCTTTGCTTGGAGTGATTTTTTTTTTTTTTTTTTTTTTTTTTTTTTTTTTTTTTTTTTTTTAAATGAAAATGAGGGTAGGGGTGTTATTTCTCAATGCAAAAAAAAAAACAACTTTGCATTGAGTGCTCTTCTGAGATATTATAAACTATTCAGTCGACTATACATCCTACTAATTTTTCTCGAATACTGTTTCAGAAAGGTGGTTTATTTTTAAGGAATCTATTGGTGAAAAAAATGGTATTGACGGGTTTGATGAGAAGGACAAATTTATAGATTTTACTTTTTATTCAGAATTTGTTTTTGAAATCTTAAGTATTTTACTTGTCCTAAAAAAATTTAAATCTCTCGGACTGAAATTGAGACCAAAAGGCTTCAAGAAAAATCTTTCATTTTTGAGTGGTATATTGTATACATTATAAATTTTTATTTTATTTATTTATTTATTTATTTATTTTTTCCTAGCGCCCAGACCAAGATGAATGGGGCAGTGGTGTTGATGCAATGCAGGTGGCGTTGTCTTTGGAGAAAAATGTTAATCAGGCTTTACTGGACTTACATAAAATGGCTTGTTCACATGGCGATGACAATGTAGGCATCCACACTTCCTAGACTCAACTTTGGCCTTGATATTTTTTTTTTGTCTCTCTCCCATTTTGTTTTTTCAAACTTCTGTTCTCTTTGAGTTTGCTTCTTTTTCTTTTCTTTCTTTTTTTCTTTTTTTTTTATCCACCCTCTCCCTCAAATCGTAGCTAATTTATTCCAGCCTCTCACTTTACCTCTAAATGCTAAATAACTTCAAAGCTGGCTTTCCTTATGTGTAACACCATCTTTCAAACTAATTCTTGCAACATCTGACCTCTATGCAACTATCAACTTAATTCATTTTAAAAAGTCCATTATTTATTCATTTAATTTATTTAACTTATTTATTTATTTATTTTTTTTTTTAAATTTTTACTTTTTGATCTTTTTACAGCTGAGTGACTTTTTGGAAGGCAACTTTTTGTCCGAACAAGTGGATTCAATAAAAGAGATTTCTGATTATATTACCAACCTGAAATGCACTGGTGGCGGCTTGGGAGAATACATATTTGACAAAGAAACCCTTGGTGGAAAATCTTAAAGGAAGCTGATTGGAAATAAATGAAATTATTTTTTTACTCCATCTTTGAACAGCTCCATTTATATTTTTATCAAAATGGAGGCTAACAAGAAGGAAATGTTAGTAAAGCTGAAACATTTTTTTTTTTTTTTTTTTTTGTCACCAGCTGGTATTAATTTCATTAATTAACCTAATTAACCTTTGACATCAAAGGTTATTAGTATTTTGTCTTATAGTTGAACTTAGTCATAAAATGATTTCAAATCAATATTTGACCATGTGTGACCATTAACATTATCATATCGTCATTTTATAGAAATTTCTTATTTAGGAGTGGAAATTTTGTTGCCAATCAGGGATTTCCTCCCCCCCACCTCCAGTAACTTGGAATAACATCATAATCTTGTTCGGTATTTTTTTTTTTTTTTTTTTTTTTTTTTTTTTTTTTTGAGATGATTCTAGAATGTCTACTTCTGAAAAGGATGAAGAAAATCAATGAAAGGCAAGAAGAATTTAATTCTGGATTTAAATTTGAGACAAGTCAGAAATTTATTAATAAATTTCAGTGTTGGATAATACAGAGTGTGGCAGAAATACATCCCACATTTAAAATGCTCACCTGTACGGTGTTCACAAACTAAGACACGTAGCAAATGTATCCTTGTCTAATATCTTACAATTATGTAGCAAATATTTCTGACACGCCTTTTTATTATATAAAATATCGAATCATTTAACATCACTGTTTTTGAATAAATATTTTAATTTAGAAATATAGAAAAAACCTATTTATAGATAAGTCAGAATCATAATTTGACAGGGAACACTGCATCAGGCTTTTTTTACCCAGGCTGTTTAACTTTGTGCCTGTATCTCTTGAGGGAGATAAATGTTTGAATATATTTCTTAGTCTGCTACCCTATTTTGTTGAATGTAGACAAAAAAAAAATTTACATGTGTCTCGCTCCCATAATTACCTGATCTGCCCAGGTAAAAGCTGTTTCAACCTTGACAGGGTCCAACCCTTCTGACTTTGTTAATCAGATACTAGTGGAACCCGTGGAATTTCCATAGAAGGATAATTATGATTTCCTGGAAAAATTTTAGTTTGTCATACTACAAATGATAGGAACGTCTTCAAACATAAAGGTATTGGATAATAAAATAACGATAAGTGTAATTTTATTAAAATATCTATAAAAGTAACGTCCATAAAAGCTACTTTACTGTAATCTTATACTATATTAAGTGGCGTATGCACAGACCCTAACCAAAATACTGTATGCTATTTTGAGATTTTGAAATAGAAAAAAATTTTTATTACTGAAAAATTATTGCTCCTGTGTCCATTGTGAACAGAAAAGACCAACTGAGTAATGGCCAAGGGTGTAGAGGCCAGAAATTTTCTTATTAGGTCGTGGGATACAACAAACCTACTTATTTTTACCATATTGTACAGTATATACACATATACCCACAAACACAATTACTGCTTCAAACACCAGCTTAAGCTCCTACTGCCTACGGTAATACTATAGGCTCTCTCCTCCTCTCACTCTTTATTATTTGCAAAGGTGAGAGAAAGGCTGAGTGAAAAGAATAGCTCATGTAGAGTGTGTTATCATTCTTTAGTGGCATAATGGACGGAAGAACTAAGTTCTTAACTAAGGAAGAAACAAGCAGAATTATTATGATTGGTCATTTTTAAACTACCTCCCCGCTCACTCATTTTCCATGCTGCTACTAAAAAGGGAACAAACTTCATTTGTTTAGGCTTTGTTCAACTTAAGAACAGTTTGGTCTCCTTTTGATACCGAGAACAATTGAATTCATTGATTATCCTCTTCAAATGACACTCTTGCTTCCTGTATCTAATTTTTACAAATCTTGTAAACATCATATGGATATAATTAAAAAAAGTTAAATGTCTGTTTATGCGTGGATGTTGTATGTATTTATTTTTTGTTTTCTTTCGCGTGTCTCATGTTTTTAACATGAGAATAGAACAGATATAGAAAAATGACACACTTGCCAAGTATTGGAAATAACTAGGAAATTTATTATTGTGGAAACATGAATACAGTGAACAATTGTGGATGTTGAATAATGTGGTTATAGAGACTGGCAAAGTCCTGCATGACATGTTAATCGGCTCCTGCTGGAAGTCCTTTCCTGTCTCCTAGCATGCGCCTATTAGCTGGGAAACGAACTCCTTTGAATGGTCCAGGGGAGGTAACTTTTGACCCTTTTCTTTTAATGGTGGTCCTGATGTACGTTGTGGTACAGTGGATATCGGCTCCGAACGAGAAGCCGGGGAGCCGAGTTCGAATTCCAGTTGAATCCATTGTATTCATATACGCGCAAATATTCCTGGGAAAGGTATTAATCCGTCTCTTCCTTCCGGTTATGGGTTAAATAGCAGGACAGATTGGGTTCTATAGCCTTGGTCGGCAACCAGTCTACCGTAGAAAGCAATGGCAACCTACTGCGGGATAATCTTCTGCCCAGTCAGTCATGTCTCTTTCGAGACATGATCGCCCAAGCGTGTATCATGTATGGCACTTAACTGACTGAATAGTGTGTGTGAAGAATTATGGTAGCTTCAGAATTGATTTCTTGAATCTCTGGAGATATTCATGTTACAAATTCAGGCATTAGAGCAATGGCTCCCAAATGGTGCTGCATGCTTTGAAGCTGAGGCAAGAATGCTTGTCAGACTGATTTAGAAACGGGTTAAAAAAAATTCATATGCAAAAAAATAAATGAATTTAAAATAGGATTATGGATTACTTGTAATTGCATGCAAGGGCCAGTATAAATAATTAAGCCAATTTTATCATCGTGATATTTT
Organism: Ascarosepion bandense; assembly: GCA_037127315.1. Lineage (NCBI taxonomy): Eukaryota > Metazoa > Mollusca > Cephalopoda > Sepiida > Sepiidae > Ascarosepion > Ascarosepion bandense. The sequence goes on along the minus strand of JBBBDQ010028778.1, from coordinate 4,063 downwards.
TGCATTATCAATTACGAAGAATATGTTTACTATGGTGTGCAAAATGAAGGGGAGTTATCAGTGATAATGTTCTCACTTTGAAGCTGCAGGTATCTCCCTTTTTTTACGTACTTTTTATCACAAAAATTTTAAGGTGTGCACAAATTTTCATTCTGAAAATGTGGCCCAGAGAGAAAAAAGGTTTCAGAAACTGAAACAAAAGTGAGAATTTGATGCAAAGCAGGTGGAAACTTGCCTCGATGAAGCAAGAGAAGGCGGTTTGTCTGCACATGTGTTCATAGATGTCACAGAACCAGGAAGCGTTCTCGTGCAAGGCAGTTTTGGTAATGATGTGGCGTATGCATCATAGGCAAAAGCGAGGCTCTCACATGCGAGAAATTTAAGTTTCTTGCTCAAGACCAAAAACGCACAAAAAGAGCCAATTACTCTTGTTTGGTGTTGGCAAATTGTGAAGGCTACACCGGTGTTTGGGAGACAGTGTTTTGTTTACAGTGCACAGGGAACAGAGTTCTGAGTGAAGTACCATTCTGGGTTCTATATGGAGCAGCTGGGAGAATGGATCCAAGCAGTCATTAATTCTTCTACCAACTACACTGTGAGAAACAAATACTACATATTTTTTTTTTTTTTTTTTTTTTATTGCTCTTATAGATTTGTTCAAACTTTTAGCATCACATTGAGTTTCACTAGTCAAGCTAAATATAATTCCAATTGGCTTGTATATCTAGTTGTTTATCAGCATACTAGAAGTGCCCTCGATTCAGCACTTATTCATGTGAAATGTATTTCAGCATGTAATTCTGCTATCAGTACATTTCAAAACCTTACAGAAGCACTTCAGCTATATCAAGAAATGCTACTATACTGATCTCTCCAAAGACTTCCTTTTAAAAAAAAAAAAAATTAATAGAAAATTGGTTTTTAAGTTTGGTTCTAAGTTTGCTTTGTTTTTTTTTGGTTTTCAAACTTAAGATCCTGTATTAATTCATACCTGTGAGGTGATAAATGTCAAGAACTATAAATAAATGGTAAGGCTTATTGCAATTCAGCACCTCCTAAGTATTGTCTTTTGATGTCAGAAAACATTAAATTGAAAGCTAAATTATGTATAATAAACAACATCTAAACTATCCCCCCCCCCACAACACAGGCACAAACAAACTCCACGATACACTGCCCACAAAGCAACCGCTGGTCACAGACTTGTCTAAGTCCCTCTCACACGAGGAACTGGAATTACTAAATCTCGAGCCAAAGTCTAACACAAGCTGAGCAACAAAATAATGCTAGATGTCAAAACAAACTTCTACCAGCATACTAACTCGAGTGGCTATTGGTCATCAACACAAACAGCAACCCAACACCAGCCATGGATGCACTTAAACAGTTCCCCACTTACACCCTAGACAATCCCCCCCCTCAACAACTACGCACTTAACTCGAAACTCTGCAGGCTAAAACAATCCATATTTGCAATCCTCAAAACAATTAGAATACCACAAAACCTTTCCAGAGCACAACGCCACACCCTAAACATCCTGAGAGAAAAGGACCTCATATATCTTCTGATATAAGAAAGGAATTCTCCTTCATACCCCAAGATATATATACAACCAGCTAGCACTCAAACACTTCAGCAATATCCAACTATACAATGAAATTGCAGACATTAGCCCCACCCAAATAAAACACTGCATCAATACTGCACGGAATGATATATGCAAACTATGGAAACTCCCTAAAAAATACAAACTAAATTTTACTACCAAGAACAGCAACCTCCCAAAATTCTACCACCTCATCAAAACACACAAAACTAGCACGACACCACAGATTAGACCCATCGTTTCTAGCATAGAAGGACCCACATACAAAATATCATGGCTCCTGTCACAAATCCTGAAACCTATACTCTCCACCTTCTCCAGACACGTCAAAAGTTCTGATGAAGTCATCCATAGACTACACGGAATCCATCAAAACCACCTGCAGCATAACCAATAAGCCCTGATGTTGTTTCACTCGACCAGCAGTTAATTTGGTAAAGGGGTACATCACATCAAGCCTGTACTGCGACAAACTCACCCCAGCAGACATTCACCTACTCTTGATGACTATAGTAGACAACCCCTACTTTACGTTTCAAGGACACACCTATTAACAGACCACGGGCCTTCCGATGGGGTCTAGCCTATCGGGATTACTTGCCATCACAGACATGAATCAACTGGAACCTCACACTCACAAAACCTGCCGTTCGTACACCTTATTCACGAGATACATTGACGACATACTCATCCTCACCTCTTCACGTGATGAGGCGAATAGAATGGCAGCACTGTTCAACAGTATATAATGGCAACATAAAATTCACCATTGAACACCTCGATAACAATGGATACCAGTCCCTGCTGGACTTCAGGCTAAAAGTATTGGAAAAGGGCAACATCCACACCAATTTCTACAAAAAACCTGCGAGCAGGGACATGTTTGTCCACTACCAATCAGCCCACCCTCTCAGCACAAAGACCAGATACATTTCAAAGAGATACTGAAGACCAACAGTAGCCCCCAGTCCTTTGTAAGTCACCTGAAACAGAAAGGTAATAAAGGCCGAAGACAACACACCCCCTCTAACACCTGCTTCATGAGGTTACCACACTTCGGTGAAAACATCACTAAAATATGTAGAGTTATCCGCAGCGAGGGACTGGATATACAGCTGGCCCCCTATGGCCCCACTCTTCGTAGACACCTCAATTACAACCACAGCAAACAACATACCAGTAATGACACCACATGTACGCTGGCCAGTTGCCCTATTCCTGACACCGGTATATGCCACCAGGTATAGGTCATGTACCACATACAATGTGCCAAATGTGAAGAATTTTATGTTGGCAGCACCACCAGACTGTTACCCATCAGAATCAAAGAACACCTACACGCACAAGCATCATCTTTCCACAAAAACCTAAAAAAATGCAAAAACATAATTGTCAATATTGAAGCTAGAGAGTGGAACTTAGGAAACTTATGCATAAAAGGGTCCTTAATAATAGCTAAACTCCACCCACAGATCAACAAAAGACAGGAGCTCAACCTAGATTACATAACAGAATAATTAATGCTATCACGCACGTGACACATACCGGCCGCAACACACAAACACACTATCATGGTTTAATGCACACAAATAAACATACGTACGCACACACACGCACACTGTAATGCATGGACACATGATGCCAAGATAAGGTATATAGGTAGATATATATATCAATTAAACACATGGGGGGGGGGGGAATACAAGAAGTATACACACATAAACACCCTCATACACACACAAGAATGAATACAGGCTGGCAGAAAAATGTAGCAATAAACACACCAATCAAAGCAGATAGATATAACACCAACTCATAAAACGAAGTTCACTACCACTTAGACAAAGTTCATACTATTAGTCAGATCAACGCATACTTAATAAATATATATATACACACACACACACACACAGAGTGGAAAAAATTGAAGATAATGAATAAAAGATAAAAAAATAGATAAATAAAGAAGAGAAAGGGTGGGTCTAAGTATTTAAGCAGATATTTAATTCCACGATTACATGTGGTCATTAATTCATTTCTTTTGTTTAATAAATTTGGGCAATCATGTCTTCGTGTATACATATATGTATACTTATTTACATATATCTATCTATCTATATATATATATATATATATATATATATAAATCGTATCACCCCAAGCAAGGCGGTAACGCCACTGATGTGCAGGGGGCTACGTAATAGTGAAAAGATTGGAAAAGAGAAAGCTGGAAACCACATCCTAAACAGGGAACAAGGGATGAGCCTCTTAACCTGTTCAATAGACGTGGGTGGAGTGTGAACTGGGCAATAGATAGACCTATCTACTCCAATTGAAAAAAAAAGAAACCAAAGTGAGAAGATTGGAAAAGAGAAAAGCCGGAAACCACATCCTAAACAGGGAACAAGGGATGAGCCTCTTAGATATATATATATATATAAAATGTGTGTGTGTGT
>JBBBDQ010028777.1:10000-134618 GCA_037127315.1 Ascarosepion bandense | reverse complement strand
AATGTGTGTTTCTGGAAGAGGTGTGTTTGAGCGTCCTAAAATTTGTGTTACATCATGGCTGTGTTGACTATTCTCTGTTTCCTTGTCACTCTAACTGATCAACTGAAAAAATGAAAATGTATTCAACTCAGTCACATGATCAGCTCCAAAGACAAGCTTATATTTGGGTGGCAAGAAATATGACACAGGTCACTGAAAGTTCAACTTATTTTCAGTAAGTTTGTAAATCACTCTCTTTTATTAGTTAAAATATCTTTTCACACTGGCTCATGACGTTTTAAAATAGTGAAGAAAAAGAGTTATTTTTATTTCATATTCACGACAGACTAAATTATTGCCCGGTTCACACTCCACCCACGTCTATTGAACAGGTATAGACGCTCATCCCTTGTTCCCTGTTCAGGATGTGTTTTCCGGCTTTCTCTTTTCCAATCTTTTCACTCTTTTCTGTTTTATTTTTTTTTCAATTAAAGTAGATAGACTAAACTATCACCCGGTTCACACTACACCCACATCTATTGAACAGGTGAAGAGGCTCATCCCTTGTTTCCTTGTTTAGGATGTGGTTTCCGGCTTTCTCTTTTCCAATCTTTTCACTCTTACATATCCCCCTGCACATCAGTGGTGTTACCGCCTTGCTCGGGGTGATATGATAAAAAAAAATAATAATAATAAAAAATTAAAAAATATATGGGGGTATCAAAAGTCTTTTCTTCAAGGCTTATTTCCTGTATCTATCTGAAGACAATTTGGGATTCTAGTAAATTTTTATATTTATTATTATATACAGATGGGGTCTCAAAACTATTTTTGCTTTTTACAGGCCTTTACTCTTAAGCTTATTTCCTGTACACATCTAAAGGTAATCTATAACTGCATCAGATTAGTTTTTTTTTTTTCAAATGCATTTTTATTTTTATTTTTTTTCGTCTGAAACAATCCTGCACATATACAAATCTACCATCTGCTCATGCATTGAATACTACTGCCATATCTCGTTGAGTGCTCCTGCTATACACCTAGGTGTCCTTCACAAAATCCAACAGAAAATCTGTAATGTGATAGATCCTGACTTGGCAGTTTGAATGCAGTCACTTTCTCACCAGTGCAATGTGGCTTCCCTGTGTCTCTTCTACAAATACTTTCGCGGTTTCTGCTCCAATGATCTTAGCTCACTGGTGCCCCCTATATATGAATTTACTTGAGCCACAAGATTAGCAACTAGGTCCCACACTTTTACTCTGAAACCATTAAATGCAAATTCTACTCCATCGGCTTCTTTTCTCGCATTTCCACCTGTGGAATTCCCTTCCATTTACTTGCTTTCCCAACAGCTACAATCTCCAAGAATTTAAATGTAAAGTCAATAGTCATCTCCTATCTCACTAACCTGCATCCTCTCTCTCATGCTCCTTTCTCCGTCCACTCCACTCTCATCAGTATTCTCATCCTTCTCTTACCCACTTCTTGACACCTCCCTATAAATTGTCCCTCTTTCTCGTAAGTTTCCTCCTATGTAACCCCCTGCAAAACAGTGGCAGTAAAATGCCTTGCTTGGGGCAATATGATTATAAAAAAAACAAAAAATTTCTATACTATTATAATGTGAGTATAAAGTGGGGGATCAATTCTATATTGCAATCAATATATAAACTGATCCCTCATTTTATGGACATATTCATCCTTCTGTTACCTACTTCCTGACACCCACTATAACCTGTCACTCATTCTCATAACTTTCCTTCTATGTAACCACCTGCAAAACAGTGGCAGTAAAATGCCTTGCTTGGGGCGATATGATTATAAAAATAAATTCTTATACTATTATAATGTGGGTATAAAGTGGGGGATCAATTCTCCATTACAATCAATATATAAACTGATCCCTCACTTTATGGACACATTCATCCTTCTGTTACCTACTTCCTGACACCCACCATAACCTGTCACTCTTTCTCAAAACTTTCCTCCTATGTAACCCCCTGCACACCAGTGGCAGTAAAATGCCTTACTTGGGGTGATATGATCATAAAAAAAAATATTTATCATCTATTGTCTAAGGCGAAAATAAGAATATATTTTTTTAATCGTTTCACCCCCAAGCAAGGTATTAGTGCTATGGGTGCGCAGAGCGCTACATAAAATGAGAGTGAAAAAAAGGGTCAGCTGTCATAGAATGGATAAGAGAAGGATGGCAAAACTGGTGTGAAGAGAGTTGCATGAGTTTAGAGTGTGAAAGGAGAAGAACAAGATACATGGGGTGTCAGGGAAAGAATGGGGGTCAAGGAGATAAGAGATGGCAATTGACATTGCACTTAAACTCTTGGAGATTGTAGCTATCAGGGAAGCAAGTGTATGCAAGGGAGTTCCACAGGCAGGAAATGCAAGAAAAGAAGCTGATAGAGTAGAAATTGCGATTATATTTGATTGTTTTCACTGTAAAAGAGTGGGACCTAATTGCCAGTCTAGTAGCTCGAGTTAAATTGTGCAGAGGGGCCACCAGGGAGCTAATCTTGTCAGAGCAGAATTAGTGAAAATAATTGTAGAAGCGACAGAAGGAGGCCACATCTCATCGACAAGAAAGTTGACTGGGTCAAGCTGCCAGGTTGATATTGATTACGTTGCAGATTCTTCTTTGGATTTTGTCAAGAACCCTGAAATGAATAGCAGAGGTGTCCGACAAGATGTAACAGCAATATTCAATGTACAGGTGGATGATCTAAAACATTTTTGTCAAAGAATTTCTGCAATACGCATTTGAAATGTATGGTGATATTAGTCAGTTAGTTAAGTGCCATACGTGAAACACGCTTGGGCGATCATGTCTCTTTCGAGACATGACTGACTGAGCAGAAGATTTTCTATCCTGCTATTTAAACTATAGCTGAAGGGAGAAGAGACGGATTGTATTAATAGTAATTAGTGGGGGATCAGTTTATTACTTCATAACAATAGAAAACAGGTCCCCCACTTTATGCCCAGTAGAAGCTTTACTTATGTTTCCAACTATTATTTTCAGTCAGTCAGATTAATACCTTTCCCAAGGGTATTTGCACGTAAGTGAATGCAATGAATTCAACTGGAATTCGAACTCGGCTCTCCGATTTCTCGTTCCAAGCCGATATCCACTGGACCACCACGCACATCCTGGTGGTATACAGTCCCTAAAATTTGGTGAAAATAAGTTGATAACTGAAATGAATTCCAGTTGAATTCATTGCATTCACTTACGCGCAAATACCCTTAGGAAAGGTATTAATCCGTCTCTTCCTTCCAGTTATGGGTTAAATAACAAGACAGATTGAGTTCTATAGCCTTGGCTGGCAACCAGTCTACCGCAGAAAGCAATGGCAACCTACTGTGGGATAATCTTCTACCCAGTCAGTCATGTCTCTTTTGAGACATGATCGCCCAAGTGTGTATTACGTATGGCACTTAACTGACTGAATTTGATAAATGATTAATGATGCTAAGAATTTTTATAATTTAGTGATTTCATCAAATTCATTCTGGCTACTTTTTGTATCAATCAAACTAATATCTTTTTTAAAACCTGTTCCAACTTATATCTCTAGCCTGTGAATATTTCCCCACCCACCACCACTATTTGTTGGGGTAGGGTTGGACTGCTGATGGATGACACAGTTGTCAGCTGATATGAACGACCAGAAATGGAACATGTTTTGTTAAAACTCCACCCTTTTTTTTCTTTTTTGGTCACTCTGTGCAAAATGACACTGTTGTCAAAATATTATGTGCGCTCAAAATTCTGTCTTTGCTGAATATTGACTAAATTTTAAGTATGATGCAAGTTTCTGAGCAACGTACAACAGATTATACTGAGCAGTGTGGTATCAACATCAAAGAAAACTCATTAGATCATCAGAGCAAAAAAGGTTCTCTCAGGATTTGAACTCGGTTTTGCTGATTCCACTTTCCACATTCATAATCTTTATGCTCTCCACACATCAATACCATGTCCAGACCAATATCATCATCATGGTTGATTGTTTCAGTTAATACGTTTTGCTTACCTGTCAATAGGGAACTAAAATACACTGAGTGTATCTAAACTTATTTATAAATGGAACTTTGTCTCTGTGTGTGTGTGTCTGTGTGTGTGTTACCTATAGACTCCGAAACGGCTGAACCGATTTTCTTGAAAATTTCCACAGTTGTACTATAAGCGTCTGCAAGTGTTCTTAGCTAGGTTTTGTGTCGAGGTACCCCCGATAAATATCGATAATCGAAAAAATCGGGTTATAGAAGGAGTGGTCCGATTTTAATCAAATTTGATACACTCATAGACAAAGACATAAGAAACGGTATTCAGAAGTTTCAAGGTTGCAGTTATTACAATAGTGCAGAAAATCAATAATATATATATATATATATATATATGTATAAAAGGCAAGATGTTTGTGTGTTTCGGTTTATCTGCCTGTATGTCTGTATTTTTTCAGCCCTTTTATTTTAGTTTTTGCTTCGGGTTTGGCTCTAACTAGGTATAATTGTAGTTCTTAGTCTCAGCCATGATACCATTTACTCAGAGAACTTATTTAGCCTTCAAAATTCAGTTTACGATGAAAAAAGCTTATTTGATATCGATATCAGGAAATCAAAATTTGACTTACATCCATTCATTTTTCTTTCAGTCTACGGTTTGGCTTTAACTGGAATCAACTATTGCTTTTTAGTCTTTCATGCCAACGTCCAAAGAGTCTGAGCTCCAGGACCATGGATTAGTTTTAAAGCTTTCATTACACCCAAGCAACACCGGGCTACACTGCTAATCCTCTATAGACAGGGAAGAATACCCCTGAGATTATTTACCTATTGTGTGACTCTTTGTGAACTCAGATATGGATGACCAATATTTATCCATAAGCATAAGTATAAACTGGACTAATGTTCACTTATAGGCTTGCATATAAACACGGCGTTTACTTATAGACTCATGTATAAACACAAATATTGTTTGCCATATAAGCACAAGGTTTACTTATAGACTTATGTATAAAAACATCTATTGTTTACTTAAAGACTTGCATATGAACACAATCCGTATTTATAAACACAAGTTAAACAATGTCTACTTATAGACTCATCTATAAACACAGTGTTTACTTATAGATTGACGTATAAACACAACCATTATTTGCTTATAGACTCACGTTTAAAGTGTTTATTCATAGACTCACGTATAAATACAAACAGTGTTTATTTATAGACTCATGTAGGAACACAATTATAGACTAAAGTATAAACATTTACTAATTTTTACCTAACATATACACAACCACTGATTACTTATAAGCGCAGTAGATTCTGTTTTCCAGCCACTTCAACCCGTTGGAGGTTTTGGATACCGTTGTATACTAGTGAGCCAGCCATGAGCTGACTCATTTGATAGTTCACCAATAGAAGGGTTAACCAATCAGAAGGCTCTAAATATTCAATGCAATGAGTATAAAAAGCGACCATATTTTCCCGAGTATTTGTGATATAGTCCGATTCAGTAGAGAGTCTGACTTGTGAGTGTTAATCTTTGATGTTGTTTCCTTGAACAGATTGCGTACTGTACTCTATTCTATATTCATAAATTATGGTGGACAAGGTCAACAAAAGTTATGGGCCCAGCTATGGATAAAATAAATTTTTCCACTTTTTTGTTGTGATCACAACCCAAATTTATAATATTGTTATTAATATTTATTAACCTGAAATACTTAACAGTGAACAAAATGATATAACTAATTTTTTTGTGGATTTTAATTTTAAAAAAATGTTTCTAATCACAAAACAAAAAAATATATTTCATGAATATTTGTTCCATAGGAATATTGACTTTACTAATATTTTGCAAGAACATTCTATAATGTACCAAAAGTAGAGGGGATGTTGGAGTTTTTGGGTACCGTTGAATACTAGTGAGCCAGCCATGACCTGACTCATTTTGTAGTTCACCAATAGAAGGGTTAACCAATCCTAAGGCTCAAAATATTCAATGCTACGTGTATAAAAAGCGACCATATTTTCCTGAGTATTGGCGATATAGTCCGATTCAGTAGAGTATCTGCCTCGTGAGTGTTAATCTTTGATGTTGTTTCATTGACCAGATTACGTACTATACTGTATTCTATATTCATAAACTATGGTGGACATGGTCAACACAACCTAAAATACATTGTCTCATCTGCTGCAGAAGAGAATGACCACCTTCTTCACCAAAAAGAGACCCTCTTCAGGGTGGATATTTGTGGACTCTTAACTATTCAACTATAAACACAATCAATGTTTGTTTATATACTCTAGTATAGCACGACATAGCACGATTATAACTTTCAGTGCGTAAACTACTCCACAACATAAACCAACCAATGTTTGCCTATAGACTCAAGTATTAACTCAACTGTTTACTAACAGACTAAAGTATTAACCAAATGAATGTTGCATTCAAGTAGTAACGCAGCTAATGTTTACCTGTAGATTCAAGTACCAACCAACCAATGTTTGCTTTTCAGCTCAAGTATTAACCCAATGTTTACCTATAGACTCAAGTATCAACCAAGCCAATGTTTACCTATAGACTCAAGTATTAACCCAGCCAAAGTTTACATATAGACTCAAGTATTAACCCAATGTTTACCTATAGACTCAAGTATCAACCCAGCCAATGTTTACCTATAGACTCAAGTATTAACCCAATGTTTACCTATAGACTCAAGTATCAACCCAGCAAATGTTTGCCTATAGACTCAAGTATTAACTCAACCAATGTTTACCTATAGACTTAAGTATCAGTCAGTTAAGTGCCATACGTGATACACGCTTTGGTCGATCATGTCTTGAAAGAGACGTGACTGACTGGACAGAAGATTATCCCGCAGTAGGTTGCCATTGCTTTCTGCTGTAGACTGGTTGCCAGCCAAGGCTATAGAACCCAATCTGTCCTATTATTTAATCCATAACTGGAAGGAAGAGGCGGATTAATACCTTTCGCAAGGCTATTTGTGCATAAATGAATGCAAGGAATTCAATGAAATTCGAACTCGGCTTCTCGAATTGTCGTTCTGAGTCGATATCCACTGCACCACAACGCACAAGTACAATCTAGTACTGCACTTAAATTAATAAATTCGAGGCGCGAAAAACAAAAGCTAATAAAAACAATTGCCATGAAAATATTTATAGAAAAAGAACAGGAAAGCTATGTTAAGGTGGTGAGAAAGAGTCTGAATCTGAGATGCCAGGTCAGAGCCAATAACGTTTCAGATTCTTCTTTTGCTTTTATAAAAATTTCCAAGTAAATAGCAGAAGTAGATATATAAACGTGAAATATGAATTCTGACGAGGAAAATTGTTTGAGCCGACATCGTGAACCAACTTTCCTAGCATCAAACCTAGCAATTGATTCAATATAATATTTCAACTTCACATCAGGAAAAAGAAAAACACAAAAAAAAAGAACGTTCACCCAAGAAGACACAATGAGTCACTCTCCTGGAGGTTAGTATTAACCTAGTGTGACAATGAAACGGCAAGTGCAAAACCAGCAATTGAGACGTGTCTATAATTCTCAGTCAGCATTAGCCGAAATTATGTTGTCATCTATTAAGATACAAATCAACCAACCAAAAAAAAAAACACAAAGTAAAATTGCACACCCGCAAAAGAGGATTCAAACGGCTAAAAGCTTTATCTTTTTCACAAGTCAGTGTGAAAAGCAAAACTCTAGATCCTGATTGGATGACAAATCTAAAAATTCAAATAGCGTCAGATAAACGGTTTTTTTTTACAACTAAAGAAAAAAATGGTCTGTGGAGCCTACCACGTGATCAGAATTTAATATTTAAGGATACTTTTGTTACATAAAATCGATAGAAAACCGAAACTCGACTTTATGCCCAGTAGAATCTTATAATAATATTAGTTAAACTGTGTCATAAAATGTGATGACATATATTGTCAATTCCTTTCTATAATTTGAATGTTTTCACTTGTGAATCTTTAAATACATAAATATACGATAATATGCCAAAAAGTATGCTCGTCAGTTGAGGGTGGAAAATACGGACCCTCTAATTTTGATAACGTTTTTTGCCTAATTTTAACATCTGATCAAAGAGTAACATTTGTTTTTAATTGTATGTTGTTGTTTTTTGTTTTGGGGTTTTTATTTGCTTTTGTTTTTTAGCTAAGTAAAGCGTAAAGTGTCTTGACGGTCGGGGAATATGTGAGTAGTTATTTTCTCTTTTACACCTTTATAATCCTTTTTTTCAAAATGGCTGACTCTATAAGCACATATAGAAAACAAAGTGATGTCATAGAAATTCTCTTTTGAGACAGTGAAACTGCTGTAAATATTCACAAGCAATTACGGAATGCAAATAGAAACACTGCGTCTGTCTGATGTAAATGCAGCAATGAGATTTCGCATTAGTTTTATATTGGCAATCCTAGACAGAAAATAGCAAGAGAGATTTCTTCCATTAGCTGTAAAGAAGGCCTCGACGTTTTTAACTTTATCCAATTCAAAATGGCAGGTCGACTGTCATTGCACTAGATCTAATGTATTTTCGTAGTAACAAACATTTGGTCATTACATTTTTGTGGTAATAATCATCGGCCAATACATTTTCATAGTCACAACTGGAATTGGTGTCGTTTGTAGCCGTTTATATTTACTGTGCCGAGCGCTCATTGGCTGAGTGGTAGCCAGGTCGAGTGTATAAAACGTGGTATGCTCATTTTGAGGGTGCGTTGTCGTTGTTATTAGTGCCGACGTTCGCATGAGAATAGCGTTTCGGAGATTAAGACAAGAGACTAGTGAATTTGGTTTGGCTGTTTGGAATAATTTCCTGTGGTTGCTTACAAAAAAACACATCATTTTTTTTTCCTTTTTGCAACAATTTTCATAGTAAAAATAATTAGTCAATGAATTTTCATAGAAAAAATCATTGGCCAATGCATTTTCATAGGAAAAATCAATGACCAATGCATTTTCATAGGAAAAAATCAATGGCCAATGCATTTTCATAGGAAAAATCACTGGCCAATGCATTTTCATAGTAAAAATCACTGTCCAATGTATTTTCATAAGAAAAAATCATTGGCCAATGCATTTTCATAGGAAAAAATCATTGGCCAATGCATCTTCATAGTAAAAATCAATGACCAATGCATTTTCGTAGTAAAAATCAATGGACAATGAATTTTCATAGTAAAAATCAATGGCCAATGAATTTTCATAATAAAAATCATTGGCCAATGCATTTTCATAGGAAAAAATCATTGGCCAATGCATCTTCAGAGTAAAAATCAATGACCAATGCATTTTCGTAGTAAAAATCAATGGCCAATGAATTTTCATAGTAAAAATCATTGGCCAGTGCATTTTCATAGCAAAAATCATTGGCCAGTGCATTTTCATAGTAAAAATCAAAGGCCAATGCATTTTCATAGGAAAAAATCATTGGCCAATGCATCTTCATAGTAAAAATCAATGACCAATGCATTTTCGTAGTAAAAATCAATGGCCAATGAATTTTCATAGTAAAAATCAATGTCCAATGCATTTTCGTAGTAAAAATCAATGGCCAATGAATTTTCATAGTAAAAATCATTGGCCAGTGCATTTTCATAGAAAAATCATTAGCCAGTGCATTTTCATAGTAAAAATCATTGGCCAATGCATTTTATAGTAAAAATCAATGGCCAATGCATTTTCATAGGAAAAAATCATTGACCAATGCATCTTCATAGTAAAAATCAATGACCATGCATTTTCATTGTAAAAATCAATGACCAATGCATTTTCATAATAAAAATCATTTGCCAATGCATTTTCATAGAAAAATCATTGGCCAATGCATTTTCATAGTAAAAATCATTGGCCAATGCATTTGATAGTAAAAATCAATGGCCAATGCATTTTCATAGTAAAAATCAATGACCAATGCATTTTCATAATAAAAATCATTGGCCAGTGCATTTTCATAGTAAAAATCATTGGCCAATGCATTTTATAGTAAAAATCAATGACCAATGCATTTTCATAATAAAAATCATTGGCCAGTGCATTTTCATAGTAAAAATCATTGGCCAATGCATTTTATAGTAAAAATCAATGACCAATGCATTTTCATAATAAAAATCATTGGCCAATGCATTTTCATAGTAAAAATCATTGGCCAATGCATTTTCATAGTAAAAATCATTGGCCAATGCATTTTCATAGCAAAAATCATTGGCCAATGCATTTTCATTTTAGTAAAAATCATTGGCCAATGCATTTTCATAGCAAAAATCATTGGCCAATGCATTTTCATAGTAAAAATCATTGGCCAATGCATTTTCATAGTAAAAATCATTGGCCAATGCATTTTCATAGCAAAAATCATTGGCCAATGCATTTTCATAGTAAAAATCATTGGCCAATGCATTTTCATAGTAAAAATCATTGGCCAATGCATTTTCATAGCAAAAATCATTGGCCAATGCATTTTCATAGCAAAAATCATTGGCCAATGCATTTTCATAGTAAAAATCATTGGCCAATGCATTTTCATAGTAAAAATCATTGGCCAATGCATTTTCATAGCAAAAATCATTGGCCAATGCATTTTCATAGCAAAAATCATTGGCCAATGCATTTTCATAGGAAAAATCTTTTAATACGTTTCTATCTTTTGCTATTCTGTAAATGATTTTTGCATATATTTTGCTACAGTGTGAAAAATAAAACACTACAAGATGTCGGTAAAAAAATCACACTCGGTTATCAATAAAAAAAGGTCAGACTCTAACGGATATCTAAACTTATTTATATATGGAACTCTGTGTGTGTGTGTGTGTGTGTGTGTGTATCCATTACCGATAGACTCCGAAACGGCTGAACCGATTTTCTTGAAAATTTACACAGTTGTACTATAAGCGTCTGCGTGTGTTCTCAGCTAGGTTTTGTGTGGAGGTACCCTCGATAAATATCGAAAATCGATAATCGAAAAAATCGGGTTATAGAAGGAGTGGTCCGATTTTAATCAAATTTGATACACTCATAGACAAAGACATAAGAAACGGTATTCAGAAGTAATTATTTTCTACATTATTGTAATAACTGCAACCTTGAAGGTTGCAGTTATTACAATAATGTAGAAAATCACCGATATCGGAAATTGATACCCCGATATCCTACTGGATCTGATGAAAATCAGTTTTTCAGCCCTTTTATTTTAGCTTTTGCTTCGGGTTTGGCTCAAATAGGTATAATTGTAGTTCTTAGTCGCAGCCATGATTCCATTTACTCAGAGGACTTACTTAGCTGTCAATATTCAGTTTACGACGAAAAAAGCTTATTTGATATCGATACCAGGAAATCAAAATTTGACTTACATCCATTCATTTTTCTTTCAGTCTTCGGTTTCGCTTTAACTGGAAACAACTATTGGATTTTAGTCTTTCGTGCCAACATCCAAAGAGTCTGAGCTCCAGGACCATGGATTAGTTTTAAAGCTTTCATTACACCCGAGCAACGCCGGGCTATACTGCTAGTCAATAAAAAAATCAAATACTACCGTATAAAAATCTAATTCAACAGGATATCAATAAAAATTTAAAACACTACCGGATATCAATAAAATAAACATACTCTATCTTTTATCAATAAAAATATAAACCTCACCAGGTCTCAATAAATAATCAACCTCTATCGCATATCAGTAACAATTGGACACTACTTGATACCATAAAAAAATTATACTCGGTCAGATATTTTTAAAATTATCAAACTCTACCGGATATCCATAAAAAAATCAAACAATACCAGATCTCAATAAAAAAAAAAATCCCACTACCGCATATCAATAAAAAATTCCACTTTACCGGATATCAATAAGAAAAATCAAACTGTACGAGATATCAATAACAATCATAGTGCAAGTCAGTCAGCTAAGTGCCATACGTGATACACGCCTTGGGCGATCATGTCTCAAAAGAGACATGACTGACTGGGCAGAAGATTTTCTAACCTGCTATTTAAACTATAGCTGAAGAGAGAAGAGATGGGTTGTATTAATAAGTAGTAATTAGTGGGGGGACTGTTTTATTACTTCATAACAATAGAAAACCGATCCAATAGAAACTTTACTTATGTTTCCAACTATTATCTTCATTCAATCTGTTAAGTGCCATACGTGATACACGCTTTGGGCGATTATGTCTCGAAAGAGACATGACTGACTGGGCAGAGTATTATCCCGCAGTAAGTTGCCATTGCTTTTTGCGAAGACTGGTTGCTAACCAAGGCTATAGAACCCAATCTGTCCTAATATTTAACTCATAACTGGTGGGAAGAGATGGATTAATGCCGTTCCCAAGGGTATTTGTGTGGAAGTGAATGCAAGAAATTCAACTGGAATTCGAACTCGGCTCTCCGAATTGTCGCTCCGAGTCGATATCCACTGCACCACAACGCACATCCTTGCCACAACGCGCATCCTAGTGCAAAGAGACCCTGTTTTCGTAATCAGTGTTCATTTTTATTTGCTTCTTTTTCATTTATCATTCACATCATAAGAATATCCATTATTTCTTTTTCAAGTAGTTTGTAGACATTGCACTTAAACAGCCACTTCGCTTTGGTCGCACGGGTAAGCAATATCTTCAAGTGCTTTACAGGTTCTCTATTAGGCTAGCTCAACAAGAATAGGATTATACCCATTGCTAGGTTTCTTAGTATTCTTTTTTTCGCTGACGGTTTCGTATTAAGTGACGTAATCTTGAATCTGCTGTCCTTTATTGACATTCTGGTCACAAATACAGCAAAGAAATCTTGGTTAGAGACCATAATTTCTCCAAGAGACACGATAAAATATTTCTTTCTTTTTCAGTTTTTTCTTTACCTTCATGTATTTTCCGATTAGAGGCTAGCTGTCTTTCCTCAATTGTGTCAGACCATTTCTCTTTTAGTATGAGATAATTTCAAGCCATATTAGGGTCACCTTGAGATTGTAACTGAATACTAATACACACGCACATGTGCTCATAAAAATACACACACACACACACAAATATAAATTTAACATTAATCTCATCAACGAGAATCAAAACATTATGAGAAAATAAATTTGTTTGTGTGTGTTAAACAACGGAAGTAAGGACAAGAAAAAGCAAAAAGAACAAAGAAAGACGGAGCGGATCCTTACTTTCGGAACCTGTAAGTCTACCACTTTGGTGACAGGAGCGAAAAAATACAATAAAATGAATTAAAAATAAAAATAAGGAATAAAGGTCAGACGAAATAACGGTTTTATAAAGGGTCACGAATCATAATGCCAATATCAAAATAAACCGAAACTTCAAATACCAACATTTCAGAAGGTTTGGGTGTCATTCTGAGAGCAGTGCAGAGGGTTTGGAAAGAGTCTGATGAGTCTAATGATGATTACGAAGGTACGGCAACTCGGATAACTCACTCTTGTCGTTCTGATAAAAAAAGAACTTCTAAATGTGTTGGTGACGGCCTCAGACTCAACGCAGAGGTCTATATCAAGTGCCTTGAAGAGGTAGTGCTACTCTGGGTCAAGAGGGTTGCTGCTAGAAGACCCTACGTCTGGCAACAGCACTCTGCACCATGCCAAGCAAGCAGGAGAACTCAGTCATGGTTGCCAAACAATTTCTGCAACCACATCAGAAGAAGAGAAGAAGACATCACTCCTTACATCTGACCATCTAACTCCCTAGACTGCAAGCCCCTTGATTATTACGTGTGAGGCGTAGTTTGTCGAGAGACCTTGTAATACCAAAGATAAATTGAAAACAAGGATTATGGCAGCATTCACCAACTTAAACATAAATACCGTCCACAAGAATTGCAGGAGATTCCTAAATCATCTGGAGACCGTGTTTGAAGCCAATGACAATTTTATTGAACAAATTTACTCTTTAGCATTTTAAGATATTTTTGTGTAAATTTGGTAAATATATTTGTGAAAATAAGCCGTCAGTGTTATTTTAATTTTGGGCGTAATTTAAACTAAAAATTAAAATTTATCCATCACACACACACGCACACACACACTATATATATATATATATATATATATATATATATATATATATATATATATATATAAATGGAACTTTGTCTCTGTGTGTGTGTGTCTGTATGTGTGTGTATCCGTTACCTATAGACTCATAGACTCCGAAACGGCTGAAGTGATTTTTTTGAAAATTTACACAATTGTACTATAAGCGTCTGCGAGTGTTCTTAGCTAGGCTTTGTGTCGAGGTACCCCCGATAAATATCGAAAATAGATAAACGAAAAAATCGGGTTATAGAAGGAGTGGTCCAATTGTAATCAAATTTAATAGACTCATAGACAAAGACATAAGAAATGATATTCAGAAGTTTCAAGGTTGCAGTTCTTACAATAGTGCAGAAAATCGATTATATATATATATATATATATATATATATATATATATATATATATATATATAAGGCAATATGTTTGTGTGTGTCTGTTTATCTGTTTGTATGTCCTTTATACAAATCCACAATTTTTATCCGATTCTCACCAAACTTCACACAAATATTCTTTAGGCTGAGTCTGAGCTCCAGGACCAACCATGGATTAGTTTTAAAGCTTTCATTACACCCGAGCAACGCCGGGCTATACTGCTAGTATGTGTATATATATATATATATATATATATATATATATATATATATATATATATATATATATATATATATATGTGGTGGATAGAAAATTAAGAATTAAAAGCATCTTTCTTTTTCACGTTTACAAAAATTCAAAATGACGTGTGAAATCCAGGCTTTGCAAAACAGAAAAAGGATTGACCACGTACTGAAAGAAAAAGTTAAAGCCGGATTTCGCGAGTAGACGTTAAATTAATTTTCTGGCCAATGGAAGCGATTTGCAAGATTGAGAAGAGTTAGCGATCCAGCGCGAAAAAAATAAATGGTTAAAAGAGGCGAAAGGAAAGTCAGTCAGACAGTCAGATGGGGAGCAGCAGAGACGACAAGCTAAAATGTAACAAGGGAGAAACTTCAAGTCTCTACCGAATGGTCATTCCCTTCTTCTTTCTCGTGTGCTGATTCCTTTTACCTCTTCTTCTCCATTCGCAACATTCCTAATCAACGATAACATATATACACACATACTACTATGAACTCTTGATGCCCTTAACATTCTCATTGAACTTTAACTTCTACAGTTCATGTTATCTTTTTCTATCAATGAATTTCTATTTTAACATGCAAAATGTATATTTTTATTCTTCCACAAATCCACACATTCCAGCCTGCTGCCAATTTTCTGATGATTACGAATAAATCTGTAAGTTGTAGGGAGTTGGGTTATAGTTCACACTAGGCCGATTTAATAAACATTAACCCCCCCCCTATCTTCACTAGTGACCCCCGACGTCTGAAAAGTACACGCAATGGAAGAATCACGTCTTCAATATATATATACTGGACTCTCTTGTCTTTTTCGACATAGGAGGGTACTGCCACGACCTCCGATATATTACCAAGCCCTGTCCTATGATTAAAGTTGACTTGCTGACGTCACACTTAGTAGAGTTCTGTTTTATTTACTACACGGCGTCCGCGAGCGTTACATGCCTTCCCCTTGTGTGGTACCATATTGCAAAGGGAATTATAAAAATGGACCGAAAGTTCATTGTTTTTCGTTTCCAAAAAATAAGCATTTATTTGATAAATGGAAATATGCCATTAAAAGGGAGAATTTTACCCCAAGTCCATTTCGCAAAGTGAGTAGTTAAAATTTTAATCACCATTTATTTCAACAGGCGCTAAAATTAAAATTTTTGTTAAAAAATTAGTTTTGCCGTAAAAGCACTTTGTTTATATCTTTTAAATTAATACAATAAAATAAGTTATTATTTTTATTTCTTTGAATAAAATTGAAATAAAAATTATAAAAATATCTGAATTTAAAAAAATAAAATTTAAATATGGCTATTGGTTCGTAAGTTGTTTTTTCGAAATGTTTTAAAACTTAAACTGAAGCCGAAAAAAGTTGTTAAGCATTATATTTTCTGAAAATATTTTAATTAATTTTTTATTGATATTCTATTTCAGAAAATAGTGTTTTCTTTTCAATGATGAAATGTTTAAAAAAAACTTTTAGAAAACGAAAGTAAAAACTTAACTTTTCTATACTTGAAACTTTATGAATCATTTTTAAACTTGAAAAAATATTCCTGAATTAAATTATTTTTCTTTCTTTTTCTTGCATTAACAAAAACTACAAAATTTATTTTTTAGTCAATTTTAAAAGAATTTGTTTATTTTTAAGGTTTTTTTATTTGAAAACTCTTTGAAATTATTTGTTAAAGTCAAAGTCACTATATTAGCGAAAATTTAAACTTGTTGAAATGAAAATGATGATTTAAACTTTGTTTAAGCCTATTAGTTTCGAATTTATTTGAAACATAAAGGCCTAAATCACACTACACTTGAATTTTAAAACCTAAATTTTAAAATATTTAATTTTTAGAAAATATTTAGCACAAAATGAACACACTCAAAAAATATTTTCCAAACGTTTTTTCCTATTTTTGATAATTCGAAAGTTAATTATCGCTATTAATCATAATCCATTGAAAAAAATTGAAATTTTAACTGAAGAATAATTCTTTTATCGTTTAGGGTTTTTTAATCCTTAAAAAATTAAGTAAACATTAACCAAAAAAGAGTTTAAAAAAATGATTTTTTTTTTATAAACAGTTTAACATTACTTTTTACTTTTAAATTAAAAATATGAAAATTTAAATAGTGTTTGTTAAATTGTTTTTAGAATTTAGACGAATAAACGAAAAATTGTCTTTTAAAACTGTATTTATTTACAAACACGACCGACAGTCAGTAGTCAACAATGATGTTTTGTTTATTGTTTATATTTTTTCTTATTAATTATTGTGTTTCTTAATTTTAATTAAAATTAATAAAACCAGCATAAATCAAAACATGTGTCTTTCTTTTTTTTTTTCTTGTTACCTTTTAAAAAGTTTTAAAATCTTTTTTTAAAAAAACGACTTTGTGATTATCAACATTGTCATGAAGCGAGAGACACGGCTGCTACCTCTACTAATTCTCTGAAGAAGAAAAATACAAAAAAAAACAGCATAGCATGAAGTAAAAAAGGCTCCAAAAGTAATAAAATCAAACTTCTATTGTCAAAATGTTTATGTTAAATGGGGTACAGAATACCCGGAATAAAAGGGAGAATTTAATGTCGGATATCCTGTCCACAAAATACAACACAAATTTCAAGAAAAGACAACGCAATAAGAAATGTTTGTAAAAATTAGAAAATCATATATTTAACAACATATATACAGAATAAAAAGAAATTTGTGTATTTTTTATATATATATATATATATATATATATATATATATATATATATATATATAATTTGTTTTGTGGAAAAAATGTCTTTTAGTTTTTAAAAATGTCTTCAAAAAGTCGAACTTTGACTTTCACTGAGTTCATGTAAACCCAGTTATCTTGTTTCTTCACCTTGATAATTCTCTTGAGATGGTCCGATAGAGTTGAACTGCTAACATCCAATATCTGAGGCATTTCTCTGGCACTTTGGCGTGGAATTTGTTCCACTAGATATTAATTGTCAATAGCAGATGGACGTCCTCTACCACCTTGATCTTCAAGACTCGTATCCCCACAGCGGAACTTCAGAAACCAACAAAATAATTAAAAAAGAGACAAATATAAAATTAACAAAGAAGACGCTTTAATCATTTTGAATGAGTAATATACCATTGGGCAACGACTATAATATATTATAGCACAAATAAGTTTTATTCCCTGGGATACAGAACACCCGGATTAAAAAGGAGAATTTAATGCGAGATATCCTGACCACAAAATACAACACAAATTCCAAGAAAAGACAACTCAATTAGAAATGTTTGTAAAAATTAGAAAATTGTATATTTAATAACATACATACAGAATAAACAATTTGTGTATTATTTTTATATCTTGTTTGGTAGAAAAATGCCTTTTAGATTTAAGCGAATTTGGTTTGAAGAAAAAAGTGTCTATGTTTCGCTGTCTTTAATGTCTATGTCTATTTCTTTTTGTGTCCGCTGCTGAGTAGGTGGAAAGGAAAAGCGGCGATCAATTTAAGGTGAAAAAGAGAGTGTGAGTGAGAAATACCAGATAAGAGAGAAAAGGTTCAAATAGAAATAGTAGTAAATAGCAGACTGAGTGTATGTAAAAAGATTAATCAGGCTACTAATAAAGTCTGTGTTTCTTTTCCTTTTCTGGCCGACGAGAGATGTAAAAGCAATAAAGGAAATTGTACTATCGGATGCTTTTATGAGTCAGTTGAAGATGTCTTGTTGTTGTTGTTTTCCTTTCCTCCTCCTTCTCTTTTGTATCCGGTTGAGTCTGCGACAGACCTGTCTGTCAGTTCACTGGCCTCTCTGATCTCTGTGCTCTTCTGACTGTCTTTTGCTGGTCAAGGGACGTGGTTAAGTAGTGGAATCTAGTCATGTGACTGGATCAAACGACATACCCATTTTCTAGGTGTTGAAAAAAAAATGGCCGTCGTCATAGATCAATTTGCTATTTCCTATCCAATGACTTGTGAAATTTACCTTAGTCTGTGTTTTTACCTTAGTCTGTGTTTTTACCTTAGTTTGTGTTTTTCTAAAATGTTTTCAGTCGTTCTGATCCAGTTTTACGGGTTTGCAAGTTCACTTATTGTGTTTTAGTTCATTGTTGGATGATAAAGGATTTGTATCCTATAAGAGGAAAGACCAAAGTATTTTTTTCATTATTTTTTTTAATTCTTTTTAATACGTTCGAAATTTTCGCTAATTTTTTGTGTGTGTGTCAGCGGTGTACGAAAGATTAGAATAAATATTTTAGCGATTCTTCCGATTTAAAGTACATTAATGTGGAAATTCTTGCGAAAATCTTGGTTGCTGTTAGGGTAAGATGGAAACGCCAGACAGTGGAACCTCAGTCCACTGAAACCCTCAGTACTAAAGGCAGTGACAGACCCGCTCCTTCTATCAATGTTAAGGGCGACACCCCGTACTCAATAAAACATCTCTATTAAGGAATTATAGAAAAATTTACGACCCAGGCTTCGAGGAAACAGAAAAAATAAAAAGCTTCTTAAATAGACTTAATTGGAGTAGATAGACTAAACTATCACCCGGTTCACACTCCACCCACGTCTATTGCACAAGTGTAGAGGCTCATCCCTTGTTCCCTGTTTAGGATGTGGTTTCCGGCTTTCTCTTTTCCAATCTTTTCACTCTTACGTAGCCCCCTGCACATCAGTGGTGTTACCGCCTTGCTCGGGGTGATATGATTTTTAAAAAAAATAACAAAAGAATTAATCAACCGTAAAGGCAGCACGCCCCTCGGCCTCTACTCCGCTCTCTCCTGATGAGAAATCATCACAAAGAATTTCATCAGCTCATTCATCTCCTTGCAAATATATCGCGCTCAGTAGAGATTCTAGCCCATTCTGAAAAAAGCTCATTTCACACCACATGTCCTTCAGCCAGTTCTTCTCCCAATAAACAGCAACAAGTTCTCTTGTTGCGGAGTAGTTTTCCGCACTGAAGGTTAAAATCGTGCTAATATCAACTGCCTAGTAGTAGGATGTGCGTTGTGGTGCATTGGGTAGCGGCTCGGAACGAGAAATCGGGGATCCGAGTTCGAATTCGAGCTGAATTCATTGCCTTCACTTACGCGCAAATACCCTTGGGAAAGGTATTAATCCGTTTCTTCCTTCCAGTTATGGGTTAAATAACAGGACAGATTGAGTTCTATAGCCTTGGTCGGCAACCAGTCTACCGCAGAAAGCAATGGCAACCTACTGCGGGATAATCTTCTGCCCAGTCAGTCATGTCTCTTTCGAGACATGATCGCCCAAGCGTGTATCACGTAAGGCACTTAACTGACTGACTAGTAGTTCTACTGAAATTTAATAGAACTCTGAAGAACTCCTATGAACTTCCAAAGAACTTCCTGTTAACTCTTATTAATATAGTAGGGAGAGTGCATTATTTGAGAAATTGGTGTGTTCCCCATAACATCTCTAGAAGATGAACGAAGGAAAAAAATAAGTAAACTTCTATATAATTTAAGGAAGGATGTCTACCGTATATCCCTGGCCAAGACCAAAAGAGCTCAAAACAACGACAACAGGATTAAAGAGGCGAAATAAAGTCCTCCAAAACTTTTCCAACGCAAAGCGAATTCTCACTCTCACCCGTACTGGGTCGGAGGCGTGGCAGACATGGGATATGGCCGAGAAGGTCATCAAGTCCTTCAGTATTTAAAAAAAATCAAAATTAATACATGTCTGATTAAAAAAAAATGTTTTAAAACAGATTATGCAAAAGAAATTGATTATAATTGTTTTGGAGTTGTGGCGAAACTGACCAGTGTGGTCAGAAGTAAGACACGGAACAACAGAAAGTAGATTCAAAACAGTTTATTAGTATAATAAGAGCGTATGTTTTTTGTTTTCTTTTTTTTTTTATATAATTGTGTCGCCCCAAGCAAGGCATTTTAATGCCACTGCTGTGCAGGGGGTTACATAGGAGGAATGTTGAGGAGTGCAGAGAGTGTCAGGAAGAGAGTAGGAGAGGGAAGAGATTACTGATGAGAGTGGGGTGAACGAGGAGAAATGTTATGAGGAGTGAGAGGTTGCTATTGTACTTTAAAACTAAGCTATCCCTGAGACATAGGCGGCCTCTCCTATAACGGCACTATCATGAATGAGATGGGCCAAAGGTTAATGGGAAAGGCTGTATGTGTCCTTACTCCTTACTTCAAGTTAGATTCTCAAACTTAATTGGTCTGATAAGGGCTTTCTGGTATGCCCTGGTTCTGAGGTCGGAATTTCGCAGGGTGAGGTTTGCTTCAGCGACTCGAGGTGGATGTATATTGTTTGCAGGACACCCTGTTTTTAACTCGTGACCATGAAGACATTCTGTCTAGGAATATTTTTTTTTCTGTTTAACATGTTCTGATGGATCCTCGAGAGGTGTTTTCTGGCTGGTGAGCAAGTGTGTGAAAGAGGCGTGTGCTCTTAACACCGTAGATCCGGCGGGCAGGCTTTGAGTACTGAATGTTACCATAAAGAATAACACTTTTCGTTACATAAGGGTTTATGCGCCCAGAAACCGTGTGGAGTGGCCTGATTTGTTTCCACAGATCGAGCCGTTTTTGACAACATTTCGTCGGGTAGTTTTAGCGGGTGATTGGAATGCCATCTTTAACCCCGATATCGTATCGGATCGTATAGAGGAAAGATCAGGTACTAACAATCCAGATATGAAAACGTTTCGGGACTTTATGGACGGGTTTGATCTTGTTAATACATCGAAATGGGCACCCCCGGGAAGTAGTGTGAACTTGGACCAATAGAGGAAGAACCGCATTACAAATTTACAAACTGCGTTTGCTATTTTTGGTAACTTGCTGTTGCTTAGCGGAGTTTTCTGTCAACACAAGATAAAATCGTCGCTGATGGTGGATGTTTTTATGCTAACGTCCTTGTAACCTCTCTGAAGATGGCTCATGTGAACCGAAAGCGTAGAACCAACTTAATAAAAAATTATCCAAATGTTGGAGAATTTTTGTCTTTATTTTCACCTGAAATTAAAGCCAAAATACGATGTTTAGAACGGCTCATGATTAAACATAATAGACATTCATTGTCTCTTATATTTAATAGTATATGTTTAGAAAATTATCTGCTGCCTCGATACACTATATATATATATATATATATATATATATATATATACTAGCAGTGCTCGGGTGTAATGAAAGCTTTAAAACTAATCCATGGCCCTGGAGCTCAGACTCTTTGGACGTTGGCACGAAAGACTAAAAAGCAATAGTTGTTCCCAGTTAAAGCGAAACCGTAGACTGAAAAAAAAAAAATAAATGAATGTAAGTCAAATTTTGATTTCCTGGTATCGATATCAAATAAGTTATTTTCGTCGTAAACTGAATTTTGAAAGCTAAATAAGTCCTCTGAGTAAATGGTATCATGGTTGAGACTAAGAACTACAATTATACCTACTTAGAGCCAAACCCGAAGCAAAAACTAAAATAAAAGGGCTGAAAAAATACAGACATACAGGCAGATAAACAGACACACCCACAAACATCTTGCTTATTATCGATTTTCTGCACTATTGTAAGAACTGCAACCTTGAAGCTTCTGAATATCGTTTCTTATGTCTTTGTCTATGAGTGTATGAAATTTGATTAAAATCGGACCACTCCTTCTATAACCCGATTTTTTCGATTATCGATTTTTGATATTTATCTGGGGTACCTCAACACAAAACCTAGCTAAGAACACTCGCAGACGCTTATAGTACAACTGTGTAAATTTTCAAGAAAATCTATTTAGCCGTTTCGGAGTCTATAGGTAACGGACACACACACACACACACACACACACACACACACACACACACACACACACACACACACAGTTCCATTTATAAATAAGTTTAGATATATATTATAAGGGTCAGAATTCTGGTTTTCCATAAAGTTCTCATGAATAAACAGACATGTAAAACAGGAAATGGTCGCTGTTTACAAAATGGCGGTAACTTAATTTTGCTTTGATTAAAATCATGCATCTCGACGTTTGCCTTGCATTTAAGAAACAGATAAGTCTGTTATCAAAATTTCACAAACTCAAATGCCAATCTTGCAATGGACACCAGCAGTGTATTATTAAGCGTAGGAGTCTGAGCAGTTTTTTACTACGTAAAAATGGCATTCAATATTTAAATGTTTGGAAAGCTAATGTATAAAAAAATTTCCAATTTTAAAAATGTAAATGTAATTTAAAGTAGGTTATATTTGGCGCACCCATAAACAGGGGAATTATCTCAAACGGGATGGTGATGGAGATGTAAGCAGACTCGTTTGTTGTGGTTAGATTTTTAACTGCTGAGTGGGGGGGGGGGCGATTAGCAGTGGGGAGAACAAGTTGTCGAGAGTGCCATTTTCTGATGAGGCTCGAGGGCGGTAGTTTACATAGCACTAATAAAGTTTTCTAAGCTCAACATAGATGTGGCACGAGGCCGAAAGTACGCAGCACCCAGTGAGGATCGAACTCACTATTCAATTATAATGATTCAAGCGAGGCAAGGTTAAGTTTAGTATTTAGTAAATAAGTACTCTATGTTTTTCTCCTTCTATTTGTCGTGACCCTTTAATACATTGGCGATCATGGCTCTCCACAATTTCCTGTGCTTTATAGCTCTTAATAAATCTAGCCGTCTCGTTATCTCTCCACGACCCTGTCCTGCTATTCATTTACACAATTTAATTCTTCTTTTTCTATGTGCCATGTCACTTCAGAACATTGGGGACCATGGCTCTCCACAATTTCCCGTCCTTTGTAGCTCTCAAAAGATTTTGTGTTTTTGTTATCTCTTATCAACCCTGTTCTGCCATCCATTTTCACAGGCTCATTCTTCTATGTGCCGTGTCTATTTAGAACATTGGTGATCATGGCTCTTCACGATTTCCTGTCTTTTGTAGCTCTCAATAAATTTTCTCTTTTTGTTATCTCTCCTCAACCCTGTTCTGACATCCATTTACACAGGCTCATTCTTCTTTTTCTATGGGCCGTGTCTCTTCGGAACATTGGTGATCATGGCTCTCCCCAATGTCCTGTTCTTTGTAGCTTGGAGAGTGCTAATAGCAGGACATTCTGGGATATGTAGCAATGGGTGGCAACCAGTCTAGGAGATGGAAACTCTGAATTCAAAACCAGCTTGGAGAGAGCTAATAGCAGGATAGACTGGGTTATATAGCCTTGGTTGGAAACCAGTCTAGTGAGAAGGAAAGTGAATTCAAATCCAACCTGGAGAGGGTTAATAGCAGGACAGACTGGGCTATATAATGCAAATTATATGCAACCAGTGTATCGTGGAAGGAACTGGCAATCTGCTTCGAGAAAACCTCTAAGCTCTCTTCTAACATTCCTTGAGTTAGCATGGAAGGGTAGGCTTATAAAATTAACTAGATCCAAACAACTCCAACTTACTCTGCACCAACTTACTAACCAACTAAGCAACTGCTTACAACTCTACAATGGTATTTACCAACCTTCCCGCGCACGGTTAGATGTGACACAAGGTCATTTTATAGTGGGTCTTCCCGGCCATATAGCCGAGCCAAAAAATGTCTGTCTATTTTTACCGAGTCGTGAACCACGACTGGGTTAGTGCTCTCTGCTCGGAAGCAGAGAGTGCCCTCTACCCGAAGGCAGAGAGCTGACAGTGTCATAGTAGTAGAGGTAAATCCGAGACTACACATCTGGCGAGTCCATTCTTATGTGTAAAAAGGAGTGATCCCCAACAATATATATGAGAATAATATCTCACGTTGATGTGCACTCTCCCAACAACTCTGAGTAAGAGACTGATGATGACCCTCAGCAGCTTTCTGTAGAACAACATGTCTGTTATTTCAAGTCTTGGCATTTTGGAAGTCATCTTTGTCTTTCCCAATGTGTCTTCGGATTTCAGTGTCAAAATATGCTCGGTTAATTTTCATACGTCCGATTTGTAATTTGCATTTTGGCGTCTTCCTTTTGCCAATAACCAAGAATTCTGTTTTCTTGCAGTTGATATTTTGTCCTTTCTTTTCACTTTCCTTTCTACCTCTATTTGTAAGAGCTTTTGTAGTTTTCTTTCTGGTTTTGTTATCAACACTGTGTGATCGACAAGTCTTATTCTGTGAAGACTGTGAAGCCACTGATAATGAATTCTGGCAGGACATCTAATTCTCTCAGAATCTCCTTGCTGTATATGATAAAAAAAAAGTCAGCAGACATGAAAGAGACTACCACGACCTTTAAATTAGTTGTTTCTCATATTTTTTTTCCACTTTTTTTTTTACTTTTTTCAGTGCAATCTTATCGATTACACCCTAAACTTTCCAAATGACAAAAAAAAAAAAAATTGGAAAAATTTCAATATTTAAATAATTTTCATGGGGGATCAGTTTTTCATACAATGTTATAGTAAATCGATCTCCCATTTTGGAACCACTCGCCGGTACAACATTACCACCACCTGTAAATTGGTTGATTATCAATTTTTTTTTTTCAGTTCAATCTTATCGATTACACCCTAAACTTTCCGATTGACAAAAAAAAAATGGATTCTTCATTTTTTGCTCAGGAAATTTGCTGGCAGATTTTAAAATAAAATAAACACAAAAAAAAAAGAATAATAATCTCCCAGGAGACCTCTGACAGAAAAGTATAATTGCTGAATTCGTTACCTGTCCGTATGCAGGCAGTTTGCTGCCAGTAGTGAGTCTTGATTACTCTTAGGTCTTTCCCAATTGGGGTCAGCAAACCAAAATAAAATGTATAGCTATCTTACTTGGCACCATAGGTGAAGAACTAGTGTCTTCGAGGAATTATGTCCACCACAAAAGCCAAATGGTAGAACTTTTGAGGAAATTAAGCGTTTGTTGCTAGAACACTTCAAGCCTAAACACATTGTCATCCAGAAGGTCACTAACAAAAGGATGGAGAGTCTGTTTCAAATTTCTTTGTTTGGCTTTGTAGAAATTAATTAAAATCAACCTTCTTCTTCACATTTACAAAAATTCACAATGACGTGTGAAATCCTGGTTTACCAAAATAAAAAAAGAATTGACCATGTGCTTAAAGAAAATGTTGAAACCAGATTTCGCAAGTAGGTGTTAAAATGAATTTTGACCAATGTGAGCGACTTACAAGACTTGGAAGGACTTAGTGATCCAGTGCTAAATTCAAAAAGAAGCATCTGTCAAGAGTCAGAAAGATGGAAGCAATGAAATAGACACATATCTAAAATGTAACTTCAAACTTCAAGCGACTGGACATTGTCCTCTTTCTCTTTCCTCAACAATTACTCCTAGAACATTTTGTACGAACTCTACCCTTAACCTCTTAATAATGTTTCTAATTGAACATTAACTTTTACAACTTACGTTATTTCTATTTTAACATTCAAAATGTGTATTTTATTATTCCACTCTTCTACACTAATCCACGCATTCCAACTGACAACCAACCTTCTGATAATGATAATTCTTCATAAATCCTGTAAGCTGTAGAGAGTTCGGTTAAGTATGACACAAGGCCGAATCAAAGAAACATTAACCAGCCCCCTCCGCTACATATGCACGAGAAAAGAAACAGAGAGACTTTTGCCTTTTTAACTGGGACTCTTGACTGGACAAAACATAGCTATTGATTGGTAAGACATTTCCCCACAAAAGATAGTTGCGACTCAATACATAAAGTCAAGTCCTAAAAAGTGTTTCTAGTGTCTCCGTCTTCTTCATATATTTTATTTCATCTTACACAATCAATGAAAAAGTAATTCCACACGTATTGGATATTTAAGTGAAAGAAAGGGAGCTAACTCCAAAAAATAACCACAACATCTATAGATGATATTAGGAAAATGTTTGTTTTTTGTTATTGTTGTTGTTGTTGTTGTTTTTAGTTTTTTGTTTTTTTTTGTTTTTTTTTTTTTTCACATAAAGCTACGGGTGACTTTTACTCATGATAGTAATTGTTGTTTTTGTTTAGCGGTATATCAATCCATATGCGTTATTTAATGCTGAAATCTAAATATGTGAATTCAGATATGTCTATATTTCCAAGATAAGGTATTGTAATTACACGACATTTTTTGACTGTTGTCTTCTTCTTTATTGTCATATTCATTTCAGCCATTGTATGCTCCAACCGTCTTCAGGTGATATGAACTGAAATTGAAAACCAAACTGAAGTAGATCGTTCTAGTTCTGTGTGTCATGCCTTTTCTGTGCATTGTGGATAGTAAGGTTATCCTCTTAGTTATTTGGTGGGCAGTAACAGTTCTGTTTCAAATTATTCTTAAACTATCAATTAGTAATAAGTGTGGATTTGGATGCGGTTATTTGCTAACTTTTACTCATCATTTATTATCGTTTATTATTATTATTTACTATTATTTATTATTATTTACATTGTTTTGATGCGCAGTGGATATCAACTTAGAATGACAAATCGGGGAGCTGAGTTCAAATTCCAGTTGAATTCCTTGCATTTACTTGCGCACCTTGGGAAAAGTATTATTCCGTCTCTTCCCTCCAGTTATGGGTTAAATAATAAGACAGATTGGATTCTATAGCCTTGGTTCTCAGCCAGTCTACCGCAGAGAGTAATGTCAATCTACTACGGTATAATCTTCTGCCCAGTCAGTCATGTCTCTTTCGAGACATGATCACCCAAGTGTGTATCACATATGGCATTTAACTGATTGAATGAAGATTATAGTTGGAAACCTAAGTAAATGCTTCTACTGGACATAGAGTGGCGGATCGGTTTTCTATTGTTATGAAGTAATAAACTGATCCCCCACTAATTACTACTTATTAATACACTCCGTCTCTTCTCCCTTCAGCTATAGTTTAAATAGCAGTAGAGAAAATCTACCCAGTCAGTCATGTCTCTTTCGAGACATGATTGCCCAAGCGTGTATCATATATGGCACGTAACTGACTGACATTGTTCTGACTTATCCTCATCTTTATTGTCACATTCCAGTCTTCTTCAGGTGATATACGTTGGAATTTTGAACCAAACCCTTTATTTTGACCACCAGAGTTAGATTGTTCTAGTTCTACATGCCATGGCTCTTTTGGATATCTCAGTATCAGTTATCCACCTTTAGCAACTCAACTGTTCAAGATTTTGTTCACTTCTGCTGTGGCCAGGTATTGAACTCACAATTCTTTGGATCATGTCACTGGATTACTTCAACCAATGATTTTATCAACTGGGTCATGTGTCCCTGGGGAGCATTGATTGGTGTGTGTGTGTGTGTGTGTGTGTGTGTGTGTGTGTGTGTGTGTGTGTTTGTTTGGTAGGTACCTCACAAAGAAAAGCGATAGCTAAGGTTAAAAAAAATTCTTAAAAATTAAAAATCTTTCTTTTAGTTTATTTTAGTTTTAATTTCAAGCTAATTTTATTTTATTTTAGTTTATTAATTTTATTTTATTTTTTATTTTATTTTATTAATTTTATTTTATTTTTAATTTTATTTTATTAATTTTATTTTATTTTTAATTTTATTTTATTAATTTTATTTTATGTTTTATTTTATTTTATTAATTTTATTTTATTTTTAATTTTATTTTATTTATTTTATTTTATTTTTAATTTTATTTTATTAATTTTATTTTATTTTTATTTTATTTTATTAATTTTATTTTATTTTTAATTTTATTTTATTAATTTTATTTTATTTTTAATTTTATTTTATTAATTTTATTTTATTTTTTATTTTATTTTATTAATTTTATTTTATTTTTAATTTTATTTTATTAATTTTATTTTATTTTTTATTTTAGTTTATTAATTTTATTTTATTTTTAATTTTATTTTATTAATTTTATTTTATTTTTTTATTTTAGTTTATTAATTTTATTTTATTTTTAATTTTATTTTATTAATTTTATTTTATTTTTTATTTTAGTTTATTAATTTTATTTTATTTTTTTATTTTATTTTATTAATTTTATTTTATTTTTAATTTTATTTTATTAATTTTATTTTATTTTTTTATTTTAGTTTATTAATTTTATTTTATTTTTTTATTTTATTTTATTAATTTTATTTTAGTTTTAATTTCAAGCTCATAGATTAAATATGATATTTCCAATAAAAAACACTTTGCTGTATTTTAAAACATATTTAAATTGATTGGATTTTTTTTAAATCACTAAAAATGATTGATTTGAGCCCCTATTTGCAAATTTGTAAGCACAATGTAATTATCTTTATTTTTAATTCCTTTAGAAAATAAAATATTAATTTTCTGAATTATTTATTCAAGGAAGATTCTTCTTCTATGTGCCCTGTCCCTTCAGGACGTAGGCGATCATGATTCTCCATGTCTCCCCATCCCTGGTGACTTTTAGTATGTTTTCTCCTGTTACACCTCGCAACACTCGTTCTGTCATCCACCTGATCAGGCCATTCAAATATATTATCTGCTGCCTTCCTCTGTCTCTTTTTCCTTCTATTTGGCCTGTTAGTATCAAGTTCTCCAAGCCCTCCTTCCTCATTGCTTGTCCCAGGAACTTCAGTTGTCTCTTCCTGATGCTCAGTATCAATTTCCTTTTTGTTTCCATTCTTTCCAACACCTCATCGTTGCTTGCATTCTCGGTCCACGGTATCCTCAACATCCTTCTATAGAACCACATTTCCGCTGCTTCAAGTTTTTTTCTCATCTTCAATGATATTGTCCAGCATTCACTGCCATATTGAAGAACTGACATCACATAGCAATCTAGCACTCTCTTCTTTGTTTCTAGTAAAATTTCCCTGTGTCTTAGTATTTTATTCAGCTTCTGGAACACGTCCTTCGCCATGGCAATTTGCCTTCGAATCTCTGTGTCGCACTTTCCATCTCCTGTTAGAACACTTCCTAGGTATTTAAATTTTTGTACTTGCTTGATTCTGGTATCTCCCACCTGTATTTGGCATTTTGGGTTGCACCTTTTGCTGATGACCATGCATTCAGTTTTCTTACAGTTTATTTGTAGTCCTTTTTTGTCACTCTCCTCAGCTACCTTCTGTAGGAGGTCTTGTAGTTTTCTTTCCATGTCTGCAATCAGCACTGTATCATCTGCATACTTTATGTTGTTCAAGTTGTGGCCTCCAATAACAAATCCCGGCGTGGCATAGCGTCTAGGGTCCTCAAAAGAAGATTAGCTAATTTAAAGTTTAATTAATCTGATTTGAAACAAAATATCACTTGCTTCAAGTTCAAAATATTGCAGAAAAGTGTTTCTTAATATGGAGGTGGGTGTTTTTAGGAGTTGTTGACAAATATCATGCGATGTGCGTTGTGGTGCATTGGATATCAGCTCGGAACGAGAAATCGTGGATCTGAGTTCGAATTCCAGCTGAATTCATTGCATTCACTTATGCGCAAATACCCTTGGAAAAGGTATTAATTCGCCTCTTCCTTCCAGTTACGGGTTAAATAACAGGACAGATTGGGTTCTTTAGCCTTGGTCGGCAACCAGTCTACCGCAGAAAGCAATGGCAACTTACTGCGGGATAATCTTCTGCCCAGTCAGTCATGTCTCTTTCAAGACATGATCACCCAAAGCGTGTATCACGTATGGCACCTAACTGACTGAATGAAGATAATAGTTGGAAACATAAGTAAAGCTTTAATGGGCATAAAGTGGGGGATCGGTTTTCTATTGTTATGAAGTAATAAACTGATCCCCCAATTATTACTACTTATTAATACAATCCATCTTTTCTCCTTTCAGGTATAGTTTAAATAGCAGGATAGAAAATCTTCTGCCCAGTCAGTCATGTCTCTTTCGAGACATGATCGCCCAAACATGTATCACGTATGGCACTTAACTGACAGACTGAAGATAATAGTTGGAAACATAAATAAAGCTTCTACTGGGCATAAAGTAGGGGATCAGTTTTCTATTGTTATGAAGTAATAAACTGATCCCCCAATTATTATTACTTATTAATACAATCCATCTTTCAGGTATAGTTTAAATAGCAGGATAGAAAATCTTCTGCCAAGTCAGTCATGTCTCTTTCGAGACATGATCGCCCAAGCGTGTATCACGTATGGCACTTAACTGACTGACTGACAAATATCTTGATAGACTTATGTTTGGTTATTTTTTCTATAAAAATTACTTGGCAAATATAACATCAGCACTTTTTTATATAATTTTTTTAATTGCCCATTAGTCTTGAAAATTTAGGAAAATATTCTTTGTAATCTATTAATTCTACATAATTTAACATTCAATTTCATGGACTTTGGATTTCGATTTACTGTAATTGTCACTTATTTTCTTATAATACTGGATTTGGATGTCTGTATTTACAAAAATCGGGACATTTATTGAATTGTAATAAGCTTTTCTATTTATGATTAGTAAATATAGTTTTTATTTCATAACAATGTCACTTAACCAGTATAAGTACACAATTTTAAATGACTTAAAACTTTATAAATTAATGTAACCAAATTTTTATTAATTATAATAACTCCTGTAAAATTCAAATAAATTTTCTCTTTAAACAATATTGTTCATAATATATCTTATTCATAAAAGCAATTAAAAGCTTTTATAATTGAATAATGGTTAAATTTTATATCATTTTTTTATTCTACAATTCAAAGAAGATTTTCTGTAATTGAGGGTCTTGTCTTAAAAAATATTTAAATCATTTTTAAATTTAAATGAATTTCTCAAATTTTTTTTTAATTAAATACGTGGGGGATATCAGATGTAAAAAAAAAACAAAAACATTTTTACCAAGATTTTCTTAAAAAAAAAGAAACATATCTAAAATCATTTGTGGATGAGTCCTGAAAGTTTTATTAAAATCCAACATTTATTTGATTTTTGCAAGAATTTCTAAATAAATCTGTTTTTAACTACAAAATAGTGCTAAAATTTTCCATACTAATTTATTACAACCCACTGATGTAAAAAAAATTACATTTTTAACCAAAATTTGGAATGTTCTAAAATGGATTAAAAATGTAATTTGATAGTCAAAAGGTCTTTTGACAAAGATTTTGACCAAAAATCATTGTTTTTTAAGTTTGGGACATTATTTCATTATCATATGTATGCTTACTTTTTATTGAAATCTTTTGAGGTACCTAGTATTTAGATAATTGCTAAAAGCTAAGTTTGAAACAAGTTAATTTTGTTTAGCAAAACAAACTTCATGTCAATGGCTTTTGAGAATAGTATTAATCTGTGGGATAGGAAATGAAGAATTAAAATCAACTTTCTTCTTCACTTTTACAAAAATTCACAATGACATATGAAATCCTGGTTTTACCGAATAGAAAAAGGACTGATCTCGTGCTTACAGAAAAAGCTGAAACTAGATTTCATGAGTAAGATGTTAAATTGATTTTCTGACCAATGGAAGCAATTTGCAAGACTTGAGAAGACTTAGCAATCCAGTGCAAAAAATTTAAATTACTATAAAAGGCTCAGCATCAGTGAAACAGTGAGATGGGAGCAGCGAAAGAGAGAGAGAGACACACACATGACTAAAATGTAACGGGAGAAACTTCAACCACATAAGGTCACATCACACATTGTCCTGTTTCTCCTTCTTTCTCATGTACTGATTCATTTTACTTCTTCTTCTCCATTCAAAGACATTCCTATCAAAGAAACGCTAATACATACATATGTATGCATAAACTCTTTCCACCAAATTACTACTATGATCATTTAATGACTTTGTACCAAACAAAAGACATGACTTTTATTTATTATATATATATATATATATATATATATATATATATAAAATTGTTGTTTCTATATACAATTTGATTTTCTTGTTTTACACCCCTCTTATAGTGGGTTATCTAACAAGGCCAATTCAAACTAATCTGTTTCAAAACATATACATATCACTATAATAAAAACACAAGTCAAAAGATTTCTCTTATGTGTGATTTAGCAGGTGTGTTAGAGTTAACGTTTTGTACACTTTGTTTATCTCAAAATACCAGATTAAATTTATTGGATTTAATTATGACATTAACTTTCCATGACAATATTCATAATAAATGATTTTTCAATAATTTTCTATGAATTTTTTAAATATTTAAAATGTTACATTCGTTTCTAATTGATATTTTCTAGCAGCAACCTAAATGAAAGAATTCAACTACTTTTTTAAAAAATATCTTAAAGATAGAAAAATATAAATTAATCATAAAAAATAAATTTTTAACATCAGTATATTTATTGTCTTTAATAGCAATATCAAAGAAGAGAAAAATATTAAATTTATGAAAAAATAATAGCATTTTTAAATAAATTTTGCATTCTTAAATCTATTTTGAAGTGTAAAACAGAATTATAAAAAACTTTGAAAGAAAAGTCTACAATATTTAAATTCTTTGGACTGTTGTCCTCATCTTTATTGCCATATTCACCTACAATGTCTGTCTATATTTTTGAGATGAGGTATTGTAATTATTTACCCAATTTACATTGTTTGGACTGTTGTCCTCATCTTTGTTGCCATATTCACCTTCAATGTCTGTCTATATTTCCGAGATGAGGTAGTGTAATTATTTACCCTATTTACATTGTTTGGACTGCTATCCTCATCTTTGTTGCCATATTCACCTTCAATGTCTGTCTATATTTCCGAGATGAGGTATGGTAATTATTTACACTATTTGCATTGTTTGGACTGTTGTCCTCATCTTTATTGCCATATTCACCTTCAATGTCTGTCTATATTTTTGAGATGAGGTACTGTAATTATTTACCCTATTTACATTGTTTGGACTGTTGTCCTCATCTTTATTGCCATATTCACCTTCAACATCTGTCTATATTTCTGATTTGAGGTATTGTAATTATTTACACTATTTGCATTGTTTGGACTGTTGTCCTCATCTTTATTGTCATATTCACCTTCAATGTCTGTCTATATTTCCGAGATGAGGTATTGTAATTATTTACCCTATTTACATTGTTTGGACTGCTGTCCTCATCTTTGTTGCCATATTCACCTTCAATGTCTGTCTATATTTCCGAGATGAGGTATTGTAATTATTTACACTATTTGCATTGTTTGGACTGTTGTCCTCATCTTTATTGCCATATTCACCTTCAATGTCTGTCTATATTTTTGAGATGAGGTATTGTAATTATTTACCCTATTTACATTGTTTGGACTGTTGTCCTCATCTTTGTTGCCATATTAACAAGATGGAGTACTGTAATTATTTATACTATTTACATTGTTTGGACTGTTGTCCTCATCTTTGTTGCCATATTCACCTTCAATATCTGTCTATATTTCTGAGATGAGGTATTGTAATTATTTACCCTATTTTCATTGTCCAGCATTTTTAAATAAATTTAAACCACTACACATTTACTTGTTCAGGAACTAATCACTCTGTTTAGATTTGGAAAAACTCTTCTTATGAAATGCATAATGTTTTGCAATCCATCAGCTTCAACCTTACACTTTGTTATCAAAATCCGATAACTAAATAAATGATTGATCAAATATTCCACTTGTATGACTCATAAATCACAAGTGGGTTGGGGAAGGTCACACATCTCATCTCTTCGCTTCTTCCACCCTCCTTCTCTTCTTAGCAGCCTCTAAATTGGAATTGTACTTGACATTTGATCTGTGACTATTCATGTCTCAGCACAAGGATTTTAACATCGGAATCAGAAAACTGCCCTCGGCCAAACAAAATCTTTGAAATATAACAAAAGAAATAATAACATTTTCTCTTGAACTATAATTTATTTTCTGATCATTCCTGTGGCAGTAGTATGTGACTCATAACACAGCTGACCTGTGTAATGGTTAACAAACTTGTCTCTCGAGATCAATTATGACTGGGTAATGAGTTCGATCCTCACTGAGTGCTGTCTACTTTCTGCCTTATCCCAGACTTAAACTATGCTTAAAAAACCACCAGGGCATTTCAATGTGGCGTAATAGTTAGCAAACTTGTCCCACCAGATCAA
Organism: Ascarosepion bandense; assembly: GCA_037127315.1. Lineage (NCBI taxonomy): Eukaryota > Metazoa > Mollusca > Cephalopoda > Sepiida > Sepiidae > Ascarosepion > Ascarosepion bandense. The sequence goes on along the minus strand of JBBBDQ010028777.1, from coordinate 99,934 downwards.
TTATGACTGAATCGTGAGTTCAATATATATATATATATATATATACTAGCAGTATAGCCCGGCATTGCTCAGGTGTAATGAAAGCTTTAAAACTAATCCATGGTCCAGGAGCTCAGACTCAGCCTATAGAATATTTGTGTGAAGTTTGGTGAGAATCGGATAAAAATTGTGGATTTGTATAAAGGACATACAGACAGATAAACAGACACACACACAAACATCTTGCCTTTTATATATTTATATATATCGGCTGAACTGATTTTCTTGAAAATTTACACAGTTGTACTATAAGCATCTGTGAGTGTTCTTAGCTAGGTTTTGTGTTGAGGTACCCCCGATAAATATCGAAAATCGATAATCAAAAAATCGGGTTATAGAAGGAGTGGTCTGATTTTAATCAAATTTGATACACTCATAGACAAAGACATAAGAAACAATATTCAGAAGTTTCAAGGTTGCTGTTCTTACAATAGTGCAGAAAATCGATAATATATATATATATATATATATATAAGAGGCAAGATGTTTGTGTGTGTGTGTGTCTGTTTATCTGCCTGTATGTCTGTATTTTTTTCAACTCTTTTATTTTAGTTTTTGCTTTGGGTTTGGCTCTAAGTAGGCATAATTATAGTTCTTAGTCTCAGCCACAATACCATTTACTCAGAGGACTTATTTAGCCTTCAAAATTCAGTTTACGACGAAAAAACTTATTTGATATTGATACCAGGAAATCAAAATTTGACTTATATCCATTCATTTTTCTTTCAGTCTACGGTTTCGCTTTAACTGGAAACAACTATTGCTTTTTAGTCTTTTGTGTCAACATCCAAAGAGTCTGAGCTCCAGGACCATGGATTAGTTTTTAAAGCTAAATAAGTCCTCTGAGTAAATGGTATCATGGCTGAGACTAAGAACTACAATTATACCTACTTAGAGCCAAACCCGAAGCAAAAACTAAAATAAAAGGGTTGAAAAAAATACATACATACAGGCAGATAAACAGACACACACACAAACATCTTGCCTTTTATATATATATATATATATATATATATATATATATATTATCGATTTTCTGCACTATTGTAAGAACTGCAACCTTGAAACTTCTGAATATCGTTTCTTATGTCTTTGTCTATCAAATTTGATATAAAATTGGACCACTCCTTCTATAACACAATTTTTTCGATTATCAATATTTATCGGCTGTACCTCAACACAAAACCTAGCTAAGAACACTCGCAGACGCTTATAGTACAACTGTGTAAATTTTCAAGAAAATCTTTTTAGCCATTTCGGAGTCTATAGGTAACAGATACACACACGTACACACACACACACACACACACACACACACACATAGACAAAGTTCCATTTATAAATAAGTTTAGATGTACGGCACTTGACTGAATAATACAAACGTATATTAATGGCTAAATACATCAGCATAACTAATCGTTACTTTCTTTTTATTTCTAAACAATAAAATAATTTTGAAAATGTTAATTTCTTGTTTATTATATCTTATGTCATATTTTTGTACAAGAGTTCATAGTTCCCCTCTAGATTCTTGTTTCGGTTAATAAATGCAATGCATCGAAAGCGTCACAAAATTATGTTAATTGTAACAAAATCTTAGAAAAGAAAATATAAAGAGATCATGAAGAAGATTAATTTTTGAGCCAAATTAATTCCACTCTTAATCCATACTTTTTGCTTGGAATTTCTTAAGCTGATTACAACTGTGAACTATTGCAAATCCAAAACAAAACTAAAAATCTTTGCTCTCAGTTGAACGAGATTTGTAATAGCCCTCCAGTTTTGGGTTTGACTGCGATGATAATGATTTGTATGAATTTTTAATACTAATGATTACTAATACTAATGATTACTAATGATTAGTAATAGTAATGATTAGTTATTGTAATAAAACACAGGAAATAGTGCTGAGCCATGATTGCCAAATTCCTGAAGGATGATGGCATATAGATGAAAAAGAATGAACTTGTCTAAATGGATGGCAGAACGGGGTTTAGGAGAGATAACAAAAAGACAAAATTTATTAAGAGCTATAAAGCACAGGAAATCGTGGAGAACCCTGATCACCAACATCCTATATTTTGGTGATCATGTCTCAAAAGAGACATGACTGACTGGGCAGAAGATTTTCGATACTGCTATTTAAACTATAGCTGAAGAGAGAAGAGATGGATTGTATTAATAATTAATAATTAGTGAGGGATCAGTTTATTACTTCATAACAATAGAAAACCGATCACCCACTTTATGCCCAGTAGAAACTTTACTTATGTTTCCAACTATGTTCATTCAGTCAGTTAAGTGCCATACGTGATACACGCTTTGGGCAATCATGTCTCGAAAGAGACATGACTGACTGGGCAGAAGATTTTTTATCCTGCTATTTAAACTATAGCTGAAGGGAGAAGAGATGGATTGTATTAATAAGTAGTAAATGAAGATCCACCATCAAAGACAATTTTATCTTGTGTTGATATAAAACTTTGCTAAACAACAAGAACAGTTACCAACTAGCAAACGCAGTTCATAAATTTGTAATGCATTTCTATGACATCACATCGCATGAGAGCTCGAAATGTTAACAGCACCATATATTTAAATGCAATGTAATGTGTTATGATCTGATTTAAACATGATTTTATTAAGTGTGGGTTGTTTGGATTTAATGTAGACGACCTCCAATATCTGCATTTGCTATTTGGTAACTGTTCTCGTTGCTTACCAAAGTTTTATGTCAACACAAGATAAAATCGTCTTTGATGGTGGATTGTTTTATGCTAACGTCCCTGTAACCTCTCTGAAGATGGCTCATGTGAGCCAAAAACTTAGAACCAACTTAATAAAAAATTATCCAAATGTTGGAGAATTTTTGTCTTTATTTTCACCTGAAATTAAAGCCAAAATATGATGTTTAGAATGGCTCATGATTAAACATAATAGACATTCATTGTCTCTTATATTTAACAGTATATGTTTAGAAAATTATATATAATATATATTCATATATTAATTTATTTTTAAAAGTTTTTGTATTGCCCTCTGAAGATTTTTTTGTTTTACATTTTTGACTAACATATTGTAAATCTTTTTAAGAACGTTCATATATTTTGATACGTTACTTGTCTTTATTAAAAAGTCATGCAAAAAGAAATTTTGGTGCAAGCTTCTTTTGTAAAATTTGTATTTTATTAGCTTGGAGGTGTTGTAAGTGTTAAGTGACGGATGTGCGTTATGGTGCAGTGGATATCGGCTCAGAAAGAGAAATCGGTGAGCCGAGTTCGAATTCCAGTTGAATACCCTGGATTCACTTAAGCACTGGTACCCTTGGGAAAAGTATTGCTTCATCCCTTCCCTCTAGTTATGGGTTAAATAACAGGGTAGGACTTGGGGACTCTGCCCTTAAAAACAAATCCCAATGAATCTTGATATTCGAAAAGAAAAAAATATTACTAGACACAAAACTTATATAAAAACAAAAATAAATTGTTGAAAGAAAAAGGTATTACCAGCAATAAATAAATAAAATTTAGTTGGCAATAAATGACCCGCCGAGGTGTTGATATGCCATAAAAACAAAACAACCAACCAACCAAATATTAGCTTGGAATGTGAAAACGAAGAGCTGAGTTCGTATCCCAGCTGAATTCGTTTCATTCACTTATGCATCAGTACCCTTGGGAAAGGCATGAACCCATCTGTTCTCTCTCCAGCTAAGTGTTAAATAGCAGGACAGGTTGAGTTCTGTAGACTTGGTTGGCATCCAGTTTACTGCAGAAAGAAACGGCAGCCTACTACAAGAAAATCTTTTGCATGGTCAGTCATGTCTCTTTTGAGACATGATCACCCAAACGTGTATCACATATGGCACTTGACTAACTGGCTTGTAATCATTGTTTGTTTCTTTCAAATTTCACTTAGTAGTTTTGTGTGTTTTTTTTTTTTGTTTTTGTATGCACCTTTTTTTAATATTCAAGATCAGAGAGAGCACAATCCCGCTTCTGCTACTTCCCCTTTACATTTTATAAACATCATGAGTTTTTGAATCCTTGATTTTATTAACTTTCAACTTTAAAATTACTTACAGTGACATGTACATAACTAGTATTATTTCATTTGTTATTAAATAGCATTGTTTAATGCTAATACATGATTAATATTATTTAATTTGTTATTAAATAGTATTGTAACAATATTTAGTGGAACGGAGGTAATTAATTTTATTAATTAATTATTAACTATAATTGGAAAGTTTTTTACTTTTATAGATCAGAAGAAAACGTACTAAAAGAATTTTTCTTTATTCTCCGAATATGAGCAAAGGAAAAGAAACAAAAGGCAACAAGTTCTGTTTTCCTTGTTGTTATTCTAAACCTGAGAAGGCGAGAGAGAAAGAAGAGAAAGAAAAAAGAGAGATAATTTTTTTTTATTTTCATAAAATACAAGAACAATAGACATTGGAATTTAAAAGAATTGGGCCATCCATGAAAGGTAACAAGTTTTGTTTCTCTGTTGTTATTCTAAACCTGAAAGGGAGAGAGAGAGAGAGAGAGAGAGGGAGGGAGAAGAGAAATAAATTTTTTTTCATTTCCGAGGTTAGATTAAACACTAAGACAATAGACATTAGCAATCTAAAACATAAAACAAGCCAGATGGCCCTAGATAAGTGTTGAAGTGAGAAGTGAAGTCCAAAACCAAAAGGAGATTTTATTTTTTATTATTGTACTCAAAGGCATTGTCTTGCTCGCAATTGTAAAGAGAAATAGATAACAAATATCTAATTCAGAGTCGAAGGCTGGATTAGTGATTCAGCGAAGAGACATTTAGGCATTATATCTGAAATTAGATGAATGAAAATTCCTTTGACTCAGTAGAATTGATAACAAAAATAACTTACTGTCTTTAAAGAAAGCTTTAAAATATCTGTGACCGAAAGTAAAGATATTGAGAGCACATATGTGGAATTTCTTATCTAGGTGACAATGTAAACATTAAATTCCAAGTCTAACAATATTTAGCGGAATGGAAGTAATTAATTTTATTAATTGATTATTAATCATAATTTAAAAAAAAAATTTTAAACAGAAGGAATTATTATTATAGATCGGAAGGAAACATAATGAAAAAAAAATTTCATTCTCCGAATATGAACGAAGGTAAAAGAAACAAAAAGTAACAAGTTTTGTTTTTTTTTCCAGTTATTCTAAACCTGAGAAAGAAAGAAAAGAAAGGAGAAAAAGAAAAAGAAAAAGAGAAATAAATTTGTTTTTATTTCTGAGGTTAGATTAATCGCTAAGACAATAGACATTAGTAATCTAAAACATAAAACAAGCCAGATGGACCTAGACAAGCGTTGAAGTGAGAAGCGGGTTCAAAACCGAAAGGAGATTTTACTTTTTATCATTGTACTCAAAGGCATTGTCTTTGAATTGTAAAGAAAAATAGATAACAAATATCTAATTCAGAGTTGAAGGCTGGATTAGTGATTCAGCGAAGAGACATTTAGGCGTCGTATCTGAAATTAGGTGGATGAAAATTCCTTTAACTCGAAAATAGGTATTGGAAACGCAGATGCGGAAATTCTTATCTAAGTGACAATGTCAAACAGACTCGTCTGTCTGTTTGTCTAGTTGTTTTGGATGAAACAAGGAAGGGACATAGTTCAAAAGGTTAATCGTGATTGATTAAAAAAATCCCCAAAATTGTTTCGTGAGAAAGAAAATTTGCAGGATAAGTCCAGCCCAGAAAAGGGGTATGGGAAGATGACGTCATAAGACTGAGAGGAATCTCATTGGTCCTGTGAACCAGCACCCGAAAGGGGGACACGACCAGCAGTTGACGTCATGGAAATAAGACTAATCTCATTGGGTAACCCAAAGGCCACAATGAGTAGCAGCTAACCTCAGCATTCTATTGGTTGCCGAGATGAGGGGTTAGACACCCAATGTCTGTCAGCCCCACACAATGGCATGGGCAAAAATACAGGGTCTCGAGGGACCAAAGTCAGTTGGAGTTGGAGTCCCAGTCGAGTTCCAAGCCCAGAGACGTAATGACAGAGAGATAATTGCCATGCAGTTGGGTGCCGACCATGGAAAAATCCCCGTCTGCCAAAGATTGTTCCCAGCTGAAGAAGTAAAGAGACAGAGAAATAATTGCTATGCCGTTGGGTGCCGACTGTAGAGAGGCCTGATGCTGGCCAACCAGTTAAAGACAGACACAAAGAGATTTTGCAGACAAAGTTTTCAGTTTGCAGTTAGAGTTTGAGTGGTAGTGAGTTTGTGGTGATACTGGCCGAGCAAAAGTGACAGACTGGATGTTTGCTCTCTCATGACCAAAAGGCAAATGACCAAAAGTCATCGTTGCGCATCCGGGTCCACGCAGATGTTCCAGTTGAAAAATAAAAATGAATCAAATATCAAATTTCCATTTCACGAGCCTAAGCAAATTTTATTTCCCAGCCAATGGGAAGCCCAGAATCAAATTCAAGTGTGAAATCCCAAATGAGCTGCTTTTGATCCAAAAAGCAGATATAAAAAGCCGAGACAGAAAGCACCCAGCAGACAGACACCAAGGAGAAGAGTGTAATCAATATCCTCTTGACTTAAGTCAAGTGGCTACTATGTTCACCTCCCTCCACCCCTCCTTACCTTCTTCCCTGTTTCAAATCTACTTACTGACCTAAGGTGTGACTACATCAAAGATATTCCTTACGACGCTCCCACATTCCTAAGCATTGATTCTCTTTCAGCTTATTATTTGCCATGAACATTTAACCTCCGTTGGACTTATATTCAAGTATTACTTTAATTGTAAAAACATTAATTAATATGTGTATATATAAATGTTATTTTCAACTCAATTTGCTTTTCTTGATTTTATAATCATTTTATGACTTATAGTGGGCTATCTACCACAAGGCCAAATTCCTTTAACCTGCAACAGTATACAATTACCCTTCTCTAGAACGGACTCCCACTACAACTAGAAAAATAAGAGATAAATAACCCACTATCAGTTCAAGTCCCAGACCAGAGATGTTATGACGGAAAGATAATTGTCATGCAACTGGGTGCCAACCATAGAAAGACAAGTCCCCAGCTGAAGAAGTAAAGAGACAGCTGAAGAACTAAAGAGACGGAGAGATAACTGCTATGCCATTGGGTGCCAACCGTAGAGAAGCCTGTCACCAATCAACCAAAATCATTTTGTGAGAGTGATCCAGCCTGGAACAAGAAATCCACCTTGATTCCAATTCTGAAGACAAATCGCACCATCCTATCCACCTGGTTCACACTCCACCCACATCTTTTGAACAGGTGAAGAGGTTCATCCCTTGTTTCCTGTTTAGGATGTGGTTTCACGGATTTCTCTTTTTCAATCTTTTTACTTTTTTTTTTTCAATTGGAGTAGATAGACTAAACTATCGCCCGGTTCACACTCCACCCACATCTTTTGAACAGATGAAGAGGCTCATCCCTTCCTGTTTAGGATGTGGTTCCTGGCTTTTTCTTTTCCTATCATTCTACTCTTAAGTAGCCCCATGCACATCAGTGGCATCACCGCCTTGCTTGGGGTGATATGATTAAAAAAAATAAAAATAAAAATAACCCAGCATTTCCACAACATTCCGGAGAACAAGAAACAAGTTGACTAGACTTACGACAAACTTAGAACTCCGTTCGGAGCAGCACGCTACGGCTCGCCAGATTTCTTGTTTATTGCTTAGGAGGATAATTCAATTTACTTAAGAAACTTCCGTTCCGCTGCCAGTTTGATAGAAGCTGGGATTGGGAATTATCCGAAAGACTGAGTGTGAATTACTTTCTGTACATAAAGACGTTATTTTATAACACTTCAGACGTCGGTCCACTTAATTTTCTTGGTGCTATATTTCTTTCTTTTATTCAATTGTGTGCACGCTTCCTGGTTTGGTTTAGGTCGGCAGAGAGACAGCTAGTGGAGAACTCTCATGACTACCTTGTGATTAATCAACACAATGTGGAACAAGGGAGATCACTGTGTACAGAGTCAATCTACGACCAGCTATCTGGATCGAAATGAACAGCAACTGGACAGGGCTGTGGCATAGTATTGCTTAATACTAATACACGATTAGGAGTATTTAATTTGTTATTAAATCGTATTGTTTAATACTAATACATGATTAGCATTATTTAATTTGTTATTAAATCATATTGTTTAATACTAATACGATTAGCATTATTTAATTTGTTATTAAATCGTATTGTTTAATACTAATACATGATTAGCATTATTTAACTTGTTATTAAATAGTATTATTTAACACTAATACACGATTAGTAGTATTTAATTTATTATTAAATCAGTCAGTTAAGTGCCATATGTGATACACACTTTGGGCAATCATGTCTCAAAAGAGACATGACTGACTGTGCAGAGGATTATCCAGCAGTAGGTTGCCATTGCTTTCTGCGATAGACTGGTTGCCAGCCATGGCTATAGAACCCAATCTGTCCTATTATTTAACCTATAGCTGGAGGGAAGAAGTGGATTAATACCTTTCCCAAGAGTATTTGTGCATAAGCGAATGCAAGGAATTCAACTGGAATTCGAACTTGGCTTCCCGATTTGGTGTTCCAAGTCGATATCCATTGCACCACAATGCAAATCTTGTTATTAAATAGTATTATTTGATACTAATGCATGATTAGTATTTAATTTGTCATTAAATCATAACCAGGCATTTCATTTGAGATAGTTTTGCAAATCAGCTGTAACAAATTCTCCTTTTAAAAATTTTACTGATCTTTGTCGTATTAAGCAGTTTAATACTTTGCATGAATTTTAATGAGTACCATTCAGTTGCTTCCACGTTAAGCCATTTGTGGCAGACGTCATGTCATATCCTGTTGGCACTCACACATTTTTTAAAACCAACTTGAAGGAAAAGCTTAAACAGTAGTCGGTGTATAACTAATTCAGGATATAAAAAACCTCAAAGCAATAAAGAAAAATGCATCTCTCTGTATCTCAAATGATTGTGATTAAAGTGTAGTATCTGTTCCAGCAGCCAACAGCCAATTCACAAGATTTAACTATCTTCAAATCTAGTTATCTGTGCAAATATAATAAATACAAGTGGTAAATCAATGTGAATGCCTCTCGTTAAAAGAAAGAGATAAGTAGAGCCATGGAAGTCATCCACGAAGGTGTCCACGAAGGTGTCCGCGGAGATGTCTGCGGAGGTGTCTGGTAGGAGAGAGAGAGTTGTGACTTACTGTGGTGATGGTCTTTGGTAGGTGTCATTTGAAGATGAGAGATCGTGTCCCAACAAGCGTTGTGAATCGTGGCTGTTGTGCCAATCGACTGCTAAAGAAGTCCCTTTCGTGGGTTTTTATGTCCTTTTTTTAGGTTCAGATCAGCTTCAATTTTTATTTTACTTGTGGAAGTGGGTGCAATTGGGTGGAAATTCTGGATTGTATTTTTGTTTGAGTGTGTAAGGAAATGGGTTGGTTTGAGTTATTGGATTTTACGGCATGTCAACTCCTATTTGGGTCATTTTATGCCAAAGCCTTGTTTATTTATGTATACAGGGTAGGTATTCTGTATAAAAGGTTGGGAGGTTGTTGGGTTTTTATGATCTGTTCTTTTTTTGTTTTTGTTTTTTTGAAGTTTGTATTTACGACCAAAGTGAATGAACAACTCCAGCAGAATCCTGTTTTAAATCAGATTTGTTTTATTGATGAACATTAAAGCTTCAATTTTTTCTTAGATGTTCTTTTATGCTGTTTTTCAAACTGTATTAGGCAGTTATTTCTTTTTAAAATAAATTGCTTAATCTTGTGATTGTTTCTGATTGTATATCTTCATACATACATGTATGTGTGTGCATATATATGGATATACATATGTATACATTTACATATACAATATTTGAAAGTATTATATTTTGTTGAGGATCTTGATTTCTTTGAGAAAGTTGTATATTTCATTTGTGTCTGTATTTTTACAAAATTCTTTTTAGCTTTTTCCATTGAAATATTTTTGTCTTATTTTAGTTATGGTTTTACAGTAGGATATGTTTTATTGTAATTATGCTTCCACAACTGCATTTTGGTGGATTTGTCTTTTTTAATATATAAAAATGAGTTATGTATGTGTATATGTGTCCTATATTTTATTCTAGTTATGATGACTTGTTTTTTTTTTTCTGAGTGTTTCCAAGATTTTTTCCCCCATTTTCCTATTTTAGGTTTGATTTGAAATAGTTTATTTCCGGTTTGATTTTTCCATGATTCTTGCCATTTATCTTTTATATATATATATATTTACTTTTGGTTTAAAGTCCATCCATGGAACTTGATAATTTTCATCTATTATAATTTTTAAAGACGTTTTAGCAGCATGGAATTTTTTAGTTGAGTTTTGTGTTCCAGAATGTTCACATATGGCCAGTGGTGGAAATTTGGGCAAATTCAATCAAAATTGGATCTAGTTTTAGAAAGATTTTAACAATAGCTTGCTTTCATTTCTTTAATGGTAATGTTTGTTATTTTAATTTTTCATGATTTAGAATGCAGAATTCTTTATTACATAAATGTAACAATGGAGTTAATTTTATTGAGAAAAGTCTGTGGTTACTCATGCAGAAAATGTAGTTACCAAATAATTTAAATATGGACGACATTTTTTGACAGTATGCATCTTGTTAACTCCTTGTGCATATACTTACATTTAATAATTTAAAAAATAGAATTATTTTCTTACAACAATAAAGTTAATTGGATTTATAAAAAGCATAGATTAATAATAACAGAAAATATTATGAATGCAAGTAAAAATAATTTAAATATAGGCATCATTTTTTAAGGTATGGACCATGTTAGTTTTTACACACACCCACACTTATATATGTGTGTGTGTGTGTGTGTGTGTGTGTGTGTGTGTGTGTGTGTGTGTGTGTGTGTGTGTGTGTGTGTGTGTGTGTGTGTGTGTGTGTGTGTGTGTGTGTGTGTGTGTGTGTGTGTGTGTGTGTGTGTGTGTGGGGGGGGGGTGAGATTAAATAAATTGCAAACATAATGTCTGTTTATTTTTAATAAATAACTGCAAAGACTGTGTTGCTAAAAATTACTGTACATTTTTTTTCTGCTTCAAATATAACAGTTGACAAATTTCTTAGCGTTCATTAGAATGTGAAAATTATCCAAAATGGAATTTTTTTATATGCTGTAATGTCATGGTCATGCACGTGTTAAAGCATGAAAAAACTGTTCTTTTTACAAACATTTTAGAACATTACTACGGTATTCATAACTGACTCTATTAATTGGCGGCTCAAGTGTTTTAATAAATATTGCCTCAAGAATCTGTAGTTTGCTTTTGTTGTTTTCTTGGTGTAGGATAGTTGTATTATCAATCATTATTTTTTTATATTGTAAATGTAGACAGGAATGTTGTTGAAGATGATCTCGGAAAGAGGTTGAAAGTACTTGGGTACCTTGAGAAATGATAATAACATCTGTCAACGTTACAGCTCATTTCTGATATCTTTCAATTGTAATATGCGAAAGATTAACAATGAGTATGAATGGATTTTATTAAAAATAAGCAGACATTATGCTTGCAATTTATTTAATCTGACATGTTTAAAAGAAAATTTGTTGCCTAAATACACAAATATATGTATATATAAAAATAAAAAAATAATTTGGTCTTTCATCTTAATAATAACTTCAACAATAGAACTTTGTTTTCATTAAGTTTGTGGCCTTTTTCAGTAGACTATGCAGTTTTTCCCTGCAAAATAGTGGAGGTACTTATAACACACTATACACCGGAACATATACACACATATACAAAATAAAGTAAAATAAATTACAAGAACTACACGCACATAAACACACTCACATGACACAGTCACGGACACGCACACACCATGAGATAAAACAGATAGATAAAACAACAGTAATAAAACAAACCCTCTTCAACTTAGGCAAAAGTCAAACTAACGGTCAGGTCAATGCATACTTAGATAAACCACATATTAAAGCAGACTGATATCATCAGACCAGAAAAAAGTCCCAACTGTAAATCACACATATATATATATACCATAAACACACACACACACACACACACATATTCGAACACACACACACACACACACACAAGCACTTGCTACAATTAATCACAGCAGCAGCCAGGAATGGCCATTCCTTGAAAGGCACAGACTCACTCTGACAGACACACGCTCCTCTGCCATTCTGAAGATGAGCTTTTGATCTCGAAATACTAGTTTAAAAAATAGGTAATACCCAACAACTTCTTTTCCTTCCTTTATTTTACTAAAAGCATTGTGACAGCCTTCAAGACCTAATCATACACCTAATATATCTATATATATATATATATATATATATGTATATTGTAACTAAGTTGTAGAACTCGTAGGTTTTTTAACCTGTTGTTCATGCATTTACTTTTATAAAGAGTGTTTGATACAAACGTAGAGCATAGAATATATATATATATATATATATATATATTTTTTTTTTTTTTTTTTAATCATATCACCCCAAGCAAGGCGGTAACGCCACTGATGTGCAGGGGGCTACATAAGAGTGAGAAGATTAGAAAAGAGAAAACCGGAAACCACATCCTAAACAGGAAACAAGGGATGAGCCTCTTCACCTGTTCAATAGACGTGGGTGGAGGTGTGAACCGGGCGATAGTTTAGTCTATCTACTCCAATTGAAAAAAAAAAAAAAAACGAAAACAAAAAAACAGTGAGAAGATTGGAAAAGAGAAAAACCGGAAACCGCATCCTAAACAGGAAACAAGGGATGAGCCTCTTCGCCCGTTCAATAGACGTGGGTGGAGTGTGAACCGGCCGATAGTTTAGTCTATCTACTCCAATTGAAAAAAAAACAAAAAAACAGTGAGAAGATTAGAAAAGAGAAAAACCGGAAACCACATCCTAAACAGGAAACAAGGGATAAGCCTCTTCACCTGTTCAATAGATGTGGGTGGAGTGTGAACCGGGCGATAGTTTAGTCTATCTACTCCAATTGAAAAACGAAAACAAAAAAACAGTGAGAAGATTAGAAAAGAGAAAAAAACCGGAAACCGCATCCTAAACAGGAAACAAGGGATAAGCCTCTTCACCTGTCCAACAGGTGTGGGTGGAGTGTGAACCGGGCGATAGTTAAGTATCTACTCCAATTGAGAAAAAAAAAAAAGTTAAAGATTTCAAAAAAAGAAAAAAAATGTGACTTATTAAGTTTTAACTTAGTTAAAGTCCAATCAAAAATTTCCTCTAAAAATAAAATCAAACGTACAGTTAGACATGAAAAGTTCTAAAATTAAGCAAAAATATTGGGCAAAAACGGAGAGGAAAACAAAGCAAAAAAAAAAATAAATATGGCATACCTATAATTCAAGTCATGATTCCAAGCCGAACTAGTGGTGTAACATGAAACAGTTGAAGATCTGATTTTAGAAACGTTATAACAATAGTTTTGAAATGTTTGACGTCACAGAAACTTTTTATAATTTTCTTTTACAGGAAAGTTCAGTTTAAGATTTTCATTTCCTTCTCTAGAAGCAGCCCAAATGAATTTTCCTCCTGGGTCCTGCATTCGCACTTCCAGTTGAAATTTTAGTGTGTGCTCATTTTGGTGGATCCTTCTCCTTAGTGAGTGATTTATGACTCCCTTCTGCTTTGACACTTCCTTCTGCCTCACAAATTTGATTGCTTCCTTTGCATTTCTATGAAACAATTTCTTTATATTAGAAAATAAGAGCCTCAATTTCAAAATGGAGAAGGGCATGAAACCACGTCGCTGATTGGTCAGTAAATACACAATTTTTTCAAATTCAAAAAATGAATCAATAATAATTTACATAGAAGAAATGGTAAATTTTCGTTTTAGGTACCGACGGCTTTCCCCCCTTCAAACCCATCCAAAACAGCACCACTTCTGTGCAAATGTACATGCTGAACTCAAATTAGTTATTGAAGAAACCTACCTTTTTTGCTTTGAAAGTTCATAAAAAAAAACGAACTATATCTCGCACTTTTTATCTCCCGTAACTCTCACGAAGTCATGTAATTAACTGCAGAATGACATTCTACATAGGCAGCAATTTTGGTTGAATTTCATCCTTTAATGAAACTTCTGGCAATGTACTTCCTGTTTTGAGAACAATAAGCATAGAAATACAATAGTGCATTACTTTAATTCCTGGAAGTACATCGCCGGAAATATCAGTAAATGAAGAAAAAGTGACAAAAAATCTGCCAAAATTCGATAACATGTGCAGTCAATCATTCTGCAGTTAATTACATGACTTCGTGAGAGTTACCCGAGAGAAAAAGTGCGATATATATATATATATATATTTTTATGGACATTTAGATAAAAAAAAAAAAGGTAAGTTTTTTCAATAACTAACACTTGATTTGAGTTCAGCATATACATTTGCACAGAGGTAATGCTATTTTGGATAAATTTAAAGGGGAAAAGTGACGGGATATAAAACGAAAATTTACCGAAGAAATAATTGTGGCAGTTCTTTAGCCCTAATTTTAAAATTAAAATCTTTCAGACAACTGTAACCAATTTTTTTACTGACTAAATTTCTTTATAGACTTCTCTCAAAAGTACGGGCAAAATACAAACCTAGACGATTATAATATTTATTTTTATAATCATTTTACTCCAAACAAGGCAGGACCTCCACTGGTGTACAGGGGATTACAGTGAGAAAAAAATGGCTTTAAATTTGTTGTTTTTCATTTTTTTTTTACTTTTTTCAGTGCAATCTTATCAATTATACCCTAAACATTCCGAATGACAAAAATAAAATTGTTTAAATATTGAAATTTTTCCAAATTTTTTTATAATCAGAAACTTTATGTAATAATCGATAAGTCTGCTCTGAAAAAAGTCCAAAAAATGAAAAACAACAAATTTAAAGGTGGTCGTAGTCTCCTCCTTTAGGTCTGCGAAAAAAAACAAACAAAGTAAAGGTTTATGTAAAAAAGGAAGGATAAAAGATGGATGTGAATCAAAGAGATAGAAGATGGCAATTGATGTTACATTTAATGTTTTGGAGATTGTAGCTATCAGGGAAGCAAATAAATGGGAATTCCACAAAGTGCAAGAAAATAAACTGCTAGAGTAGAAAAGTCGGTTAACTATTTCAACGGTGAAAGACTGAGGCCTTGATGCCAATTTAGCACATGTTGAATTAATTGCATTCACTTCTGCGCAAATACCCTTAGGAAAGGTATTACTATTAATCCATTTCTTCCTTCCAGTTATGGTTTAAATAACAGGACAGATTGGGTTTTATAGCCTTGGCTGGCAATCAGTCTACCGCAGAAAGCAATGGCAACCTACTGCGGGATAATCTTCTGCCCAGTCAGTCATGTCTCTTTTGAGACATGATCGCCCAAGTGTGTTTTACGTATGGTACTTAACTGACTGAAATACAACTGGTCAGGAAATCAGGAGAAAAAGGTTTTCAGAGCAGTTGCCATGAAAATACTTGTAGAAAAGACAGAGGGAAACCACAAACCTTTAAATTTATTATAATTTTTTTTGTTCTTTTTTTAATAATTTTAAAGTAAACTACTAAAATATGAAATTTTTATATTTTAATTATTTTTGGTGTGGGTGGGTAGTCTCCCATTTACTGAAAAAAATTCTTTTATTTTTACGTAAGTTGATATTATTTACGTGTTCATCATGTGAAGGTAGAAGACAAATAAGAAAACAATAATGGAATCACTGAGAATTAAAAAAATATTTTCGAGCTGACCTTCATTTTAAAATATTATTATTTTTTTAAAACAATGACGAATTTGTTTTTTACTAGTGATTTTCTTCCATGGACAGGGAAACAAGTCAGAGCAGAGTTATTCCCCTTTATCAATTCCGTCCTTAATTCAAGTTGTTTTATTATTGACAACACGATTTTTATTCTTTTTCTTCCTTTTGTTTATTTATGCTTATTTTATTTATTTGTTTATTTTTTGTCAGACTTTTCAAAGTGGGGATTGTCATTATGTCATAATAGTTTCCTTTTGTGCACTGTTTAAATAAACGTAAGTGGGTATAAGTTGTGAGGGAGGGCAAGTCTTCTTAACTTATATTTGTGGCGGATAAGAAATTAAGAATTAAAATCAACCTTCACTTCTTCTTCACTTTTACAAAAAAATTCACAATAACGTGTGAAATCCTGGATTTTCCGAAATAGAAACTGGATTGACCATGTGCTTAAAGAAAAAGTTAAAACCAGGTTTCGCAAGTAGGTGTTAAATTGATTTTTGACCAATGGGAGCGACTTGCAAAACTTGAGGACTTCACGAGCAAGTGCAAAAATCTGATGACAATAAAAGCACCCCCCCCATCAGTCAGTCAGGGGATGGAAGCAGCAAAGACAACAATCTAAAATGTAATGGGAGGAGCTTCAAGCTAACCCTGACATTCATCCTCTTTCTCTTTCCTCCTCATATGCTGATTTCTTTTACTCCTTCTTCTCCATCGAAAGACGTTCATACTGAATACATACATACATACGTACACATATACTCTTTCAACAATTACTACTATGAACATTTTCTACAAATCTTGAAACCAATAACATTATCATTGAACACAAACTCTACCCTTAACTTCTCAATAATGTTTCTAATTGCACATTAACTCCTACAACTTTTTTTATTCATTTCTGTTAATAAATTACTATTTTAACATAAAAAATGTATATTTTATTCTTACTCTATTCCATACTAATTCACACATTCCAAAGTGCTACCAACCAACCTTCTGATGATAATTCTGATGATAATTTTGATGATAAAACCTGATGATAATTCTGATGATAAATTTGAGATAATTCTGATGATAAACCTGATGATAATTCTGATGATAATTCTGATGATAAAAAACCTGATGATAATTCTGATGATAATTTGATGATAAAACCTGATGATAATTCTGATGATAATTCTGATGATAAACCTGATGATAATTCTGATGATAATTTCGATGATAAACCTGATGATAATTTCGATGATAATTCTGATGATAATTCTGATGATAATTCTGATGATAATTCTGATGATAATTCTGATGATATCTCTGATGATAAAACATGATGATAATTCTGATGATAATTCTGATGATAATTTCGATGATAAAACCTGATGATAATTCTGATGATGGTTTTGATGATAAACCCGATGACAATTCTGATGATGATTCTGATGATAAACCTGATGACAATTCTGATGATAATTCTGATGATAAAACCCGACGATAAATTTGATGATAATTCTGATGATGATTCTGATGATACCCGATGATAAAACCTGATGATAATTCTGATGATAATTCTGATGATAATTCTGATGATACTCCTGATGATAAAACCCGATGATAATTCTGATGATAATTTGGATGATAATTGTGATGATACCCTGATGATAAACCCGATGATAATTCTGATGATAATTCTGATGATAATTCTGATGATACTCCTGATGATAAACCTGATGATAATTCTGATGATACTCCTGATGATAAACCCGATGATAATTCTGATGATAATTCTGATGATAATTCTGATGATAAACCCGATGATAATTCTGATGATAATTCTGATGATATTTGACGATAAAACCCGATGATAATTCTGATGATACTCCTGATGATAAACCTGATGATAATTCTGATGATAATTCGATGATAATTCTGATGACACTGATGATAATTCTGGCGATAATTCTGATGATAATTTGATGATAAAACCCGATGATAATTCTGATGATAACTTCGATGATAAACCCGATGATAATTCTGATGATAATTCTGAGGATAATTCTGATGATAATTCTGATGAAAATTCTGATGATAATTCTGATGATAAACCTGATGATAAATTCCGATGATAATTCTGATGATATTCTGATGATAAAACCTGATGATAATTCTGATGATAATTCAGATGATAATTCTGATGATAATTCTGATGATAAAACCTGATGATAATTCTGATGATAATTCTGATGATATTCTGATGATAAACCTAGCGATAATTTTGATGATACTCCTGATGATAAAACCTGATGATAACGATGATAATTCTTGATGATAATTCTGATGATACTCCTGATGATAAACCCGATGATAATTCTGATGACAATTCTGATGATACTCCTGATGATAAAACCTGACGATAATTCTGATGATAATTTCGATGATAAAACCCGATGACAATTCTGATGACAATTCTGATGATGATTCTGATGATAAACTCGATGATAAAACCTCCGATGATAATTCTGATGATAATTCTGATGATAATTCTGATGATACTCTCTGATGAGCAAACCCGATGACACTCCGATGATAATTCTGATGATAATTCTGACGATACTCTTGATGATAAAACTCAGATGATAATTCTGATGATAATTCTGATGATACTCACGAGCATTCTGATGATAAAACCTGATGATAACGCCGATGATAATTTTGATGATAAAATCCCGATGATAATTCTGATGACAATTTGATGATATTCTGATGATAAAACTCATTAGATAATTTACGATACCCCACGGATACTCTGATCATAAAACCTGATGATAATTCTGCTGATAATTCTGCTGATAATTCTGATAATTCTGATGATAAAACCTGATGATAATTCTGATGATAATTCTGATGATAATTCTGATGATAATTCTGATGATAAAACCTGATGATAATTCTGATGATAATTCTGATGATAAAACCTGATGATAATTCTGGTGATAATTCTGATGATAATTCATTCCTGATAATTCTGATGAAAATTCTGATGATAATTCTGATGATAAAACCTGATGATAATTCAGTGATAATTCATTGATAAATTCTGATGATAAAACCTGATGATAATTCTGATGATAATTCTGATGATAATTCTGATGATAATTCTGATGATAAAACCTGATAAAAATAATTCTGATGATAATTCTGATGATAATTCTGATGATAAAACCTGATGATAATTCTGATGATAATTCTGATGATAAAACCTGATAATTCTGATGATAATTCTGATGATAATTCTGATGATAATTCTGATGATAAAACCTGATGATAATTCTGATGATAATTCTGATGATAAAACCTGATGATAATTCTGATGATAATTCTGATGATAATTCTGATGATAAAACCTGATGATAATTCTGATGATAATTCTGATGATAATTCTGATGATAATTCTGATGATAATTCTGATGATAATTCTGATGATGATTCTTATGATAAAACCTGATGATAAAACCTGATGATAATTCTGATGATAATTCTGATGATAAAATTACAAAATTGATAATTCTGATGATGACTCTGATGATAATTCTGATGATAATTCTGATGATAATTCTGATGATAATTCTGATGATAATTCTGATGATAAAACCTGATGATAATTCTGATGATGATTCTTATGATAAAACCTGATGATAAAACCTGATGATAATTCTGATGATAATTCTGATGATGCATCTAATTAAATGATTGATGATAAAACCTGATGATAATTCTGATGATAATTCTAGTAGTAATTCTGATGATAAGACCTGATGATAATTCTAATTGATAATTCTGATGATAATTCTGATGAAAATTCTGATGATAATTCTGATGATAAAACCTGATGATAATTCTGACTGATAATTCTGATGATAAAACCTGATGATAATTCTGATGATAATTCTGATGATAATTCTGATGATAATTCTGATGATAAAACCTGATGATAATTCCGATGATTCATGATGATAAAACACAGTGATAAAACCTGATGATAATTCTGATGATAATTCTGATGATAAAACCTGATGATAATTCTGATGATAATTTTACAGTGATAATTCTGATGATAAAACCTGATGATAATTCTGATGATAATTCTGAGGATAAAACCAGATGATAATTCTGATGATAATTCTGATGATAATTCTGATGACATCGATGATAAACCTGATGATAAATTTAAGGATAATTCTGATGATAAACCCGATGATAATTCTGATGATAATTTGATGATAAAACCTGATGATAATTCTGATGATACTCCTGATGATAAACTTGATGATAATTCTGATGATAATTCTGATGATAATTCTGATGATAAAATCCCTGATGATAATTCTGATGATAATTCTGATGATAATTTGGATGATAAAACCTGATGATAATTTCGATGATAATTCTGATGATAAACCCGATGATAATTCTGATGATAATTCTGACGATAATTCTGATGATACTCCTGATGATAATTCTGATGAAAATCGATGATACTCCTGATGATAAAACCGGATGATAATTCTGATGATACTCCTGATGATAAAAAACCTGATGATAATTCTGATGATAATTCTGATGATAATTCTGATGATAATTCTGATGATAAACTCGATGACAATTCTGATGATGATTCTGATGATAAACCCGATGATAAAACCGATGACAATTCTGATGATAATTCTGATGATAAAACCTGATGATAATTCTGATGATAATTCTCTGATGATAACGACAGATAAACCCGATGATAATTCTGATGATAATTCTGATGATAATTTCGATGATAAACCCGATGACAATTCCGATGATACTCCTGATGATAAAACCTGATATGATAATTCTGATGATTCTGATGATAAAACCTGATGATAATTCTGATGACAATTTCTGATGATAATTCTGATGATAAAACCTGATGATAATTTGATGATAATTCTGATGATAATTCTGATGATAAACCTGATGATAATTCTGATGATAATTCTGATGATAATTCTGATGATAAAAACCCGATGATAATTCTGACGGATAATTCTGATGATAAACCTGGATGATAATTTGATGATAATTCTGATGATAAACCCGATGATAATTCTGATGACAATTCTGATGATAATTCTGATGATAAAACCTGATGACAATTTGGATGATGATTCTGATGATAAACCTGATGATAAAACCTGATGACATCGATGATAATTTTGATGATAAACCCGATGATAAATTTACGATAATTTCGATGATAAAAACCAGATGATATTTGATGATAAAACCTGATGACAATTCTGATGATAATTCTGATGACAAACCTGATGATAATTTGATGATAATTCTGATGATAAAACCTGATGATAATTCTGATGATAATTCTGATGATAATTTGATGATAAACCTGATGATAATTTAGATGATAATTTGATGATACATTTGATGATAAAAAACCTGATGACAATTCTGATGATAATTTCTGATGATAAACCTGATGATAATTCTGATGATAATTCCGATGACAATTTGATGATATCTCCGATGATAAACCTGATGATAATTCTGATGATAATTTTGATGAGCAAACCTGATGATAATTCTGATGATAATTTCGATGATACTCCTGATGATAAATCCCGATGACAATTCTGATGATGATTCTGATGATAAACCTGATGATAAAACCTGATGACACCTCTGATGATAATTTCATGATAAAAAACCCGATGATGAAATTTATGATACCTCTGATGATAAAAAACCTGATGACAATTCTGATGATACCTGATGATAAAACCAGATGACAATTCTGATGATAATTTCAATAGATAAATTTGATGATACTCCTGATGATAAAACCCGATGACAATTTACGATAATTCTGATGATAATTCTGATGATAAACCCGATGATAATTCTGATGATACTCCTGATGACAAAACCTGATGATAATTCTGATGATAATTTGATGATAAACCTGATGATAATTCTGATGATAATTCTGATGATACCTCTGATGATAAACCCGATGATAATTCTGATGATAATTTGATGATAAAACCTGATGATAATTCTGATGATAATTCTGATGATAATTCTGATGATAATTCTGATGAAAATTCTACGATAATTCTGATGATAAACCTGATGATAATTTGGATGATAATTTACGATAAACCTGATGATAATTCTGATGATAATTCTGATGATAATTCTGATGATAATTTGATGATAAAACCTGATGATAATTCTGATGATGATTCTGATGATAAACCTGATGATAAACCTGATGATAATTCTGATGATACCCTTGATGATAAAAAACCTGATGATAATTCTGATGATAATCTTGATGATAATTTGATGATAAAACCCGATGATAATTCTGATGATAATCTCCATGATAATTCTGATGATAAACCTGATGATAATTCTGATGATAATTCTGATGATAAAACCTGATGATAATTCTGATGATAATTCTGATGATACTCCTGATGATAAACCCGATGACAATTCTGATGATAATTCTGATGATAAACCTGATGATAAATTTGATGATAATTCTGATGAGTTAATTCTGATGATAAACCTGATGATAATTCTGATGATAATTCTGATGATATTCTGATGATAAAACCTGATGATAATTCTGATGATATTCTGATGATAAAACCTGATGATAATTCTGAGGATAATTCTGATGATAAAACCTGATGATAATTCTGATGATAATTCTGATGATAATTCTGATGATAATTCTGATGATAATTTTGATAAAACCTGGATGATAATTCTGATGATAATTCTGATGATAATTCTGATAATTCTACATACAACTCGTAAGCTGTAGGGAGTTTGGTTATGTATGACACAAGGCTGAATCAAAGAAACATTAACCCGCTCCCTATAGCTACATATTCATTAAAATTTAATGATTCATTGCTTCCACGGCTGAGTGTGGCAGTCATCTGAGAAAGCAATGAATGTGGGTAAATTAAAATGGTATGTTTGCCTGTCTATTATTTAATTTGTAAAATCAATTTCAGTCTAATGGTAGATAAGTTATGTATGTTTGTCTAATAAATTAATAAAAATTGAAAACTTTCCCTATTTTTTTTTTTAATCATATCACCCCAAGCAAGGCGATAACACCACTGATGCGCAGGGGGCTACGTAAGGGTAAAAAGAATGGAAAAGAGAAAGCCGGAAACCACATCCTAAACAGGGAACAAGGGATGAGCCTCTTCACCTGTTCAATAGATGTGGGTGGAGTGTGAACCGTGGGACATTGCCTAATATCTTACTTATTTTAAATTTTATAGATTAAGTGTATAACAACAAACACATGAACAAATAATGAACAAAGAGAATTCTGGTTTTTGGTTAGCACAAAACAAATAATATTTATATTCACAAAATATTCTGTAAATATTTTGTATATTTCACAAAATATACAAAATGTGGAGTTCAGATTATATGTTGAGAGTAGAAAACAATTTGTTGAAATATGATGCTTGAAAGTGAGTTCAAAGGTGTGTGTAAAAAATGTTGAATGTTTGTTCCTTTGAATGAATTAAAATGAGTGCGTGAGTGAGTTACAATTTTGGTTTTTATGTTAAGAGTTACTTAACAAAATTCAACTGTTCATACTTGCGTGGATTTCTGTAGCATTCAGTTGACATTTGAATTCCCATTGAGGATTAATATGGAATGAGTGAATGAGTAAAATTTGAAATTGAAATAAGTGAACGAGAGAGAGTTGAAAAATAGATTTCTCACATGAGGATTCAGGTTCATGCTGCATGGCGAATGAAATGGGGCACGGGTGTCTGCATCCTGGGCCAAACTGAAGTTTCTCCTTAAACACTAACAGGGTGGATCAGAAACACTTGTTGACATTTCAGGCAAGATAAATGTTCTAACATGTTTTCACATGCTTTCGATTTATTGGTCAATCAGTGAAGGCTAACGCGAGCTTCAAACTTTTTCTGAAGTAAGTTTTGTGCTAATGTAAATTTTTTATCTGGACTCATGACAAGTGCGATACGTAAATTGTCATAACTGCTCTTTTAATTAAACTTTACAAGGTAGATTCCAGAAGGCCTGCCAATCACAATAATGAGAAATAGACAGACAGACAGACAGACAGACAGACAGTAACACTAACAGATAGATACAACCACAGACATACTTTTAAAAAATCAATGACTCCTTTTGTTTTAAATAATTTTAAAAATGTCTTCTTTGAAGTGAAAGTTTGGTAGTTTTATTTGAAAAGCTATTCCACTTAAAAAGATAATTTTTATGTATTTAAATAAAGTTTTAATTGGGTATTGTAACAAAAGTGAGAACCAGAATAAACTTAAAAGTAAGCTTTATTATACACATAATTATTACACCATCCCAGTTTTTTTTAAAAGAAATGATGTATTTCATACTATTTTTAGTATTTATTGCCATGTAGATAATTCTAAATGAAAATTGAACGGTTCTTTTTTAATACTGCACAATAATATGTGCATCAAATGAACTGTTCTGGTGTCCAGTTTTTGTGCTCTCTTCCCCATGCTAGTCTCTTCTTATTGGAAGGCTGAAGCAAAATCTTCCTGGCTGCCTTGTAAAATTTTGCAAAGTAATAATAACAAAAGAACCCTTCTATTTTTTTCATTTAAAATTATCCACTTGGCAATAAATACTAAAAATAGTATGAAATACATAATTTCTTTTGAAAAACTGGGATGGCCAAATAATTATGGCTGGTAGTGTGTATATATATATATAGCAAATCTACAGGGCACAATGGACAAATTGTTGCTATTTGCCATGTAAAATTTGTAAAGTAATAATAACAAAAAAACCATTCTATTTTGGCAATAAACACTAAAAATAGTATGAAATACATCATTTTTTAAAAAAAAAACTGGGGTGACCTAATAATTATGGCCGGTAGTGTACTTTATTAGTATTTGTAGTTCTTTTTTTTTTTTTTTTTTAATCATATCACCCCAAGCAAGGTGATAGCACCACTGATGTGCAGGGGGCTACATAAGAGTAAAAAGATTGGAAAAGAGAAAGCCAGAAACCACATACTTTTTTTTTTTTTAATCATTTCCCCCCGAGCAAGGCAGAAATGCCACTGATGAGTTGGGGGCTACATAAATGTAAAAAGATTAATTAGAAAAGAGTGAGGAGTACAAACTAGTAAGAAAGGGGCAATAGAAAGCTGAGAAAGCAGGTGCGATGACAGATACATAGGCGGAGAGAAAGGGAAGGATATACGGGGGCGGGGAGAGAGCTAGAGTCCAGTGGTTAGTAGATGAGTATTGACTTTGCATTTAAATTTCTGGAGGTTGTAGCCATCAGGAAAGCAAGAATATGGGAGCGAGCTCCACAGGCGGGAAGTGCGAGAGAAGAAGCTGCAGGAGTAGAATCGTCGTCTGCATTTGGCTAACCTGACTGTGAATGGGTGGGACCCAGTTGCTGGTCTGGTTGCACAAGTAAACACCTGTTGAGGAGGCACCAGTGACTTAAGTTCGTTGGAGCAGAAGCCATGAAAGTATAACCAGGAAACAAGGGATGAGCCTCTTTTTGCTTATATATGCTAGAGATAAACGTCATTTATTACGACTATTCCATTTCATAACAAAGGGGTGAGATTGATATCAAGTACTTTTGATACTACAGGTATGGAATGTAGTAGAATTAGTTTTATCTTTTATACTTCTTTCCGTGCTGTGTCTCCTTATTACATCGGTGATCATAGTTCTCCACAACTTTCTCTTTTCTTAATAAACTTTGTTTCTCTGTTATTTCTCTTGAGCCTCATTCTACTATTCATTTAGTCAAGCTCACCATGTTATGCATTGTTTTCCTCTGTCTTTCCCTTTATCTATCTTATGAGTATCAGATTTTCCAAGCCTTCCTTCCTTATTACATGCCCTAGAAACCTCTACAGTTTTTTCGGATGTTAAATATTAGTTTCTTTATTTTTTTACCATTTTCTCCAAAACTTTATCATTGCTCACATTTTCAGTTCATGGCATCCTCAGAATCCTTCTGTAGAACCACATTTCTGTTGTTTCAACTATCTTCTTCATTTTTGATGAGATTATCCAGTACTCATGGCCATACAGGAGGAGAGATATCATATAACAGTTTAGTACTCTTTTTTCCTTGTTTCTAGTGAAATTTTTCTATTTCTTAATATTTGGCAATAGTAATAAAAACATTGAAATATACTCTTTACTAATAAAATGACAGATAAATTATATCTCTCTTTTTCTCTCTACACAATATCCTTTCTGTTGTGGATTCCGGGTGAGGAATCGCACAAAATAATGAACAACAAAAACAGATATTGAGATAGAAAAGTAGGTTATATTGAACGTCATATACAAACTTGAATGCAAGTTAGTAAGTCCAGGAATACTATTAGGAAGAAATAAATATATACAAGTCTTGAAGTGAAGTCATCGGAAATAGAATATCCGTGTCTATAATTCTAGCTGAGTTGAGCTCAGAGCTAGTCTGACTTTTGATGTGGTAGTCTCTGGGTAACTTCGGTATTTCTCGGTAACTTACGTATCAGTTCTGGTACTCTCCGATAACTTACACGGATCTCTACAATTCCTCTCAATTCTCAACTCTCAATTGTCCACTCTATGGCAGGAGTATATGTATACACAGTCGAGTCCATTATCATAGACAAAGGGGAGATCCCACAACACTTTCCTTTATTTTCTAGAACCCGGACATAGCATACTTGGTCATCTGACATCATGCAGAAACCAACGAATCACTAATGCTCCCACCAAAATTAAAGCAAAAAAGCATAAGCGTTATGACAATATAAAACAACGGCAAACCACATGTATAATTCTCTCGGTTTTTTGCCTCACTCTCGACCGCACACATGAGCATGCGTAAAACTTTGCTTCAAGTTTTCGGAAATTCAGCGAACGCCAAACCAAAAGGTTGATGTATATTGATATATCCCGAAAATAAATACAGTATAAAAAGATCAGTGAAGAAAGGAACTCCATACCAGGAATAAGAAATACAGATTTATTGTACTAAGGTACAATTAACAATAATACACATATAAGCAAGCCACGGGTTGGAGCGGAGTCAACTATCAAATAGTGAATGTCTTCGCCTATAACTTTTTTCTCTCCGTACCGCTCGTTACCGTCTTTTATAACATAGAGCATTCTATTCTCGGGGATGGCAGGATGTTCCACTATAACATATATAAAGAAAAATAATATCCACACAAGAAAAGAGATATAGAAAATCAAGGACTAAATCAAAAAGAACAACCACATGTGCAAATACTGGAACAATTTATATGAAACTTTTTATAACTTTCACCCCAAAATATACGTAAAGTGATGTAATGTCACCTAAACAAACAAAAATTTGTAACCAATAGAGTCAACCACAAAAATAAAAAAATGATGGTATAATTCATAGAAAGCGATTCTTTGTTTGTTTATAATCCCAACCACATCAAAAACATATTGGTCACTCTACCGTATGACTATACTTGTAGGGATCAAATAAAAATACAAAATAAAATAAAAAACTACTAAATAAAATAACAATACAAAATAAAATAAAAGTACGAAATAAAATAAACATAAAAATCTCCCAGGAGTCCTCTGACAGGAAAGACAATTGACGCATGTGTAAAAAAGAGAGGCCTCCTGGTGCCAAAAATAAACTCGATCTCTTTCTCTGTTGGACTTTGGATGGTAAAGACATGCCAAACTGTTCTGGAAGGAATTTCCCCAACAAGAGGTCGTTGGAACCAAAAAATAAAGTCAGTGTCCAAACTGTCCCTCTAGTGTCTCTGTATCTTTCCTTTTCTCTTTGCCTATTTATTTCAGCGGCGAAAGCTATTTAACAAGTTTTGGATATTTAGGTGAAAGAATCAACCCAGCAGTAATAGCGATAACATTCCATATACTACAAACACTTTGCTTACCTTTTGGAAACCTTCCTTGTCTATCAAAAAGCATATTGGTCACTCTACCGTATGACTATACTTGTAGGGATCAAATAAAAATACAAAATAAAATAAAAAACTACTAAATAAAATAACAATACAAAATAAAATAAAAGTACGAAATAAAATAAACATAAAAATCTCCCAGGAGTCCTCTGACAGGAAAGACAATTGACGCATGTGTAAAAAAGAGAGGCCTCCTGGTGCCAAAAATAAACTCGATCTCTTTCTCTGTTGGACTTTGGATGGTAAAGACATGCCAAACTGTTTGGGAAGGAATTTCCCCAACAAGAGGTCGTTGGAACCAAAAATAAAATCAGTGTCCAAACTGGCCCTCTAGTGTCTCTGTATCTTTCCTTTTCTCTTTGCTTACCTTTTGGAAACCTTCCTTGTCTATCCCAAGACACTGTTGGATTTCAATGTTGCACTTATTATTAAGAATACACCTTTAAGTGCCTAATCTAGATGCGTTGTCAGTGTTGTTGCTCCCATGTCACTAGAAGTTTTGGATCTAAATAAACAACAGACTTCTTCGATAGGCAACCCGACCGAATATGATCAGTATTCGACCCTCACCCCCCCCCCCAAAATATGCTACTAGCTTTAGGATGTGCATTATATAAGTTACCCCAGAAAACAGCGCCTAATCAAGACTTCACTTGGGCTATTTGATGTTATAGATTGGGTATGCTTGGTTGTACTGATCTTTCTACTTACGGCCAAGACAGGATGTTTTTTGGAAGAAAACAAACCAATATATATATATATATATATATATAGGAAAAACTACTAAAAAGTTGTAAGTTTAAAAATGTATTTTTTTGACAGTATTTGTTTATTTCTATTATTATATTTTATATTTCAGACCGTCCTCGGTCCTTCATCAGAAACAAATGATTTTAAAATTTAAATTAGAAACGTATTTCATGAGAGCATCTGTGGAGAGAGTTTGTTTACATCACGTGATGCAGAAAGTGACAGATTTTTTAAAAAATATTTGTAAATGTAAACCTATCTTTAATAATACTTATAAATTTTGTTTTAGAGAAAATTTTTTTGATTGTATCTAAAAAATGTTTAGCTATTGAAATATTTGTAAAGATTCAAAACACCTAAGTCCCTATTTAACCCTAGCTTGTGTGTATTTAATTTTAAAATCCAGCATTTTTCTTTCTTTCTGCGTGTGTGTGACACATTAATAAAATGACTTATCCTATTGGCTCGTCTTACGACTTTTCTTTCTCTTACTCCCCCTTTTAATTTCTTTATTATATTTTATTTATTTGGTCTTTTTCTTTTATATCTTTTCTTTATTCTTATTTTCTTTAACTACACTTAACAAAATGTTACGAAACTCTGTTAAGTGCTTCCCAGATATTTAAATTCTTGCACTTGTTTGTAGTTCTGATTTGAAATTCACACTTTGGGCTCATCTTTTTGCTAACAACTATTAAAAAATTAGGAAAAAATTAATTAAAACTACTTAAATGATTCTTTAAGTTTAATTCATTGCTTTTACTTTTTTCTGTCATAAAATATTTAATTGCACTGAATAAGTTTCTTTTTTTAATTCTTCTGATTTTAAAGTTTATTGAACTTGTGAGTTAAAAAGCTTCGTTAAAAACACCCATTAGGGTGGCAGTGTTTAGGTCTATAAAAAGTCAAACATTTCTTTCATCTTTCTCTTTGTATCACCTTTTTTTATATATAATCATTTCACCCCAAGCAAGGCAGTAATGTCACTGGTGTACAGGGATTTACAGTGAGAGAAAAAACAAGGAACAGGGGATGTCAAAGAAAAGATAAGAGATGGATGGGAATCAAGCAGGTAGAGAATGGCAATTGATGTTGCATTTAAGCTTTTGGTGATTGTAGCTATCAGGGAAGCAAGCAAAAGGAAGGGAGTTCCAAACAAACAGGAAGTGTGAGAAAAGAAACTATTAGAGTAGAAGAGGTGGTTATATTTGTGCAATTGTTATGAGACAGTAGTTCTTATTCTTATCATAAGGTACAGATTATTTTGGCTCATCATATTTTTTTTTTTTTAATCATATCACCCCGAGCAAGGCAGTAACGCCACTGATGTGCAGGGGGCTACATAGGAGTAAGAAGATTGGAAAAGAGAAAACTGGAAACCGCATCCTAAACAGGAAACAAGGGATGAGCCTCTTCACCTGTTTAATAGATGTGGGTGGAGTGTGAACTGGGCGATAGTTTAGTCTATCTACTCCAATTGAAAAAAAAAAAGTGAGAAGATTGGAAAAGAGAAAACCGGAAACCGCATCCTAAACAGGAAACAAGGGATAAAATAAATTGTGAAAATTATTTATTTAGAAAATATAAGATAAATTCATGGTTATTTAAAAACTGAAAGGGTAGTAGTAGAAGGGGTAGGTAGCAAATACGCTAGTCAGTCAGTTAAAGTGCCATACGTGATACACGCATGGGCGATCATGTCTCGAAAGAGACATGACTGACTGGGAAGGAGATTATCCCGCAGTAGGTTGCCATTGCTTTCTGCGGTAGACTGGTTGCCAGCCAA
Organism: Ascarosepion bandense; assembly: GCA_037127315.1. Classification (NCBI taxonomy): domain Eukaryota; kingdom Metazoa; phylum Mollusca; class Cephalopoda; order Sepiida; family Sepiidae; genus Ascarosepion; species Ascarosepion bandense. The sequence continues at coordinate 69,498 of JBBBDQ010028777.1, read as the reverse complement.
GGCTATAGAATCCAATCTGTCCTGCTATTTGGAAGGAAGAGACGGATTAATACCTTTCCCAAGGGTATTTGCATGTAAGTGAATACAATGGATTCAACTGGAATTCGAACTCGGCTCCCCGGTGTCTCGTTCCAAGCCGATATCCACTGTACCACAACGCACATCCAAATACGCTAGTAGGTGTGTCAATATTGTTCAATCAAAAAGAGAATTAGGTAATCATGGAATTGAAGATTTGAGTCATGAAAGGAAGCAGAATTGTCTGATGTCAAGGCATGTCACTTTATAATTTTGTTTGGTTAAGATGCATAGTAGAACCATAAACTATTTAATAGGGTAGACAATAATTTTTAACAGCAGGTTGTTTTTTTTAATTTGATTTTGTACGACATCATGAGTAAATGTGCTGGTATGTTTAGCTTTAGAATCAGAATTAAATTCTGTCCATTCACTTTGTTAAATATATATACATATATACATACACACATACAAGAGTTTTTATTATAATAAAGAGGACCGTTATGAAAAGTTCAAGTCATTTTATTTATTAAATTTTTGTAGAGAAAACCATTAACATAAAAACACTGCAATATGAACTCTGGTAAAAAAATGATTACTGAACATTAGGTTTGTAAGTCCCCAAAATTCTGTTGTTCTTGTTTTTAAAGACACATGGCCTAGTGAATATAGATATTGGTTAGTTCCTGTGACTCGACACAAAGAGTTATGAGGACAATACCAGGCTACAGCATGCAAAATTTAAAGACACATGGCCTAGTGAATATAGATATTGGTTAGTTCCTGTGACTCGACACAAAGAGTTATGAGGACAATACCAGGCAAAATTTTATACAGATTGTCATTATGCAGATGCGAATTTGTTTCTAGAGAGAATAAAATGGAGTAGAAAGAAAACCAGAGAATTGAAAATAGTTTTGTTTTGTTTAATTCCAAGAATAAAAAAAAATGAATATGCAGCAGAGATTTTTGGAATGTGTTTTTATTAAAAAAGATTTTCTTTAGACAAACATTCTCCTATTTACCGTGAATGGTTATACAAAAGAATCATTGAAGAAAATAACAAATACCTCCAACCATTGCCCCAGTGGGGAATAAAGGAAGGTTTTAGTGAATTCCTGTCCTTGGGGAACAAGTAGCATTTGCATTAATTTGCATTGTGGTGCAATGGATATCAGCTTAGAAGGAGAAATTGGTTCCAGTTGAATTCTTTGCATTCACTTACACACAAATACCCATGGAAAAGGTATTAATCCGTCACTTCCATCCAGTTATGAGTCAAATAACAGGACAGATTGAGCTCTATAGCCTTGGCTAGCAACCAATCTACCGCAGAAAGCAACGGCAACCTACTGCAGGATAATCTTCTGCTCAGTCAGTAATGTCTCTTTTGAGACATGATCATCCAAAGCGTGTATCACATATTGCACTTAACTGACTGACTGAACATATTTGGAAACATGATTAAAGTTACTGCTGTTCATAAAGTGGGGGATCGGTCTTATAGTAATAAACTGATCCCCCACTAAGTACTACTTAATAATATAATACATTTCTTCTCCCTCTAGCTATGAGTCAAATAACAGGACAGATTGGGTTCTATAGCCTTGGCTGGCAACCAGTCTACTATAGAAAGCAATGGCAACCTACTGAAGGATAATCTTTTGCCCAGTCAGTCATGTCTCTTTTGAGACATGATCACCCAAAGTGTGTATCACATATGGCACTTAACTGACTAAATGAACATAATAGTTGGAAACATAAGTAAAGCTTCTATTGGGCATAAAGTGGGGGATCGATTTTATATTGTTATTAAGTAATAAACTGATCCCCTTCTAATTACTACTTATTAATACAATCAATCTCTTCTCCCTTCAGCTATACTTTAAATAGCAGAGTAAAAAATCTTCTGCCCATTCAGTCATGTCTCGAAAGAGACATGATTGCCCAAAGTGTGTATCACGTATGGCACTTAACTGACTGAATGAAGATAATAGTTGGAAACATAAGTAAAGCTTCTACTGGGCATAAAGTGGAGGATCGGTTTTCTATTGTCATGAAGTAATAAACTGATCCCCCACTAATTACTACTTATTAATACAATACGTCTCTTCTCCCTTCAGCTGTAGTATAAATAGCAGGACAGAAAATATTCTGCCCAGTCAGTCATGTCTCTTTTGAGACATGATCACCCAAGCGTGTATCACGTATGGCACTTAACTGACTGACTGATCTTTTAACCATTGTCTGCTAGTGTGCATGTCATCTGTGATACCGCAGTCAGGTCACAACAAATAATTCTGAATTCTCATTCACTGTAATCATTATATATATATATATATATAGATAGATAGAAAGTTGTTTATACTTTAATCATTTCACCCCAAGCAAGGAAATAAAAGTATTAAGACACAAGAGGTTACTGGGTGTGAGAGGCTGCGATAAAATGAAAACATTATTAAGGAGAAAGAAAATAAAAGAATAAGGATTCAGAATGTAGAAGATAATGATTGACATTTTTGTTTGGAAGTTCACTATTTTACCCACAGATGGGGTTCTATCCCGGGTCATGGTGGAACTGTGAACAACAGCAATTAAGAGGTGGTTTCATACTCCTCAAAGCCTCCAATCTCCCAATCAGATGCCTCGCTGCCAGATGTAGTTTGTCATCATGCCCAGGAATATGTAACACGATATAACATATTTATGAAATGTGCCAAGTTTTTAGTATTTCTATACTTGTTGAGGACTTTTTATTGTGCTTTTTAATTATTTTTTCTAGATTATCCATCCAACAATAACTTAACTCGAGAATATTGTTACTGAAGATTTTACTAAGAGGATTAGTTTTAGGAAAGTGTTTATTAATAAGGTTTAAGAACTTTTGTCCCAATTTAGTAAGTGGGGGAGAAAATCAGATGATTTTCCTAGATTTTTATTATTATCATTGCTAATAGGATTTCTGAATTTGATAGTAGTATCCTTATAACAGCTGTTCCTAAGAGCAGAATTATAAAATTTGCTACGCTGATCGAAAATTACTTTGGTAGACAAGTTAGTGCTGAGTCTAAATTCAAAAGAAAAGGGTATAAGATACACAGACAACACATTGTTGATTGTAGACACGGAAATGAAACTGCGGACCTCCTACAGAAGGTAGCTGAAGAGAGTGACAAAAAAGGACTACAAATAAACAGCAAGAAAACCGAATGCATGGTCATCAGCAAAAAGAGCAGCCCAAAGTGCCAAATACAGGTGGGGGATGTTAAAATCAAGCAGGTACGAAAATTTAAATATCTGGGAAGTGTTCTAACTGAAGACAGAAAGTGCGACACTGAGATGTGAAAGTGAATTGGCATGGCAAATGATGCGTTCCAGAAGCTGAGTAAAGTATTAAGACACAGGCAACTTTCACTAAAAACAAAGAAGAGAGTACTGGATTGCTATGTGATGTCAGTTCTTCAATATGGCAGTGAATGTTGGACAATATCAACAAAAATGAAGGGAAAACTTGAAGCAGCTGAAATGTGGTTCTACAGATGGATGCTGTGGATAACGTGGACCAAGCATGTGAGCAATGACGAGGTGTTGAAAAGAATGGAAACGAAAAGAAAATTAATAGTGAGCATCAGGAAGAGACAACTGAAGTTCATGGAACATGCAATGAGGAAGGCGGGCTTGGAGAACCTGATACTAACAGGCCAGATAGAGGGAAAAAGAGACAGAGGAAATCAGCGGATAACATATTTGAAGGACCTGAGCAGAAGGATGATAGAATGGGGGCTGCGAGATGTTACAGGAGAAAGCGTGCTAAGAGCCACCAGGGATAGGGAGATGTGGAAGGCCATGATCGCCAACTTCCTGAAAGGACAGGGCATATAGAAGAAGATATGTTTAATAACTGACAGGGGGTGGTTATAATTAGGATTTATTTTAACATGTTATATATACGTGGCATATACACACTTCAACAGCCGAGAGAACTCAATTCATGTTGAAGAGTAATGTGTAAATCGCAGAAGTGGTTACTGTTTTTAAAGTTTTCCCCCCTAGTGAGGTCAATCAGATAACGAGAGCATACTTAGTCATTCACATATAAGTCTGTTTCGCTGTATTACAGCTCATCAGTGTGGCTAGATATCCGCTTTTTTCCAGCCAGGATTGAAACCTGACTGATTTGGTATCAGTCGGAGAGTCTATCCCTAAGTCATTGGCAGACGGCTGAGAGAAGAGGAAATGTTAACGTGTTATATATACACGGTGTATACACATGGCAGCAGCCGGGAGAACTCAATTCATGACTGAAGAGTAATATATATTTTGATGGTAATAAATCCATGATAAAAAAATAACCTTCTTTCGGTAAAGAATCCAAGTGGATCCTAGTAATATGAAATATTAAAAATTATCTAAATCTGAACTTATTTATAAATGGAACTTTGTCTGTGTGTGTGTGTGTGTGTCTGTGTGTATGTGTCTGTGTCTGTGTGTGTCCCCCCGTTACCTATAGACTCCGAAACGGCTGAACCGATTTTCTTGAAAATTTGTACTATAAGTGTCTGCGAGTGTTCTTAGCTAGGTTTTGTGTCACGGTACCCCCGATAAATATCGAAAATCAATAATCGAAAAAATCGGGTTATAGAAGGAGTGGTCCGATTTTAATCAAATTTGATACACTCATAGACAAAGACATAAGAAACGATATTCAGAAGTTTCAAGGTTGTAGTTCTTACAATGGTGCAGAAAATCGATAATATATATATATATAAAAGACAAGATGTTTGTGTGTGTGTCTGTTTATCTGCCTGTATGTCTATTTTTTTCAGCTCTTTTATTGTAGTTTTTGCTTCGGGTTTGGCTCTAAGTAGGTATAATTGTAGTTCTTAGTCTCAGCCATGATACCATTTACTCAGAGGACTTATTTAGCCTTCAAAATTCAGTTTACGACGAAAAAAAACTTATTTGATATCAATAACAGGAAATCAAACTTTGACTTACATCAAATTCATTTTTCTTTCAGTTTACGGTTTCGCTTTAACTGGGAACAACTATTGCTTTTTAGTCTTTCGTGCCAACGTCCAAAGAGTCTGAGCTCCAGGACCATGGATTAGTTTTAAAGCTTTCATTACACCCGAGCAATGCCGGGCTATACTGCTAGTAAACTATTCAAAAGATCCACAAAAAGAGCTCAATGTATTTCATTACAAAGCAAATAATAAAATTCAGAATCACTTCATATGGGGAATAATCTATTTTGGCAGACGAAGATGTCAGTTGTCTATCTCATCAACCCCGGTGTGGACTGAGTTCATGTTGGAAATTTGACCAAAATTTGTACTTTGGACATGAAATTAATCCAAGTGATTCTTAATTTTATTGCATTTTTAACACAACTGTGATTTTTTTGCAGTTAGATATGTTAAACTTGGCCAAAACTTTCTTCCCCAAATTCCTACTTCCTTTCCCACAATTCTTCCTAGTCTCTCCTACCTCTTAATTCAACTCTTCTTCTTCTTTAAGTGCCATGTCCCCTCAGTATGTAAGTGATCATGGTTCCCGTCCCTTACAACTCTTAATAAATTTTGTCTGTTATTTCTACCAAACCCTGTTCTGCCATCTGTTTACTCAAGCTAAGTATGTTTTTTTTTTTTTTAATCATATCACTCCAAGCAAGGTGGTAAGGCCACTGGTGTGCAGGGGGTTATGTAAGAGTGAATAGATTGGAAAAGAGAAAGCCGGAAACCACGTCCTAAACAGGGAACAAGGGATGAGGCCTCTACACCTCTTAAATAGACGTGGGTGGAGTGTGAACCGGGCGATAGTTCAGTCTATCTACTCCAAATGAAAAAAAAAATAAACAAAAAAGAAAAGTGAAAAGATTGGAAAAAGAAAGCCGGAAACCACATCCTAAACAGGGAACAAGGGATGAGCCTCTACACCTGTTCAATAGACGTGGGTGGAGTGTGAACCGGGCGATAGTTCAGTCTATCTACTCCGATTGAAAACAAAAAAAAACAAAAGAAAAGAGTGAAAAGATTGGAAAAGAGAATGACTGGTCATGAGTAACACCGACTTGGCATTGACTAACAAAATTTTGACTAATAACATTTTGACATTTTATTTCTTGCATGGTTTTTGGTGTGTGGTCCGCACTGTAAACAAGAGCTGTGTGAGATTTTTAAAAAGTCAGTTAAGTGCCATACGTGACACACGCTTCGGGCAATCATGTCTCGAAGGAGACATGATTGACTTGGCAAAAGATTATCCCGCAGCAGCCTGCCACAGCCTTCTGCAGTAGACTGGTTGCCAGCCAAGGCTATAGAACCCAATCTGTCCTATTATTTGACTCATGGCTAGAGGGGATGAGATGTATTATATTATTAAGTCATCGTTGTTATGCACTGTTTTCCTCTGTTCCTTTTGCCTTCAATTTTTCCTGTGAGTATCAAGTTCTCCAATCCCTCTTTCCTCATTTTGTACTCTAAAAACTTCATTTGTCACTACCTTATGTTAAATATAAGTTTCCTATTTGTTTCCATTTTCTCTTTAACTTTGTCATTGCTCACATGCTTGGACTACGGTATGCTCAGCATCCTTCTGTAGAACCACATTTCTGTTGCTTTAACTCTCTTCTTCATCTGTGACAAGATTTTTCATCACCCACTGCCAAACAGGAGGACAGATATCATGTAACAATAATAGTGACAATGCCCCTAATTCCTGAAAATTTAAAAAGCCAGTTTTACTTTTTGTAATTTTGAGAAAGGTAATTTTTTTTTTATATAATTGTGTCGCCCCAAGCAAGGCATTTTACTGCCACTGTTATGCAGGGGGTTACATAGAAGGAATGTTATGAGAAAGAGTGACAGGTTGTAGGGGGTGTCAGGAAGAGGGTAAGAGATGGATGAGAATACTGATGAGAGTGGAGTGGATGAAGAAAGGAGCATGAGAGAGAGAGAGGATGCAGGGTAGTGAGATAGGAAATGACTATTGACTTTACATTTAAATTCTTGGAGATTGTAGCTGTCAGGAAAGCAAGTAAATGGAAGGGAATTCCACAGGCGGGAAGTGCGAGAAAAGAAGCTGCTGGAGTAGAATTTGTGTTTACAATTTATTGTTTGCTCAGTAAAAGGGTGAGACCTAATTGCTAATCTTGTGACTCAAGGAAATTCATATATAGAGGGTACCAGTGAGCTAAGATCATCGAAGCAGAAGCCGTGAAAGTATCTGTAGAAGAGACACAGGGAAGCCACACTGCATCGATGAGAAAGCGAGTGTATCTGAGCTACTAAGTCGGGATCGATCACATTACAGATTCTCTGTTGGATTTTGTCAAGGACACCTAGGTGGATAGCAGGAGCACCCAACCAGATAGAATTTTTTAAAATTCATTTAGATAAAACTATGTCTGACAAGATTACATTTTTAAGAGATGCACAAACTGGATGGCTTCACCCCGCAAAATATTTCGATTCCCACCTACATTGGCACAAACAAAAACTGGTAAAATCTTGGTGTACATTCAACAAAGGAACAAAATATGAAATGAAAATTTCCTTTCTCTCAAACCAAAATTTGGACTATGATATCCTTAGCATCCTTCTGTAGAACTACATTTCTCTTGCTTCAAGTCTCTTCTTCAAATTTGAGGAGATTGTCCAGCATTCGATACCATACAGTGGGAACAGATATCATGGAACAGTTTAGTACAGTATAACCCGGATATAAGAGACTCCGGTATAAGATAAACCCTGATATGAGAGAACCATTGATATATTATAAACCCTGATATAAGAGAAACCCGGATATAAGACAATTTTCATCCGGTCCCCGGCAACTCTCTTATATTAGTGTTACACTGTTTTTTTTCCTTGTTTCTAGTGAAGTCTTTCTATTTCTTAGTACAGTGGAACCTTGGTTCATGAACTTGATTCATTCCTGATTTGTGATTCAAAATGTTCAAATTAACAAAAGCTGTTTCTTTCTAGGAATCAATATAAACTAGATTGATCCATTCCTGGACATCCAGATGATTCAGTCAGTTAAGTGGCATACATGAAACACGCTTGGGCGATCATGTCTTGAAAGACACATGACTGACTGGGCAGAAGATTATCCCGCAGTAGGTTGCCATTGCTTTCTGCGGTAGACTGGTTGCCGACCAAGGCTATAGAACCCAGTCTGTCCTGTTATTTAACCCATAACTGAAAGGAATAGATGGATTAATACCTTTCCTAAAGATATTTGCGCGTAAGGTATGATTACTTATTCAAAATTTTGCTGGGAAAGTTTTGATATAATATTAACCTCAAACTCCCCAAAAAAGGGAAGTACCGAGAGGCTTGAGCAGTGTTTCTCGGGTATTGCCATTAAACCCACTATATAGTATCACTGTTAGTTTTCTTTGGAACCATGACAAATGGCTAATGAAAAGTAAAAAAAGCACAGTACAATAAAATTAAAAAAGAAAAGAACAACACACGAAAGGATACAACATGACAGTTGACTCAGAAATGATTCCACTTGGCAATATTCTTTGAGAACCAAAATTTTATTAAATGACTGAGGCATTTTCCTCTCAAATTTTCTGTTTTAAAACCGATTTGTTTGATATGTGAGACGTTGAAGAACCGAGGTTGCCCCATACTGTGCTTGGCTTTTGGAATATGCCTTTGTCTATCCCAAAGTTTTTAGATTTCAGTGTTAATTCCATTCATTTTCTCATACGCTCCTTCCTCCAACACATCCTTTCTTTTCTACTTCTCTTACTTTCTACCCGATTCCTCCTCTACTCTGTCACTCTTCCTTTACCTCATTTCCTCCTACATTCTCTTATATGTTTACTCCTCTTCCTTTCACTACTACTTTGGTATTTATGTCCTTTAATTCCTCTTACTCACCTTCTTTCCTCAACACCTCCTACTACTTTTACTCATCTCCTCCTACTTCCTATTTTATCCTTTCACTACTACTTGGCTACTTCCTCTTACTCACCCTCCTTTCCTCAACACCTCCTACTACCTTTACTCATCTCTTCCTACTTCTTGTTTATCCTTTCACTACTACTTGGCTATCTACTTCCTCTTACTCACCCTCCTTTCCTCAACACCTCCTACTACCTTTACTCATCTCCTCCTACTTCCTATTTTATCCTTTCACTAGTAATTTGGTATTTACTTCCTTTAATTCTTCTTACTCACCTTCATTTCCTCAACACCTCCTACTACCTTTACTCATCTCCTCCTACTTCTTATTTAATCCTTTCACTACTACTTTGGTATTTACTTCCTTTAATTCTTCTTACTCACCTTCATTTCCTCAACACCTCCTACTACCTTTACTCATCTCCTCCTACTTCTTATTTAATCCTTTCACTACTACTTTGGTATTTAGGTCCTTTAATTCTTCTTACTCACCTTCCTTTCCTCAACACCTCCTACTACCTTTATTCATCTCCTCCTACTTCCTATTTTATCCTTTCACTAGTAATTTGGTATTTACTTCCTTTAATTCCTCTTACTCACCCTCATTTCCTCAACACCTCCTACTACCTTTACTCATCTCCTCCTACTTCTTATTTAATCCTTTCACTACTACTTTGGTATTTAGGTCCTTTAATTCTTCTTACTCACCTTCCTTTCCTCAACACCTCCTACTACCTTTACTCATCCCCTCTTACTTCCTATTTTTTCCTTTCACTACTACTTGGCTATCTACTTCCTCTTACTCACCCTCCGTTCCTCAACACCTCCTACTACCTTTATTCATCTCCTCCTACTTCCTATTTTATCCTTTCACTAGTAATTTGGTATTTACTTCCTTTAATACTTCTTACTCACCCTCCTTTCCTCAACACCTCCTACTACCTTTACTCATCTCCTCCTACTTCCTATTTTATCCTTTCACTAGTAATTTGGTATTTACTTCCTTTAATACTTCTTACTCACCTTCCTTTCCTCAACACCTCCTACTACCTTTACTCATCTCCTCCTACTTCCTATTTTATCCTTTCACTAGTAATTTGGTATTTACTTCCTTTAATACTTCTTACTCACCTTCCTTTCCTCAACACCTCCTACTACCTTTACTCATCTCCTCCTACTTCCTATTTTATACAAGTTTTTCCTCCCATCTCCTCCTACTTCTCCTTCCACCACCTTTTCAATCTTTCATTCTCAACTTGGTTCCTTTCTTGTAAAACTGTTCATTAAGAATCTCAGCTTTGGATGTTATTTCACAAGAGATCTTTTGTCTGCTTTTAATCTGAAATAAATGTCAGTCTGATGTGCAGAAGGTTGCCAACATTTGCAGAAGACGAGAATTCAAGATGAACAGACAGACAAAATCTTTCTCACACAAAACAATAAAATAGTTCAATGAAGAATTCATGCCAAACACACCTACTCATGTATATGCCAATCAGTTAACAAACTCATCACGTTTTCACTGTAAAAGACTTTTATATGCCTGCAATATACATGAGAGAGAGATAGGTTCCTGGTTTTATATTGCAACCAGTTCCACAGAAACTATCAGTTTACCTTCAAAATCTCCGTGTTCTATTTAAATTACCTTTTATAATGTCCACAAATGTAAGTCTATCTGCCCCTCATTCTCAGTTTACATCTCCCTCTTTACTTTCTCTCTCAGTGTAGGCCTTAGTCACCAGTCACTCTTTCTCTTTCAATTTAACTTCCTCTCATCTCCCTGAATCTCCTTTTCTCTCACAATTTAACTCTATTTATTTGCCTCAATGTAACTCTTATTTAATTGCCTATTTCTCTCTCAATACCATACTTTCTTATTTACCTAGCTATCTCTTCCTCTCTCCATGTAACTCTCTCTTATTTACCTAGCTATCTCTTCCTCTCTCCATGTAACTCTCTCTTATTTACCTAGCTATCTCTTCCTCTCTCCATGTAACACTCTCTTATTTACCTCTCTTTCTCTCTCAATGTCACTCTTATTTACCTAGCTATCTCTTCCTGTCATTCTCTCTTGCCTAGCTGTCTTCCTCTCAATATCACTCTCTCTTATTTACCTATCTCTTCCTCTCTCCATGTAACTCTCTCTTATTTACCTAGCTATCTCTTTCTTTCTCAATGTAACTTTCTTATTTACCTAGCTCTTCTTCTCTCAATGTCACTCTCTCTTATTTACCTAGCTATCTCTTCCTCTGTCTCTCTCTCTTATTTACCTAGCTATCTCTTCCTCTCTCAATGTCACTCTATTATTTAACAATCACTTCCTCTCTCAATGTCACTCTCTCCTATTTATCTGTCTCTTCCTCTCTCCATGTAACTCTCTCTTATTTACCCCTCTTAGTTTAAAATTCCCTTTCTCAGTATAACTCTTTCCTTTACATGCCTCTCTTTCTCTCTCAATGTTACTCACATTTCCCTTTCTCTTAGTTTACAACCTCCATTCTCTATCAGTGTATCTCTTATTGACCTGATTCTCTTTCTCTCTGAATGTAACTCTCTTATCTGCCCCCTCTCTCTGTTTACAATTATTTCTCTTTCTTTTACTTATTTACCTCACTCCCTATAACTCTCTTATTTAAACTCTCTCTAATTTACCTATCTTTCTAAGTGTAAAATACTTTCTCTCTCTCTCTCAATGTTTTCTTCCTCTTACTTACCGGCTTCTCTATGGTTACAATTCCCTCCCTTATCTCTCTCTCTCTCTCTCTCTAATGATTTTTCCTCCCTCCCTCTTTCATGTTACAATTGCTTCCATCTTTATCTCTCAGTGTATCTCTCTCTTGTTTATCTGCCTCTCTCTTTCACATTAGAATTTTCTCCCTTTTTACTCTCAATATCTCTCTCTCTTATTTACCTGCTTCTCTCTCACATTACAATTCCCTCCCTATTCCTCTCTATTTCCCAACATCCTGGTGTGAGACTAAATGCTAAATATTTAAGATATATATTTCCAGGTTTTGGTACTCTATACAAATTAGCTGAGTTGTATTTAAGTGCTAAGACAATAACTGTCGGCATTCCATTAAATCACATTTTTGGCGCCGCTTTTTATCTCGGCAGGGTCAGTTTTTGATTTTCCCATTTTATTTATTTTTATGCTTTCTCTCTCCGTTAGCGAGAGTGCTACTTGATTTCGCTGTTTGGTGGAATACAGCAGCCACTCTGGATTTTTGTAGGGGTGGTCAGGTCTTACTAACATCTGTTTATTTTAGTTTGAATATTTTGTTACGTTTTAGTTTGTTCTGAGTCATTCATCTCCTCCCAGTCTCATTGGTAATGTTGGTCATGTTGTTTTAACCCTTTAGAATTCAACAGGCTTAAATACTAAAATAATGGCTGTCAAATTCTCATTGTGTGACTTCCTGTGTTATTTCTGATGATGTAATTGTCATGTAGAAAGAAGTGTTAGCACTGACACATGCGATTGAACGCTCATCACCAGATAACAAATATAACAATAAGGGATTATTCCACTGGCGATCACATGGCCACAATAATATCCTACAGTACTGTGCAAAAGTATTAGGACAAGAACTATTTTATCTTTTATGAGGCATCAAAATAAAGTTTAAAATCACCCCTGTCCTAACACTTTTGTGCACTACCGGTAGTGTGCAAAAATATTAGGACAGGGGTGATTTTTCCAAAAACCCCACTGAAATTCAAATACAGGGTGAAAGGCCAAACCTTTGTAAGAATTATTTAATTAAAAAGAAAGAGGAAGGAAGGCTTCAGAATTTAAATTGGCCCCCACAAAGCCCTGATCTCAATCCTATTGAACATCTATGGGATATTTTGGATAAAAAAAATTGATAAATCTAATGTTACTTTGCAAGACACACTTTGGGAACAAATACAAGCTGCTTGGCAGGTGATACCATTAGACACATTGAAGAAGCTTGTGATGTCAATGCCTGACAGAATGAAGGCTGTGATCAAAGCAAAAGGCTATTATACTAAATATTAAATTTATTTTGTAATAAGTATTTTTTCTTGTTAAAGCATTTGTTGAGTAAATCAAATGAAATTACTTTAATTAAATTGTTTATTTTCTATCAATATGCCTCATAAAAGATAAAATAGTGAAAATACTTTTGCACAGTACTGTATATTAAGCACCACACAGAAGTCTGGGTGGATCACTTGAGGGGATTAACCAGATTACGAGTAGCAACAACAGTACTAGTTACAGTAGAGTAGCAGAGTTCAGTGTTCACAGTGTGTTATTACTGTTTAGTCCTTGAGTAGATTACTCAAGAGGACTCCCAAGAGAGGATACTACATATTATCAGGAGGAATCTCTTAATACTGAACTATCTGCAAGATATGCAAATAACTATTTTGCAATAGCAATTACTACAAATCTACGAGTAACTGAAGTAATATACCAAGACTCAAGACAATACAACCGTGTGATACCACAACACATCAGTAACCTTTTAGGTCAGAATAATAACCAAACAAGGTTACAACAGTAATGTATTGTATGGCAGGTTGAACATTAAGATCCAATATTTATAGGACAGATTAAATGTGAAAAATTACCTTGAATCTTTTTAGTAATGAGGCCCACCTTATGATGAGCCATATTTGATGCACCTGTTAACTCAGAAAAGGTTTCCTTATCTAATCTATGAGTGGGGCCAAAAAGAGATGGATTCATGCCTTTCCTAATGGTTTTTGTGTGTAAGTGAATGTGAATATAGGAACAATGAAGAATTACATACCTTATGATGAGCCGTATTTGATACAGCCAATGACTCAGAAAAGGTTTCCTTATCTAATCTATGAGTGGGGCCAAAAAGAGATGGATTCATGCCTTTCCTAATGGTTTTTGTGTAGAAATGAATGTGAATATAGGAACAATGAAGAATTACATACCTTATGATGAGCCATATTGATACAGCCCAGAAAAGGTTGCCTGATCTAATGACCCAGAAAAGGTTGCCTGATCTAATCTATTAGTGGGCCAAAAAGAGATGGATTCAGGCCTTTCCTAAGGGATTTTGTATGTGAGTTAATGTGAATGAAGATCCAAAAATGAATTATATGATGTTTAAACAAAAGCAAATTAAGAAAATAAGAAAAACAATCTTTATTGGTTTACGCTTCTAAAAATTGTTCCTTGTAATTTATTCTTTCGATAGATTCTTCTGCATGATTTCCTTATAAAAGTTAAAAATTTCTACAGATGCTGCCTTGCAAGCTTGAAGTGCTGTGTCAAATTCTTCCTTAGTGTATAGTCCTGTTGTGTAAACAGTCAAAATATCTTTGGCGACACTGTCAAAGGCAAACGTTATTGTTACCTTTGCTGCTTGTTCTTCTTTTAAATTCGGGTCAAGAATCAAGTAACCCTTGTCCGTGAAAGCACAATTTACAGCGGCTACCATAAACTTCATGTTTACATTTGCATCGAGTAACGCTAAATTGGCCACATTTAAGGCACAAGCGAGCTGTGATCCTGCATGATGAAGTTCCTGAATAGTTAAACTGACAGACGAGCGGGGATGAAGACAGGTAAGGATGACAGACTCACAGGTGTTGCAGATGATATTTTCTTTGAGTTTCTCATTGCAGCTCGGCATGCCAGATTTGGGCCTGTATGTAACCTCAACTGTTGCTCTGCTTATTTGTTCTTTGGCAATTTTGACCTCAGCAGGCCCATACACTGAGGCAATCATGCTTGTGTCCCCGCTGCAAAGACTAGCAGATCCATCTGATCGAGACAGGAGGCTAAGCTCACCGGTCATTTTCCGTAGTTGCTTGTTGCTGATCTCGCCATTCATTGTGAATGTCTGCAAAGAAAAAAGAAAATATTTGTCTATATTTTTGAGACGAGGTATTGTAATTATTTACACTATTTAGATTATTGCCATATGCACAATGTTTCAACATTTGTACATCCCTGCTTTCTTCAGGTGTTTGAAATTTTAAACTGACCCATTTGTTTCATTTACCAGCATAGATTGTTCTAATTCCTCAAGGACATATGGTCCAATGAATAAAAGTGTTGGTTGAATCCAGTGACTTGACCCAAAGAGTTGTGAGTTCATCAAGGGAATTCATAAATTTTTACAAAATGCATACAGTGACTCATTTGATATCTGCACCCTACCATCCAAGATCTAATGGGTTGGTAGAACAATTTATAGACATTTTTAAAAGGGCAATAAGAAAGGCGGAAATAAGGAGCAATAGAATTTCTTAGCTGTCTACCGTATCACACCAAACGCTAATGCAGAAATGTCTCCAGCAGAGTTAATGTTAGCAAGGAAGATGTGATGGCAAACGCTTCTATGCTGGTGACAGAGTTTATTTTAAGAATTACAAACTTGGTAAGGAGTTGTGAGAAGAAGGCATTATTGACAAGCATATGAGTCACATGATGTACCTTATAAAACATTCAAGATGGATTATAAGGAGGCAATAAACCAAATAAAAAGAAGGTGCACCACTGAACAGTATAGAGAAGAACCCACGGAAGTAATATACGACATGTTTGATGTGCCAATGCCTCCAGAGGCACAACAAAGATGCTTACGAAAGTGAAAAAGGAGAGCTACAGGAACAATCGAGAGGGGACAAAATATTTCCGCAGGGAGGTGTTGTAAAGCATCTAACACTACTCTGGCGTGCTAAAGAATGGAATGGTCTGTGGACCAAGGCAGCTATAAAAATAAAGACTATTAGTAGTCAGCATGATTTCAGAGTGTCATCGACGATTAGTATCAGATTGTGCTCTCTGTGACTTAACCTGTTCTCTCTTCTACTATTTGTTGTTCTGTCTTCTGGTGTTTGTCTTATTTGTATTAATATCCTTTAGCATGGATATTGTGCTGTAGATACTCAGCACGTCTTCTGGGTATTGTCCTGTCAACTTGGCGATACAATTAGAAATGATAAAATTGTTTGAATACTCAGATTCACCGAGTGCTTTTTCTTCCGTCCTTTGTTCCCTTAGAGGTGAAAATTAAGTTCCCTGTAATGTCTATTCCCTTCATTACAACTTTAGTTTTATCAGAAACCTTTTCATACATTGCAAGGAATTTAGTTTCTTTTTTAGTGGGGAAATACTTAAAAGAAAACTACTTCTCAGAACAACTGACTTCATCGTCCACTGAACAAAAGTTGAAGAACTAGAAAATGTATCTATTTTTTTTTTAAAGAAAATGTAACAATTTAATTTTAACTCACAAAATAAGACCTAATCCCCAGAATTAGTAAAGAAATAACCATGAAAAAAGGAAATTTATTACATTTTGAAAATTACCTCCTAATTACATTTCAATTTTTTATGTACCAAATCTAAGCTTATTCACTTCAAGTTTTAGTTTATTATTTTATAAAATGTATCCAGTTTTATTTTTAGAAATGAAAATGCAAATAAATCTTCAAATTACTGTATTTTCTGGCTTACAAGAAGCATTTTTTCCTAAAAAGTACGTGTGCATCTTCCAAGATTAATGTATCAGTTACGACCATGGTTACCACCATAATATGGATGGCAGGAAGAATCATTTATTGTACATGACTGACAGTAGTATTGACTCTGCAAATGATAGTTTAGAGAATTTACATGTATCTAGCAGTGACGAGTTTTTTAGATTTGACGAAGAATAAAATTTATTTGATTGTTTTATATTTTTTACACGCATATTTTTTAAATCTTTAATTCATTTTTATGTAGGTACCTCCAAAAAGTTGCTGAAAAAACAGCATAGTATGAAGGAAAAAGACCCCAAACTAAATAAAAACAAAGTTTTATCGGCAAAATGTTTATATTATCATTAAGAGGATAGATCAAAGCATTTTTTAATTATTTCTAACACGTTTAAAATTTTTGTAGAAAATCTTTTTTCTTCTTATGTCAGTGCAAGACCTAAATTGGCGCATAGTTTATTACGTAAAAAAAAAGTAATATTACGCAATGCGCTTTTTGACTGTGAAAGACACATTAATTTGGAAATTCTTGTAAAAATCAAATAATGGTCAAATTTTGATGAAAATTTCAGGACTTATTCATAATTGACTGAAATCAATTTTGAAATAATTATTTTTTATAAAATATTGGTAAAAATATTTTTTTTTTACATATGTTACCCCCAACCAATTAATTTCCAGAAATGCTTAAAAATTCAACATTGGGCCCCAATAACCCTAATATAATTAAATTCAGGAGTCATTAGGGAATGCTAATCAACTGTCTTTTTTTTCTCAAATAGTCCCCGATTTTCTAAAAAGTAGGTTCAAATTGCGAAAAATGTAATAACTATGCCAATTTTTATTTGGATAAACTTTTGAT
This sequence comes from Ascarosepion bandense, assembly GCA_037127315.1. NCBI lineage: Eukaryota > Metazoa > Mollusca > Cephalopoda > Sepiida > Sepiidae > Ascarosepion > Ascarosepion bandense. Next base: position 52,194 of record JBBBDQ010028777.1, on the reverse strand, counting down.
TGCTTTTATGAACAATATAAATTAAGCGTATCATTGTCTGAAAAAAAAATTTCAATGAATAATTAATTTTTACAAGAATTATTTTCATTTCTTAAAATTTTTTTTTATAATAATATATAAAGTTTCAAAAATATTTTAAAATTTCTTCCTTAACTGGGCGGGCTAGGGTATGAAATTAATGTATGAAGACTTCATTTAATAATCGAAAATTGAAAAGTTTAATACAAATGATTGACCCCATCAATTTTTAAATTAATTAAAACATTTTAATTTTGTGCATTTTGATTGCCCGTATCTTATTTATATGGATGGCCGTATGTGATATTTATCATTAAAGTAACTTTTACATTTTAATTCCTAATTTTCTAATTATTTAAAAAAAAAAGTGAAATTCACAATTTGTGGAGGTACATAAAAAGAATATGAAAAATAGATATTAAAAATAAAAATTAATAAACACCATAAAATTTAATAAATTATTGAGTTACCTCTGCCATTATTTTCATTGTTATTAAATTGTACAATTTTTTAAAAGAAAGTTTTATATTATTTTAATTTTTATTTTTCATAAAACATCTTCAAACGTAATCCTACAAAGCTAAACTAACAAAAATTCCATAAAATATTGGATAATTGCTGAAAACTGTGTTAAATTTTTAATTTTGACATAGTTAAAAATAAAAAAAAAACAATTTGTATGAATAAGATTTATAACAAATTCGTCTTCCATACCTGGCATTTTTTGACTGGCTACTGTAAATCACATCATTAACGCCTCCTTGACAGGTGTTGACAGATGTGATAATAAGGATACTGTAATTGAGAAACTTTTTTTTTTAATATTTCAGAAATTAAGCAAATAATTCTTGTTTCAAGCCAACTTAAATAATGTTAGTGAGGTGTATTTTATTTTTGTAAGATTTTTAAAACTTTTAAAATGGCTTCTATTTACAATTGATGAAAAATGATGGAAAATTTGAAATTTTAACAACTTTTTTTAAATCTACGAAATTCCGATCAATATAATTTTGGTTTGAAATATACCAGGGTATTTTGCTTACTGTAATTAGTAAATTTAATTTCTTGGCTTTCAATTAAAGCTAAAATTAAAGCTTCAAGAAAACTTTTTTATTTTTTAAAAATTAAATTTAAATTGAGGTATCGAAAATGAGTGAAGGTACCTATTTTTATGAAAACAAAACCACCCTTGGACAATGTAAGATGTATAGTATATTTACTAACCACCAACTAGTATGACATTGCTATACAAACAAAAACTGACAAGTGATTATTGTAAACAATACGGGGCCCCAGTATGTAAAAGACGCATGATGAATGACTTTTTCTTCTTAGAAATTTCTTTCCAATATTAGGGTGCTTGTAAGCTAGAAAATACAGTAAACCCCGAATTCATAGAATTAGAGAAAATATTGTCAGCTAGGAATATAAATTAAATTTTTTTTTTTTTTTTTTTTAATCGTGTCACCCCAAGCAAAGCATTCCACTGCCACTATAGCGCAGGGGGTTACATAAAGGGATTGGGTATGGGAAATGTCAGAAGGAGGGTGATAGACGATTTAGGATGTACGTAGGGAGAGAGTTGGAGTGAGTGGGTGTGAGTTAGTGTGTTAGGAGGTGTCTATTGACCTTACATTTAAACTCCTGGAGGTTGTAGCCGTCGGGGAAGCAAGCATGCGGTAGGGAATTCCACAGGCAGGAAGTGCGAGGAAAGAAGCTGTTGGAATAGAAATTGCAGTTACATTTCATTGGTTTCACTGTAAGGGTGGGACCTAGTTGCCAATCTAGTATCTTGTGCAAATTCACATCTAGGGGGCACCAGTGATTTAAGTTCGTCAGAGCAGAAGCCATAAAAGTATTTATAGAAGAGGCAGAGGGAAGCCACGTCACGCCGGTGAGAGAGATACTGCAGGCGGTCAGCCAAGTCGGTATCAATCACATTACAGATTCTTTGCTGTATTTTGTCAAGAACCCCGAGGAGAATAGAAGGGGCACCCGACCAGATGTGGCAGCAGTACTCAATACACGGGCGGATGGTGGATTTATATAATTGCAGGATAGATTCAGGCGGAAAGAATTTCTGGGCCCTAACGATTAAAAGCAAAACAATTCACTTTTAAAACTTTTGTTTCACTGTTCTATAAACATCAGTGCTAAACTTAAAGAATTAAGAAAATATCTAGTTTATATCTTTTTAATTTTATAATATCAATTCTGTTTAACGCACAAAAACAACCAATTAAAGAAATAAATACTTTGTAGTTTTAAAATGCGCCATAAAAGAAAATATTATAAGAAAAAGATTTAAACTGCATAATATTCATTGATGAAACAAGTCTCATATAAAATGGTATTGAGCTCATGAGGCTTATTCCCTTGGTCAGTAATATGAATGTCAGTGCATTAGACCCAATGGTTTTACACCAAATGAATGCTATATGTATGATTATTTTGATCCGCATGCTACTCAAGTCGGATAGCCGCAGTGATATGAAACTGATTATTAAACAAGGCATTGCTCTGCAAGTAGGGGAAATTTTCACTTTTTTAGTGTTGAATTTCTCGAGTGTTTCATCCTCTAAAATTTTCAACCTAAATAAATCTTTTATGAAAAAGACAACTTAAAACACTATCTTAAGCTCACCAAATTGACAAGTGTCCTTTTTTTTTTCTTTAAGATGGAACTATTTTGATATGGGTTGTGAGACATAACTCAGAGTGCAACAAATTCAAAAAAAAAAAAAAAAAAAAACTATGAAAGTGTCAGCCTTGAAAATGAGAAAAAAGAAGTGTGTCTATTATTGAAATAGTGATATAATCTAAAGTCAGTCAGCTAAGTGCCATTCATGATACATGCTTTAGGTGATCATGTCTCGAAAGAGACATGACTGACTGGGCAGAAGATTTTCTATCCTGCTCTTTAAACTATAGCTGAAGGGAGAAAAGACAGATGGTATTAATAAGTAGTAATTAGTAGCAGATCAGTTTATTACTTTATAACAATAGAAAACCGATCCCCCACTTTATGCCCACTGGAAGCTTTACTTATGTTTCCGACTATTATTTTCATTCGGTCAGTTAAGTGCCATATGTGATACACACTTTGGGTAATAATGTCTCGAAAGAGACATGACTGACTGGGCAAAAGATTTTCTATCCTGCTATTTAAAGTATAGCTGAAGGGAGAAGAGATTGATTGTATTAATAAGTAGTAATTAGAAGGGGATCAGTTTATTACTTAATAACAATATAAAATCGATCCCCCACTTTATGCCCAATAGAAGCTTTACTTATGTTTCCAACTATTATGTTCATTCAGTTAGTTAAGTGCCATACGTGATACACGCTTTGGGCGATCATGTCTCGAAAGAGACATGACTGACTGGGCAGAAGATTATCACAGTAGTTTGCCATTGCTTTCTATAGTAGACTGGTTGCAAGCCAAGGCTATAGAACCTAATCTGTCCTATTATTTAACCAATAACTGGAGAGAAGAGACGAATTAATACCTTCCCCAAGGGTATTTGAGCATAAGTGAATGCAAGGAATTGAACTGGGATTCGAACCTGGCTCCCCAATTTGTCATTCTGAGTCAATATCCAATGCACCACGATGCCTATAGAGAAACATCGAATAAAGACTAACCATTGCACAAAAAAGAGAACTGTAAATAGTATCAAATTTTACAAGATATCAAAAACTGAAATAGAAAGAAACTTCATTATTTTGACTCATTTTCACAGTGTAAACTACAGCAATGTGGGATACCTACTAAACTGTTTCTTGTTAATCATCAGTCTATGGCAGCTACCAAGAATCTAGTCTGGCAAAGGACAAAAGATTAGAGCAACAGAGAATTTCAGGTTCCATGAGCATATAGTCTACAATACTTGCTAGTTAGACATTGATGGTAGGTAAGCAGAGTAAATATTTAGCAAGTTTACACGTCTGGCATTAAGTCACAAAATCATAGGACCACTAAATGTCAAACACACTTCACAAGGATTTACAAGATAAGCTCATTAATTATCACCCAACACCGGAGAATGATCAATTACAGCTCAACTTCTTTTTTAATCAAAATAAAGAATGTCCATTATTATCTACACATACTCAGTAGGATAAGAGACAAGGGTGATTAAAATTCTACTTGAAATCATATCTGAAAGTTAAAACCCAGTAGAATATCAAAACAGTGGCTCAGATGCAGTTTAAAAACCTGAAAAGTGCCCCTCTCTCTCTCTTTATATATATATATATATAAACAAAACAACAGGCTAATACATGCATATACTCTAAAGTAGAATAAAAAATAAGAGATTTATAGTTTTACTATAACATTAATATCTTTACTGGTATTAACAAAGTAAACAAAACCTCATTACATTCTCAAGTGAGCATAGCAAATATTGTTAAGAGGTTCTTTGTAGCACCAAATCATTATATATATATATATATATATATATATATATATATATATATATATATGGAAATATTTAAAAACAAAAACAGAAATGCTATTCTTTAGAGATTTACATAGTTAATTAGTTAAGTACCATACGTGATACACGCTTCGGTGATCATGTCTCGAAAGAGACATGACTGACCGAACAGAAGATTATCCCGCAGTAGGTTGCCATTGCTTTCTGCGGTAGACTGGTTGCCGACCAAGGCTATAGAACCCAGTCTGTCCTGCTATTTAACCCATAACTGGAAGGAAGAGACGGATTAATACCTTTCCCAAGGGTATTTGTGCGTAAGTGAATACAATGGATTCAACTGGAATTCGAACTCAGCTCTCCGGTTTCTCGTTCCGAGCCGATATCCACTGTACCACAACGCACATCCTGATTTACATAGTAGCCCATCCATTACTAGCAGGACCCATATAAATTCCATCATGGGCATCTTTACAATTTAGGAATAGAAAAGAAAGAAATACAGAGATTTGAATAGTAGACCAATAAGAGTTGGTACAAGAAATATTAGGTTGTCCCAAAAGTTTGTAAACACTTGCAAAAAATTGAAATTTTACTCACCAAGTAATCTAAGGTTACCAGAAAACACTTGCAAAAAATTGAAATTTTAATTTCAAAAACAACAAAAATTATTGCTCAAAATAAAAACCATCATTTTCCAAAACTTTCTGCCATCGGTCTGCAAGCTTTCAGATCTGATCAAAGTACCATTCAGCCGGCTTCAAATCAAAGAATTCTTGACACGCTTCCTCGATTTCATCAAACGAGTCGAATCGGCAACCATTCAGAAAGTGTTGCATTGACAAGAAAAGGCCATAATCTGATGGAGCACAGTCAGGACTGTAGGCTGGATGTGGCAGAACCTTAACGCCGTCCAGTTCTTCAAACTTGTCTTTGGTCTCCCTGGTGGTGTGTGGCTTGGCATTGTCCTGCTGCATCAAAGCGCATTTTCGGTTGATCAGAGCCAGGTACTTTTGCTTCAACTTTTCGTAGACCCGCTCAAGTTGCTGACAGTAAAGTTTCGGCACTGATGGCACAACCATTCGGAACCAACTCAAAATGCACGATTCCTTCAAAGTTCCACCAAACGCACAAGATGAATTTCTTGCCGAATCGATCTTGTTTTGGAACCCACAGTGTCTCTTGCCCTTTCTGAACCCATCGTCTCGATTGTGCTGGACCAGATAGACCCATTTCACAAGTGTTTACGAACTTTTGGGACAACCTAATATTTAACAAAAAATAAAATGAATAAATGATCAAAGAAATTAATTCTATGAAATTTATTTTAACTGTTAATCGAGGTCCTTTTTAAATCCTGGGACATAGATAGTGAAATGTATCTAAAGGAAATATTTTATATAAAGTTTCATATTTTTATTAATAATTACGTGTTATTATAGGTTTTATTTTTCTTCTTATAAAACTTATGTTAAAATTTTAATTTATTTAAAACCTTATTATAAAAATCTCTTAATATTAAAAGTGCGTTCAACAAATCTATACTTAAGGTAATTTTGCTTATTATTTTTTAGAAAAAAAGCATGCTTACTATACAAGGGGAATTACAGTAATCATTTCGCAACTGAAATTGACCTATGACATGGCAATTCTTTAAAGTTTTTTTATTGGTGCATAATACGCAACCCCAATTTTGCTTATTATTTTTTTTAAAAAATGCACATTATACATGGTAAATTATGGTATTTCTTTTTATAAACTAACTTTTTATTTCATTATTTTTATCATTCTTATCTATATTTTAAAATATTATTTTTTTATTATAATTTTTTATTATTTATTATTTTGGTTTCATGCTCCTCGGTCAGTCAGTTAAATGCCATATGTGATCCACACTTTGGGTGATCGTATCTCGAAAAAGACATGACTGACTGGATAGAAGATTATCCCACAGTAGGTTGCCATTACTTTCTGCGGTAGACTAGTTGCCAGCAAAGGCTATAGAACCCAATCTGTCCTGTTATTTGACTCATAGCTAGAGGGTAAAGAAAAGGTAAAATGAAACCAGAAAAAGTTTATTTGCATCAGAAATAATAAAGATACCAATTTCCAGTTTCATATGAAGTATAAAATTTATAAGGTACCAAAACTGATAAATCGTGATCTTGGCAGAAAAGCTGTTTGAGAAAAATAGACTTTAACTTAGAAAGAAGTTAGTTCCTAAAATGAAACGAGTCACATGATCTTCGGATATGGAAGAATATGTGGTGAAAAAAAACACAAGCAGTTTTCAAACAGTAATACTAACATTCTTATAACAGGAATAATTATAGTTACTGTGTAGAAATAATCTACTAAGTCATAAATGACTGATTTAGATGCTGTATGTGGCATACTTAGTAAATGAGGAGCTCTCTCAGTAGATGGCATATTTTTGCATTTTGGCCATTTCCTGGTATCTGTAAATAAATAAAAGTAAGACACATCTTACATTTTTTGTAATATACAGTAAACATTAACTATGAGTGGGCTTGTGCCGTCAAAATATTTATCTTGATATGCCGCCTAAAATGAGGGCAACATATGCATTGATGTACCTACTATTGACTATCTAATCTATTCTAAACTTATTTATAAATGGATCTTTGTCTGCATGTGTGTGTCCGTTACCTATAGACTCCGAAATGGCTGAACCAATTTTCTTCAAAATTTACACAGTTGTATTGTGAGCGTCTGCGAGTGTTCTTAGCTGGGTTTTGTGTCGAGGTACCCCCAATAAATATCGATAATCGAAAAAACGGTTTATAGAAGGAGTGGTCCGATTTTAATCAAATTTCATACACTCATAGACAAAGACATAAGAAACGATATTCACAAATTTCAAGGTTGCAGTTCTTACAATAGTGCAGAAAATCAATAATATATACCAGGTCTGATCAAAATCAGTTTTTTCAGCCCTTTTATTTTAGTTTTTGCTTCAGGTTTGGCTCTAGGTAGGTATAATTGTAGTCCTTAGGACTTATTTAGCCTTCAAAATTCAGTTTACAATGAAAAAAAATTAATTTGATATCGATACCAGTAAATCAAAATTTGACTTACATCCATTCATTTTTCTTTCAGTCTACGGTTTGGCTTTAACTGGAATCAACTATTGCTTTTTAGTCTTTCATGCCAATGTCCAAAGAGTCTGAGCTCCAGGACCATGGATTAGTTTTAAAGCTTTCATTACACTCGAGCAACGCAGGGCTATACTGCTAGTGTTACATAAAGACATAAGAAAATAAAAATTAAATCCAAACCTCTGAGCATGAAGGGAAATATATATATCCAGGTAAAGAGAACCAGCAGTTTTAGAATTCTGAGTTGTCTGACATTTACTTTTTTTTTAAAACGTGCTCAGTACAAGACACATCATAGAGCAAAATACAATTATAATTAAATTTGTTTTTTATTTAAAATTAATTTAATTTACATTGAAAACAAAGAAATTTTTATGTTTTGAGATTTTATCTCATCATCAGGTTGACTTATTGTTGTGAAAATAATTTACATTTGAATGCATAAAATAATACGCCTGTTATTTAAAGTATTATATTATTATTATTATTTTATGCATTCAAATGTAAATTATTTTCACAACAATAAATGAACATTGCCTAATAGAGGTAAAGTCTCGAAACATTGATTTTTGGTTGATTTGAGATGGAATGACTTATTACCATTATACATATAATAGCCCTATTCTATCAGTAATGCTTCCCTTAATTCCTGACCACTGACAATCCCTTTCTTCCTCATTTTCAATGCATTCTTATAGTAAAATCATTAGCAATGTATTTACATTATACATATAATAGCCCTATTCTATCAGTAATGCTTGCCTTCATTCCTGACCCCTGGCAATCCCTTTCTTCCACATTTTCAATGCATTCATATAGTAAAGTCATTTGCAATGCATTTACATTATACATATAATAGCCATTCTATCAGTAATGCTTGCCTTCATTCCTGACCACTGACAATCCCTTTCTTCCTCATTTTCAATGCATTCCTATAGTAAAGTCATTTGCAATGCATTTACATTATACATATAATAGCCATTCTATCAGTAATGCTTGCCTTCATTCCTGACCACTGACAATCCCTTTCTTCCTCATTTTCAATGCATTCCTATAGTAAAATCATTAGCAATGCATTTACATTATACATATAATAGCCCTATTCTATCAGTAATGCTTGCCTTCATTCCTGACCACTGACAATCCCTTTCTTCCACATTTTCAATGCATTCATATAGTAAAGTCATTTGCAATGCATTTACATTATACATATAATAGCCATTCTATCAGTAATGCTTGCCTTCATTCCTGACCACTGACAATCCCTTTCTTCCTCATTTTCAATGCATTCCTATAGTAAAATCATTAGCAATGCATTTCCATTATACATATAATAGCCCTATTCTATCAGTAATGCTTGCCTTCATTCCTGACCACTGACAATCCCTTTCTTCCTCATTTTCAATGCATTCCTATAGTAAAATCATTAGCAATGCATTTACATTATACATATAATAACCCTAATCTATCAGTAATGCTCACCTTCATTCCTGACCACTGACAATCCCTTTCTTCCTCATTTTCAATGCATTTCCATTATACAGATGATAGTTCTATTCAACTAGTAAAGTTTGCCTTTATTCCTGACCACAGACAATACCTGATTTTCACTACCCAATGCTATCGTTACACTGTTTTAGTGTTGACTGTTGAGTAATAAAATTTGACTACATTTTATTTTTAGTTTTTAAATTTGTCTGAACAAATGTTTGGTCAAATATTACAAAGACGTCGTGTGAAATACATGAGTCCAAAACATCCCTTTTGTTCTTATGCTTAATTTTCAAGCTTTTACGATTTTTGCTAAAAAACAGGAACATTGAATTTTTTAAAATAATAATTCTCTAAAATCTAAATCAAGGTAAAAATGCATAATGTCCCCTTAACGTGCATGAAAAAAATAAATTATTAAAAAAATGGATACATTTCTTAAATTTCACTAATTTTATTCGATTGATTTTTTTTTTTTAAACAGAAATTAATTATATATTTTCCTGTTAACAAGGAGGTTCTATATTCGCTTTTTCGTTTAAAAACTATTTTTCAATGATACAAGGGGCCCGTTTTTCGTCATTCTTGCACTGTATCCCATTTTTGTGAAAGGCGATGAAAAACGTTTTTAAAACAGTTTGCCAGAAAATGCACGCGGGTCCACGTTTGTACAATAACACTCGTCAAAAGTATAGATCAACATAAAGTTATTCACAAAATTATTTCTTTTTAAATTTCTCTAATAATCCAAGAGGGGAAAAAGCACTTTCACAAAAAAAAAAAAAAACCGGGTAATATTCAAAATAATGTTTTTTGTTTCTTTTGAAGAACCACGTGAAATTTTAAAATGCATGAACGTAAGAAAGAAAAATCAACTATTCATCGTTTGCTTTCTTTCCTGCAAATATTTTCCTGGAAGGCAATTTTCTTAAACTAAATAAATAATAAAAGATTTTCCTTTAGATAATAATTGAAGGAAATACCTGATGCGTTTCTGCCAGTTTGCTGCAAGTGTAAGGAAGGGGGGAACTATACCACGAAATTAATTTTCGTATTTGAGAAAAAAAAATCTAATTTGAAAAAAACAGCTAAGCTTTTAATTGAAGTGATTTTTATTTATCGTGTTAGTCGAGTTAGATATTTATCGCTAAAACTAAACTGAAATTTGACGATTTATTTCGAAACTGACAATAGTTCCACATTCGGAAGACGACTTCTAATTTTTTTTTATTTTTTTTACAATTTGGAAACGAGCTTCCACCATGAAAAAATAGTTCCGGTTTGACCGAATTTAATACCAATGTTGTGGGTCTGATATTGAGCATTGGAAAAAGTTTTTATCATTTTACGAGCTTTCATAATTATGTTGTTTGGGTAGGAGTTTTTAGTGGGGGATCGATTTCGGTTTAGTTTCTCGTGGGAGAAGTCTTTTGATGACGTAGTTGCGTGTAGGAATCCAGGGTGTTGCTCGGTTGTGGTGTGTCGGCGGCTGGTGCGTTTCTCTCAGTCTGTGAGCAAAACGAGCAAAAACCTTAATCGAAAATTCACAGAAAAATAAGGAGAGACAAAAAGGGGGGAACGAACCAAAAAAAAAAAAGGAAGCCCAAAACATATTTCTTAACATCAATGTATATATATATACACTTTTAATTATATATATCTACATGCAATTATATAGAATTTATTTACGTTAACTGAAGTGTATAGTTCAGTCAGAGAGTCAGACAAGAGAGGAACGAAAAAGAACCATATAATTTGTTTGTTGCTCACAAGTTGCCGACTGACTTTTTTGGGGTATTTTTAGCTAATTTGCTTTAACAAAGAAAAAAAAATGTCTAGAAGGGACAGATCGTACGATTCAGGCCGAGCCGACCGAAAAGGGTAACGTATTTTTTTTCTCCCCCCTAAAATAACCATCTTTTATTAGTAGTAGTAATCACCATCAAGTAATTTTAATATCTGATTTACATTAAAAGCGAAATGATAAAGTCTTGATTTAATTTGTACATCAAAGTTAAATGTTATTCAACGTTTCTTGTTCTGTTTTGTTACTTCGCTATATAATGCTAAGTAATTTTTTTTCACAAGATATAATTTTGTTGAATTTATTAAAGTCTTTTTCAAGCAGGAATCTACAAAATTACTATAATCCTTTTTGTTTGATAGATGATGGAGTGGAGATTGGATAGTCAGTCAACATTTTTTCTCCAACTTGATGTTTATTTATTTCACACTCTCTAAGTTTTTTTTTTTTTAAGTAAAATAGAAATTGTGTTTTAAAAAAACACGACTACAATTTTGGTCATTTTTTTTTAATGATCCGCTTTTTAAATAAAACAATTCCGTTTGCTTAGAATGTTACTGTTAACGAATATGAAATTGGATCAATAAGTCCGTAATCTGGCATGAATTATTTTTTTTTCACTAATCTCCTAATATTCACTGACAAAATGTTAAAATAAATATTTATGCAAAATGTATTTTTGTCCTATTCCTCATCACTATGTTACGGACTTATTGATTTATCTATTCTTTCTTTTTCAAAAAGCTACCGTACTGTTGATCATATTCCCCCCAAAAAAAAAATTCAAAAAGGTTTTTAAAAATAATAAATATATTTTAATTTTATTAATAAGTTTTTTTACAATATTTATTAAAGAAATGCGAAAGAAACATTTTTTTAATACCTAAAAAAGGCTTTTAATTTTTACTGTTTTCTTTTTACGGTTATTTAAATTTTTTCTTAAAAAAAATTGGTTAAATAAGCAATATTTTATAACTTTTTAATTATACTTAATTTAATTTAAGGAAACGTTGAGTTTGGAGGTCATCGCATGTCGATTTTTATGGTCTGGTTTCATTATTTATTAAAAAAAAAAAACGATGTTTTTAAACTCTTTATAATTTTCTTTTTTAATTAAAGGAAATAATGTAAATGTGAGAGCAGCTGATAATAATGATTAAAAAAAAATGTGGGGGAGCAAATAACCCATTATTTACTAGTTCAGCCTCTAAAATTCGCACTTCGTAGTCATTAGAAGGGAATCCATTTTGGCTTATTGATCACGTGATCATCGACTCCTGCTGCTGCTGTTTAAAATTAATTTGCATAATTTATGCAAGCCATTTGCAAGAAGACGACGGCGACAACAACGATTTGATCATTCCAGCAAGTCAGGCAGTTGCGGCCATATCACTATTCTACACATTTACTAAATTACTATTACGCAGCTATTATATTTATTTGAAAGAAAAGGAAAAAAAAAGAACAAAACACCCATATTATTTGCAGTACTCTAAAAAAAGATTCCTTTTTTATATTGTTAAAAAAACAATAATAGAATAGATCTTTTTTTCCTTGTTTTTCTAGTTGCACACCACACACAAAATTTATCTATGTCCGCAAATGTTCTAGGCTTAACTCGATATTCTTCAATGTTTTCAAGGTTCGTAAAAAAAAAAACGTATATATATGTATATACCCGTACACATTTACTTTTTCTATATAATCCTTAAAATCTCCAATTTTTTCATTTTTCTAGTAGAAGAAAAAAATGTCCGCTGTCGATTCTAGATTTTCTTTTTCTCGCCCTTTTTTTTAATTCGTAGTAGAAGGAAATTTCGCATTCCCCCCCTCATTATTTAATCCTATCATATTTTTATGAGGTGGGTAAACATTTCTATCCGTTTTCACAGAATTTTGAAATGGTTATCATAATCTTGCTCAAAAAAGAATTCTATAATCTCTTAAAATTAAAAATGTTCATCTTATCCGTTTAAAAACTTTTCTTAAAAAAAAAATCTTTGTGACGAATTGAATGACCAACACGATTATTTTCAATGAATTAAAGAAAACTTCATTTCCTTTAATTTAACTAGATTTACTTACAATTGTATTAAATCTTTCATCTACACAGCAGTAAATAATTAAATCTTGGGACGTGGAAGAAAGAAACGAAAAAAAAAAAAAAAACCTTGTTGATTTCCCAGAAGAGTAAAAGGAAAAACAAAAAAAAAAAAAATGGCTACCTATTCATTACCATCGTCTTTATTAGTTTTTCATTTAATTCTAAACATTTCACACTCGGAAGACTTCATTCTTTAAAACAAATCTATTTAAACGGGAAAACCGCTTTAAATAAGGGGGGAAAAAAATCTCGTTAGTTGATTTTTATATCAAGTCATTTCAGTACACAAGGTTGACGCCTACGTAACGGGGGGGAAAAAATTGAAAAACTAGGGAGGAAATTTTATTTTATTTATGATTAAAATTGATTTAAGGAAATATGAGAAAATTAATTTCCCGTAACTTTTATCTTTAACTTGTCCATTGCCAATAATTTTAGTTACTGCCATGACTCAATAAATCCTCTTTGGATTTTTTTTTTTAATAAAATCCGGTTTAACGATTTCAAAATGCTTAAAATATTTTTGATTTTTCTCTTTTCGCTTTTTTATTTTTTTTTTCTTCATCTGTTGTAAAAAAAAAAATTTTTGCTTTCGTTAAGAAAAAATTAACTTCGAAAAATGTTTCATTCATCCCTAAAAAAATCTTTTTTTCATAATCAAAAACCCCTTTTTTTTTTTTTTTTTTTTTTCAGTCGCGTTTCTTGAAATTTAAATCTTTTTTTTCTTTTTATAAGATTTTTTTCGAATTTTAACCGTTTGAATCTTATAATTAAATAATTTTCTTGATATTTTGAATATAAATTTAAATTTAGGATGATTTAGTAATGATTTTTCTTCCTGTAAAACGACTGAGTCATTCATTTTTTTATTTTTTTTTCACGAAGAGTGACTCTTTTCTTTTCCCTCCTCCTTCCTTTTTTCTTTCTCCTCTCACCCTTCTTCAGCCACTCCTTCTTCGTCTTCTGCTTACCTGCCTTAATAATAATATATTAAGTTGACCGATTAATGCCGATCGTGAATCTTTACTCTCTTTTTTTCTTCTTCTCTTTCTCTGCTGATTTCCCTTCTTCTTGGCAACGATTGCTTCTTTCTTACTCGATTCTCTCCTCCCTTCGCTTATTTCTAATTTCCTTCTTTCTTAATCGCTCGCTCTCTGCCGATCAACATGACCTTGCCGTTTTTTCGGACATCGTTATTAATTTTCAGAAAATGTGGAGGACAAAATATTTTAAACAGATTGTCTGGACATCATTTTCTACAAAAGTAAACTAGTTTCCGATTTATTTATATTCGAAGTTTTTTGTCTCTCTCCCCTTTTTTTCATTAACGGTACAAAATAATTCGGTGAGAAGGCCTTTTTTTTTTTTTTTGTGCTACTGATGGAAACGACTCCATTAATAATTATATTTTATGACAGTTTTTCTTTGCGTAATTCTAATTTTTTTGAGAATTGTGAAAATTTAAATTTTTCTTTTATCTTTTTTGTTTAATGATCGTTTAATTTGTTTAAAAATACCTATTTTTTTTAACATTCTCTACCCATTTTAACACCTTTTCTTTTTCCCCTTATGGTGGTAAGTAAATCAGCATCCATCCTGCCTGCTTGTTGCTTCCCACTTTTTCTTTTTAATCATTAATTTTCGTTTAATTAACGTCGGCTTGAAACAAATCCACCATTTTAATTGCATCTCTTCTGTAACGACCGAGTAATCAGCGTAAAAAATTGGTTTGTTCATTTATTACCGTTTGTCTTTTCTTTCGATATTCATACGTACTTTTAAAGCAAGAATCATTTATTCTCTTAATAGGACATAAATTTAACTTTTTTTCATAATGGAACGTAACGCCAATTTTTTTTTTTTTCCAATTTGGAGGAAGTCACGTGATCTACAAACAAGGGACGTAAATCTTGATAGCTTCATCTTTGGGTTTTTTTGGGGTGGGGGTTTGGTTTCATGGTTATATTTATTAAGTCTCGATTATAAGTTATTTCTACACTTCAAGTTTATCAACGAGTTTTTATGATCTAAATGTATCGTTCAATGTTAAATCATTTGGGGAAAAAATTACCTTCAAGATAACCTTGTTGGGAGCAAATTTTAACCTCATTGAAAATTTTTTAGGAAATTAGAATCAGACGTTACATCTCATCCAAATATTTGTGTGCAAAAAAAATAAAATACATAAATCTGTTTCTAAAAATGTCTTTAAAAACTCGTTCTCTAATATTCTTTGAATAGACGTCTAAAAATACCTGAAGGTTTGTTAGCATGCAACTAAAATCATTGAAAAAAATTTTTTAATTATTAAAAAGAAATGTTTTTCCTAAAACATCTGACAATTTTTATTTTTTTCGTCATAATCCGTTGATAAATAACCCACTGATATGTAAACGTGTTAAATGAATTTTTTTTAATATAGACTTGTTTTAAAGGTCTTCTAAAAATGTTTTTCAGTTTAACACGCGGTGGTGTCGGGAGTATGAGGTTTGGTGGCCGAGGAAGCATGGGCGGTCCTAGTGGTCGGCTCAGTAAAAATAGTCAGCCTGGAGAAAGGCTAAGAAAACCAAGGTGGGATTTGTCAAGACTCCCGAAATTTGAAAAGAATTTCTACAGAGAACACATCAGTGTCACAAACAGATCTATGGTAAGTTTTTTTTTCTTTTCTTTTCGGTACCTCCATTATGTCATTAAAAAAAAACAGCATAGTATTTTTTTAAAAAAGGCCCCAAACAAACTTTTTTTTCCCTCAAATATTAATTTTAAGAGGGAAGATCAAAGTTTTTAATTATTTTTTTAAAAAAATTTGAATCCTTTCTAACATTTTCAAAGTTTCGTCAATGTTTTGTTTTGATTGAGTTAGCGGCCAAGAAACGTTTTATTACTGTTTTACAATGGACACCAAATGATTGCATTTGCCACTTTTTTTCAGTGACACACATTAATTTGGAAATTCTCGCAAAAATCAAGTTTTCAGTATTCATTCCCAAATAAATGAAATTATTTTTTAAAAATCTTGATAATTTTTTTTTTTTTTACTTCTGTTACCTTCCTTCACGTAAATCCATGAAATGTTAAACTTTACGCGGGTGTCAAACTTTATTAGTTCAACGCAGGACTCATTGGGGAATATAAATAACTTTTTTTATCTTAAGTTTGCGATCACTATCCGAAAACCCCCGAATAGTAAAATAAAAAATGCAATAGAACTGATATAATTAAATTTGATATCTTTTTAGGTACCTCCACTGATTTTTCGATACCTAAATTTAAATTGAAATTTTAAAAATAAATAAGTAATCTTCAACTTTAAAATTAGCTTTAATTGAAAGCCATAAGATTAAATTTTAATTCCCGAAAGAAAAATACACTGGTATTATTTAACCCGAAATTATATTGATTTTAATCTAATTTTTTTTTTTAAATCGAAAAAATTAAGTTAAAATTTCCCACCATTTTTGATTTATTGACACATTCTGTCAACAGTAGCCCAATTTCTGTTTTAAAAATCTTGCAAAAATAAAATATACCTCGCTGACACATCATTTAAGTCAATTTTAAAGTTGAAACTTACCTTTATCTGATTTCAATCAAGTAATAATTCCTTACTGCCAGAAATTTAAAAAAAACAACTTTTTAACTGCGGTAGCCCTACCTGTCATCACCTCGATGACACAATGGTAGGGTGTTAAGATTTAGGAGCTCCAGAAGTTGTCAGTTGGAAAGTATTGCGACCATACGCGCCAAAAAACTAAATTTTAATTTTTTTTTTTTTTTTTTTTAACTAAATAGTAAAATTTAAAATAATAATTTCAGCAATTTTATAATATTTAATAGAATTTTAGTTTACATTTATAGCCAGACATTTGAATATGCTTTCTGAATTACTGCAGATGTTAGAATTATGTAAACATGTCATGACTCTTATGGAACGCCGTACTTACTCAAAAAGGGAACGTAAATGAACATATTTACACACAAAATTTGTTTTTTAAAAATTAATTTAAAATATAAGGCTTAACGATTTTATACTTTTCAATTTTAGATAGGCAATATGATACTCAGCTATTAACTAAAAAGAAAACTCGCAATCAAGTCTTTGGAGATTTAAAACATTTTTAAAAGCTTTTATATTATTAAATTTTTTAATAATAAAAAAATTAAAACAATTTTTCAAAATTTTATTATTAATCGGAAAAAATTTTCTTCAGAATATAATGTCCTCAGTAGTTGTTTATTCCAGTAATTAACAGATTATGAAATTTGATTGTCGGAGTTTTATTGCATTTATTTTACTCTTCGGAGAAGGTTTTCGGATAGTGATTTCATTCTTAAATGGGTGACTTATATTTCCCAATGAGTCCTGTGTTGAAGTAATTAAACAAAAGTTTGCCACTATTTAAAATTTTTTACAATCAGGGATTTACGTGAAGTGGGGTTAACAGAGGTAAAAAAAAATATATTTTTATCAAGATTTTTAAAAAATAATAATTTTAGAAGTAATTTCATTCATTTGTGAATGAATACTGAACGTTTTATTAAAATCTGACAATTATGTGATTTTTGCAAGAATTTCCAAATTAATGTGTTTTTAACCTAAAATGCAAAAAATTGGTGTCTATTGTAAAACAGTAGTAAACGTTTCTTAGCTGCTAAAAACAATCAAAACAAAACTTCTGCCAAAATTTCGAAAATGTTAGAATGGATTAAAAAAATTTTAAAATAATTAAAAACTACTTTGAACTTTCTTCTTAATAATAATATAAACATTTTGAGGAAAAGTTTTAAGTTTGGAACCTTTTTTATTCATACTATCTGCCTTTGTTATCGATCCGATAAAAAAACAAAGTGGAGGTACATAATAGTGGCAATTTGGATATTGCACTTATGTAATAAAAAAAATTTCTACAACAATTTTGAACGTGTGAGAGATAATTGAAAAATATTTTTAAAAAACGCTTTATTCTATCCTCTTAATGGTAATATAAACTTTTTGCCCATAGAGTTTTGTTTTATTTAGTTTGGGACCTTTTCCCTTCTGACTATGCTGTTTTTTTCAGCGATTTTTGTGGCGGGGCCTATGTAATAGCATGCTGCAACTTAAAAGCCATGAAGTTTTGGTGCTCAATGCACCATCATCAGACAGTGAAATATGGTTATAAGGGTACTTCCACTAAATCTTGCAAAAATAGAAGATACAGCAGTGACATTATTTTTAGAAAACTAACATGCTATGTAAATTTTCTGATTTACACAAGTATTACTTATTTATAGCATGAAGTTTAGAATAAAATAATTTCTTAATCACAGATTTGAACTTTGACATGTCCATGCCATAAATGAAGAATTGTTGATATTAGAGATAAAGTGACAAAATTATACAAATTTTTATTTTTTTTGCACATAGAAATTACCATACAAAAAAGATTTAAACTATTTTAAAAATATCAAGGCAGAAAGATTTTATTAGTTATCAATTTTTTTTTCTCTCTCTCTCTCAAAAATACAGAGGCAAAATTTAAGTTTCTAAAAAGAAAAAAAAAGTCCACTGAAAGTTTAATTAAAATCCAACAAATACTTGACTTTTTGTAATAATTTCCAAATTAATGTTACTGGGGGGAAAAGTGGGTGATGTAATCATTACGTTTTCCATTGTAAACAATTGTAATGTTTTAGTTACCTGCTAACTCAAATCAAAAGATTTTCTGCCAAAATTTTGAACATGTTAAGAGGGATTAAAATATTTCTTAAAAATAATTAAAAATTATTTTGATTGAAAGTTTAAGCTTAGAGCCTTTTTTTATTCATACTATGCAGGTTTTTTTTTTTTTTTTTTTTTTTTTCTAAGCGATTTAGTGGGGATACTTGTGTGAATAAGGGAATTAAAATTTTAAAAAAATGACAATCAATGTAGTGGAGTGGGATTTTATAACTTAAAATTGTAGATGTAGACCAATAAACTGTATAGCAAATAAATACAGTAATGTATTAACACGAGGTGTTGGTTTTAGTTTAAATAAGAATTGTTCAAAATATAACTAATTAAAGAGTTTTAATATAAAAAACATTATTTTACTGTAAGGGAATGATGTAAGGCCATGAAATTAGTTAACTGGTAGTGAATGTAAGTATACACAACAATGTGTTAATTTATGTTTAAGGTGTATATGTAAAAAGGTAGCTTAAGATAATTTTAAATATATTTAAGAGTCAATTATCTTATGGTGGCACCATAAGATAATTTATGCATACATGTAAAGATTGGAATCAGAAAATATGTGAATGCATTTCCAAGCAAGTTGACTGAATACAGTTGAATGTCTGTTCAATTTGTAGGTACCTCCACTTTTCAGTATAAATTTCGAAATTTTAAAATAAGTTAAATTTTAGCTTTAAAATTAGCTTTAATTGAATGTCAAGAGATTAAATTTAGTAATTCCAGTAAACAAAATACACTGGTGTATTTTTAAACCGAAATTATATTGATTGGAATCTAAACATTTTCAGATTTAAAAAAAAAATCAGAAATTTAAACATACCGCCATTTTTTTTTTTGTTTTTTTTAAATCTACATGTTTACATAAATGGTAGCCACATTTCTGCTTTAAAAATCTGGCAAAAATAAAATATACGTCGCTGACACGTTATTGAAGTCAAGTACTTGCTTACTGTCTGAATTATTTTGTAAAAATCTTTTATCAGTTACGGTAGTCGTAAGTGTTAGTTTATCTCGGTGATGACAGCTGTAATGATAACTGGAAGCTGTCTAGAAGGCTTAAGTAGGGAGGAAGGCCATAGGCAACAAAAAATATCCGTACAAATCAAGATATGCGCAATCAAAATGCTTACAATTAAAATGTTTTAATTATTTTAAAAATTGTACTAAGCTTTTAAATTTTCGATTAGTAATTGTAGTCTTCATGCATTAATTATATAACCCAAACCGGCCCAATAGAGGAAGAAATTTTTAAATTTTGAAACTTTTTATATCATAATAAGAAAAATTTTTAAAAAAATAAATTCTTGTAAAAATTCATTATTCATTGAATTTTTTTCTTTTCAGACTATATGCTTAATTTATATTGTTCATAAAAGCAATCAGAAGTTTATCCACATAAAAGTTGACATAGTTATTGCATCTTTCACGATTCGGATCTATTTTTTTAGAAAGTCAGGGACTACTGAAGAGAAAAAACTGTTGATTAGCATTCCCCAATGACTCCTGAATTTAATTATATTAAGCTTATTTTTTTTAAGCATTTCTGGAAATTAATTGGTGGTGGGATAACATGTGTTTGGGGGGGGGGGATTAATATATATATATATATAATATTAGGTTTTCCATTGTAAACTCTTGTAACTATTTGGTTACCTGCTAAATCAAATCAAAACAATTTATCAATTTCAAACATGGTGTTAGAAGGGATTTAAATTATTTTAAAATTATTAAATACTTTGATCTTTCCTCTTAAGATAAACATTTTGATGGAAGAAGTTTGTGGCCTATTTTTTTATTCATACTGTCTCTATATATGTGTGCATGTTTATATATATATATATATATATATATATATATAAATATAGCTATTTAGTGGGGGTACCTAGATGGCAATCACAAGTGACAAAATTAAAATTGTATTTTTTTTTTTTTTTTATGGGGGTAAGGGGAGGAAACTCTAAATAACGTCCTTTTAATTTATACACAAAAATTAAAGAATTTATATTATTTATTTTACTATTGGGAGCAGATTCTTGAAAATAGTTTGTTTTTGTTTTTTTTTTAATAATAGATTAACATTTTTCAATTCATCCTTTGTTTAAGTGGAGAGGTAGGAACAGATGTAAAAAAAAAAATTACAAAGATTTTTAAAATTTCATTAGTAAATAAGTCCTGAAAGTTTCATTAAAATCTGACAATGACTTAATTTTTGCAAGCATTTCCAAATTTGTTTGCCACCAGAAAAACTAAGTTGTATAATGTTTTCCATTGTAAACTCTCCTCATGATGATTTGGTTACCTGCTAACTATAATCAATATAAAAATTAAGTTTGGAGCCTTTTTTAATACTATGCTAATTTTTTAATTTACCGTATTTTTCAAATGTGTTTGTGCTGTTCAAGTACTTTCAACTCTTACATCTTTGGAAAGTTTAAAATAATCCATTGATGTCCTGTAGCAGCAACTTAAAAAAAAAAAAAGTTCTACTTTTAAACTAATAGATTAAATTTATATTTCTAATAAGCAAAACATTTTACAGTATTTCAAAACTAATTTAAATTAACTCGGAGTTTATTTTGAAATCATTAGAAACTGATTTTAGTGCCATTTTTAGCCATTTGTCATCACAAAATAAACCTCTTTATTAAAAAATCATCCTAAAGTAAAATACTTTTCTGAAACTTAATAGAATATTAGTTGATTTAATGTTTGATTAATCTCAATTGAAATATTTTAATTTAAAATGTCAGATATACAATTTCAGGCAGCTGAAAGATTTTTTTTTTTTTTTTTGTTAGCATGCGACTGGATTTACTATGCAAATTTTAGTGCTTGACTACTGTCTGCAAACTTTAAGTTAAATGCAGAACTCTTTGAAGAATTGTTTTTTTGTCAGTGGCTACTTACCAGAAAATTTTCTAAATAGTAAAATAAATGCAATAAAAACTTTTTTATGAATTATATATATTAAAGACAGTCTGAAGGAAAGAAAAATTTTGAATTTTTGCAGGAATTGTTTTCATTTTATATTTTTAATTAGTTTTTTAAAAAAATCTTAATTTCTTACACTATTAGGTTAAGTGAATACTATATTAATTGAAGAGCTTAATACAAATCATTATGCATTAAGATTTAAATTTTTTTTTCGTATGTGACATCTTTTAAAAGGTTGTTTTAAGGCTTTTTCTCTTTACAGGATAGTAATTTAAATAAAATTACTAGATAGTTAAAAAAAAAAATTTTCACTTGGGTTTTGTAAATTTATCAATTTTGGTTAACCATGTTTGGCTGTCAGTAATTAATCAACATTCAGACAAATTTGATTCCAATCAATATAATTTCTATTTGAAATAACCAGAATATTTTACTTGCTAGAAATAGTAAATTTAAGCTTTTAATTAAAGCTTAAAAAAAAAAAAGCTTCAAGAAAGCTTTCATTTATAAAAGTTAGGTATCAAATTAGCAAAATACATACTATAATGAGTGCCTTTTTTATATTATTAACCCATTTGTCTTTTTAAAAATTTAGGAAAATAATATCAATCTGTTTTAAGTACTTTCATTTTAAATTTACTGTGGCGATAACTTATTTTCTGATGCCATATATGCATATACTTACAAAAATCTGCACATTTTATACAAAATCTACATTCAATTTACTTTTTTTTTTTTTTTTGTCAAATTGAAGATTTGCTCTGAATAAAGTTTTATGTGACTAAGTTATATTAAATACACTGTTGTCTTAAATCTTTATGAATAATGAATTGCTAACAGTTTTCCTTGGTTTTTACTTTATAAACATTATCTTAAAATTCTGTATTTAATTTGTTGCAATTAATAAAAATTGTGAATCAAATCAATAAATTCCAAATCAATGTTTTTCACAGCAAAAGAGCAAGTTTATTAACCAGTTTTGACTCTTAAAAAATATCCTAAAAATATTTTTAATTTTTTTTTTTTTTTTTATTCTCTTAATAGCACAAATGTTTTTGGCTTTTCATTATATTTGTTGCAATCCTAAATATGTAAGTTTGTTTTTCTTTTCGGCTATTTTACTTAATGGTTGTACCCTTTAAAAAATCTCTCCCAGCCTAGTCTTATATTTAAAAAAGAAAAAATTAGTGCACAATAGTTTATTCAAGTTTTCTTAATACTGTTGCAGTTGCAAATTTGTCTAATTTAGTTTATTCAATTCTTGCAGGATGAAATTCAAGACTTCCTTAATGAACATGATATAACAATTCGTGGGAGGAATACTCCAAAAGCGATATTCTCATTTGAGGAAGCAGGTTATCCAGGTGAGTGCATTTAGTTTTATGTTTATTTTGAATTTCCAAACACTTAATTCTAGTATCAACTACTAATAATTTTGATTTCTCTTTTCAGATTATGTAATGGACGGTATTTCAAAATGTGGGTTCTCAGACCCAACACCAATTCAGTCTGTAGGTTGGCCCATTGCGCTTTCTGGAAGAGATATCGTAGGAATTGCCAGGACAGGATCTGGAAAAACATTAGGAGTGAGTAATTTCTTTAAAAACATGAATTTTCAGAAAAATATTACTTTTTCTAATCTTTTAATGCAATTAGAAATATACTACTCTTAAACCTATTAATCCCAGTTTGTTGATTTTGAATCTTCTAACATTTAATGGATATTAATTGGCTTTTTCTTTGCTGTGCAAATTCCATTTTACTCTTGAAATAAATTGAAAATATTTTTGGAAAAATACTTTATATTTTAAAAGAATCACCAATTTTACTGAATGTTAAGAATTAGCAAAGAAATGAAATATTAGCAATTCTTGAATTGATTTGAATCACTTTTCTTCCTAGACATTCAGATTCTTGACATTCCTGTTTAACTAAATGTGACATTTGGTATTTCACTCAATAACTTTTTGTGAAAATTTGAAAATTCATCTCCTCTCTGTCCACCACAGAATTGTGTAAAAGTTTCCTATTTTCTTCTCCCTCTTTGCTTAGTTTTCAGGAGGTCCTCAAAATATTTGCACATGCCTGATAGATAATGGTGTGACACTTGTAAATTGTAGTTTGTTTTACCTCTTAAGTATTTAAGAAAACTTTTGTACAAAATTCTTTAATGTGTTTATAAGAGAATGCCTCTTGTAACTTTTTTTTTTTTTTTTTTTCCTCTCCCTTCAGTTTCTTTTACCTGCAATTGTGCATATAAATCATCAACCTTATTTGGAAAGAGGAGATGGACCAATTGTAAGTGTTTGTTTTTTTTATGTTCTTAAATCTTTAATAATTTGAAACCTTTTTTTTTTTTTTCTTTCTCTCTCTCTCTCTCTCTTGATTGATTGATTTGGTTTGATTTCTAATTTCCAGTGTCTTGTTCTGGTGCCAACTAGAGAACTTGCACAGCAAGTGCAGGAAGTTGCAATAGAATTTGGAAGACATTCCAAAGTACGAAATTGTTGTGTTTATGGTGGCGCACCTAAAGGACCTCAAATCAGAGATTTAGAAAGAGGTAAGTTACTCATGGCTGTCAATCTTAGTTGTCTAACTAAAAAAACATCAGAATAGGGTTTTTCTTTACTTATGTAAATTTATGGTTTGATTAGATATAAAAAGAATTGACAAGATAACATACCAAACTGTTACCTGTGGAAAAAGTGCAGTAACTTCCAAAATTGTGATTAGTCAGGATATTTTTTGCTGTTTACATAGGGGGGTATAATCTGAATTTCTATTTAAATAGAATATTAAAGAGCATAACTTTGACTGCTGAAAATCTTTTTTCTTCCTCAAGGTGCTGAAATCTGTATTGCTACACCTGGCCGTCTTATTGATTTCTTGGAAGCTGGTAAAACAAACTTACGCAGAACAACATATCTAGTCATGGATGAAGCCGATCGGATGTTGGACATGGGCTTTGAACCACAGATTAGAAAGATTATGGAACAAGTTCGGGTAAGTATTTTAACCTCTTTGGCTATTTGCTTTTCACTTTTTTTTTTTTTTTTTTTTTTTTTTTTTTTCCCCTCCTGTCCTAACAACTTTTAATATTTTGTTCTTACAGCCAGATCGTCAAGTTCTCATGTGGAGTGCCACGTGGCCCAAAGAAGTGCGGTCATTAGCAGAAGAATTTCTTAAAGATTATATACAGATTAATATTGGTGCGTTGCAGCTCAGTGCTAATCACAACATTTTACAGATCATTGATGTCTGTAATGAATCTGAAAAAGACCACAAGTAAGTTCCTTTCACTCTTACTCTTCTTCTCTCTCCCTCTTTGTACTTTTATAGAAGATACTTACGTGTAAGCTCTCTTTTCCAGGCTTGTGAAACTACTTGAGGAAATAATGAATGAAAAAGAAAATAAGACATTGGTGTTTGTTGAAACCAAAAGGCGTGCTGATGAATTGCAACGACGAATGAAACGAGATGGGTCAGTAAATGGTTAACTTTGGATTTCTATCAAATTATCAGTTTTTAGTTTTTTCAGATTGAAATTGTAAGCCTATTTGATAATTTTCATCTAAAAATTAAGCTTTACATATACTCTTGTCAATGTCAGTAAATAATTTTTATTTGAAATTGAATTATCACATTTCTTGTAATTGGTCAAAAGCATTTTTCAATTAATTTTTTTTTTCCCCTCTCTTCTAGTTGGCCTGTCATGGCTATTCATGGTGATAAATCCCAACCAGAAAGAGATTGGGTTCTTAGTGGTAAGTACTCTTCAATATTTTAATTAATGTCATGCTAGTTCAGTAATTAAAAAAATTTTTTTTTTTTTTTGTGCACTTTATTAATTTTATCTGCTCACTCTTTACAGAGTTCCGAACTGGACGTATACCAATCATGATTGCTACAGATGTTGCATCCCGAGGTCTAGGTTCGTATTCCCTAACAACAGGTTTTCATGGAGGGGTGGGAGATAATCTAGATTTAAGCCAACTTTTAATTTTTAGGAATTGTGCTTCTTGCAGATTAACCTTTTTAAAAAAAAAAATGAAAAGTTGTGATTTTTCTTTTTCCTTTTTTTTTTTTTTCCTTTCTTTGGCTGGTAATAACATCTTACACATTCGCACTTGCTAAGCCTCTCCAGTTATTCAGTTTAGAGAATAAATGCCTATCAACAGCATTTATGTAGTTAAACTGCAAAAAATAAATTTAAACGAAACCTTTAAATTGTATAAGGGGGTTGGTAAGCTAAATTTTTACTTGTGTAAATTGATATATTAATTGATAAAATTGAATCTTTCTAAATTGATAATGCAAAAAAAAAAGAACATAAACAACTTGATGGCTTAACATGTAAATTCTCAAGTGGGTGTGAGTAAACAACATTATAGATTTGTAACTTTCTCTTCTGCTTTATGTCGCAGTAATAAGTTCTAAGTCTCTTTTGGCAGCGGATCATAGAAGGTTACTGATGCAGGCTGGACCGGCATGACTACTCTCAAGAGCTGAGGGGAAGATGCAGAAATTTTCCTCTTCAGTTGTTGACATCCAGAAACTAATAGACTTGATGTGTATGTTAGAGTGCTGATCTCCCCCTGACCTGGCGTGAGGAAATAGAGGTGGTGATGTTTTGGAGCACACATTGCCGTTCAAGACAGGTTTGGTTGTCTTGGACAAACAAATACTACTGGTGATTAAAAGAGAGCAGCTGAGAGAGTGAGAGCGAAAAACAAACATGACATTGAAAAGGGAATGGGTTGCATTTCTCTTTCCCCTTTCCCTTTTTTTTTTTTTTTTTTTTTTTTTTTTTTTTGTCAACTTTAATATCAATATTACACACTTGAATATGAAGAGAGAGAAAAAACTAACATTGGAAAGGGCGAGAAATGCTTCTGTAGACTATTGGAATACATGGGAATGTAGGAGTCCACAATTCTGGTAAGCTGTAAAACACAAGTGTTGCTATAATGTCTGGAAACACCTTGGAGAAAGAAAAAAAAAAAGGAAAAAAAAAAAAGAAAGACTGCTTGGACTTGGTGTTAATGGTCACCACCAACTGGTTATTTCCCCCCCACCCCCCAAAATGAATCTCTTCCTTTATTTTATTTTTATCTACCCATTTGGCAACTGCAATTGGCATGTGAGATGTTTTGCAGTGTTTGTCATTTTTTTCTTTTTTCTAAAATATCTAAACATCATCTCTACTATTGATAGAGAAAGGTGAACAAAAATAATGGCTACCAAATTCAAGACTGAGCAGGTGTGCCCCTTTTTTATTTTCATCCCCCTTCCCTCCTAACTAAAACGACATGACATGTCTGTTGTTCACCTTTCTCTCCTACTCAGGTTATTTGAAAGCAAACCTGTCTGTTTTAATGTGTATGACTGGTTATCTTGTGAATTTCCTGCCGATGCTAAGTGCACTGTTCTGTTCACGTCAACCATCTGTATAAAAAAAAAAACCAATTCTTTCCTGAATGTTTATAGTCTCTGAGTGGCCAGAGAAGAATCACTGCTCTTTGGAACACTTTACACCAGGCTATTAGGATTTCCTAATCCAGCTACAATAACCAAATATAAAGTGGCTTAATTTCTGTTAAATGATTAGGGTTTTTTTTTTTCAATTTCCAAGTTCAAGGGTTTTTCTAAACTTTGTCAGGCTAATTTTTTTTTTTTTTCTTCTCCTCCCATCTGACTTAGCAGCCACTGCTTTATGAAAAAAAATGTTTGCTTGCTTTTCAGTCAGCCTTTGTATCTTAGACACTTTTTTCTTTTCTTTTTCTCTCCCTCCCTTCTGTAAATTTTACTTGTGTGGGAGGAATTGATAAGGCCTGTTCATTCTTTCTTTGTGTGTGGCTTTTCCTTCTAGTCCCCTCTCTCTCTCTCTCTTCAAAAATCAATAATTGCATGTACCCAAGTCTATGGTTGGTAGTCTGTTTTGTGACAAGGAATGAAACCTGAGCATTGGTGATCTCCTATTTTGGATTCTCTTGACTTGAATCGCAGGATGTGTTAAGCTTGTGTGTCTCTCTCTTGATTCTACCTTGTCACTGGTGTTTCCTGATTCATAGCAACACGCCATCTGTCATGTCTTTTTAGTTTTGGAAAATGCAGCCACCTCCTCACTATGAAGCCCCAGGATTTCCTTCTCAGCATTGCAGCCCGTCACTCACTGGATGCTAAGAAGTTGTCTTCTCCTCAAACCTCCTCCCCTGTCAACTGTCCTGATGGAGTCATGTCGGAAACCTGCCAGCAAAAGAGGGACCGCTACTCTTTAAAAACACTGCACATGGGACTTTGCTTCCTGCTTGCAGGGCTGACTGCTGAACGGTGTCTTGTTGGACTTTTAACTTAGTAGTCTGCACGTTGGAGTGTGAGCCAAATGACAAGTGTCCAGCATCTGGCCGGCTTGCCACCTCCCCTTCCCCCTGCTGCTACAGTACTGGCAGTAAATGGTTAGCCTGGAGCCGTCACCACTGCAGCCCCTGTCAGCTCACTAACTGTCACATAGTCATCACTCAGTTGTGTTGAAGCTAGAACTTGGTGTTACTGTTAACAAAGCAGTCATGAGGAGAGA
Organism: Ascarosepion bandense; assembly: GCA_037127315.1. Lineage (NCBI taxonomy): Eukaryota > Metazoa > Mollusca > Cephalopoda > Sepiida > Sepiidae > Ascarosepion > Ascarosepion bandense. Next base: position 23,989 of record JBBBDQ010028777.1, on the reverse strand, counting down.
GCAAAGTACCAAACACACACACCAGCCGGATGCATGCTCCCTCTTTCAATTGGTTGCTAACCTGCACATCCAGGTGCTTTTATAAGTTGGGGACAGGAAGTAAACACCCTGGGGTTACAGGTAAGAGCACATCTTTGAAGAAAAGAGAAAAAAAAAGAGGGATGAAGAAAATGAAATTGTGATGACCACTGAAGGTAAGTCACTATTTTTCTTACCCAGGGTAAGCTCTTGGCCCTAACTACAGCAAATGTATCTCTGTCCTTTATATATATATATATTTTTTTTTTTAATTTTATTTTTATTTTAATTTTTTTCTATTTTTTATTTTTTTTTTAAACACAATCAAGCTTGTGGGAGTGTGCATTCTTGTTGGTTTCCATGTTTTAATGTCTACACATAATGGATTCCTTCTAATTTCAGACTCAAGGTAATATCCCTTAATCCTACTAATATTTTGCCTTTCTTTTTGTTATGGGGGTTTTCCTGGCAATGCCCTGTAACAATTTTACAGATGTGGATGATATAAAATTTGTGATAAACTTTGACTACCCCGCCACCTCAGAGGACTATGTTCACCGCATTGGGCGAACTGCTCGAAGCAACAATACTGGCACTGCGTACACTTTCTTCACTCCTGCCAATATGAAGCAGGCACAAGACTTGATGTCTGTGCTTAAAGAAGCTAACCAAGCCATCAACCCTAAACTTACACAACTGGCAGAGAGTGCCAGAGGAATATTTGGAAAAGGTAAGCCTAAAGAAAAAGAAAAATACCTCTCCTTTTTCACTTGAACTTCTTAGTGTGTCTTGTCAATCAAAGGTACGGAGTTCAAGTGAGAAATAAATTCCTCTTCGATCTCTCATCTTCTTTATAGAATTTGGGATTTGCAAAGAAGATACATTTTCATGCATATTTTTTCCCTTTTTACAACTCTATTGTTTGTCGGTTTAAAATCTGAATTCAGCAGTGTCCGGGTTTTTTATATATATATATATATATATATATACATACACACACAACAGATCAGCTCCTTTTAGATGCCATATGCACAATGGTGTCTCAAATTTTGAATAGCATCTTCTTATCTAGAGATGGTGTTAAGTTAAATCTCTGTACTTGGACTGCTATAATCAGTTGGTCATCAGGAAAAACTGGCCTTGCCTCAAGTTGACTTGTCTCAGGTAAACCGAGGTCCTCTGTTCTCAACAAAAAACACTAAGATATTTTAACTGCTGCTTTAAGATGAATTAAGCTCATTCTAATGATTTTATATTTTAACCATGAAAAGGCTTTGTTCATTTCTCAAATTATCAGGTGAGGGATTTCTGAATAACTTCTGCATTCAGTCAGTTCCTCTTTAAATCTTTTATGTTCAATTGATTCTAAAACTTAGCATCTGGTCTTTTAAGACTGTCAAATGAAAATGGATAATTAGATTTTTCTACTAAATGCTCTCATGGAGTTTAACATTTAAGTTAAAATTAATTTCTCTAAAATGAATTTCCAATTTTTTGGCAGTGCTTTCTGTTGAATGCATATTTTGTGATTAACATAAGTGAATGTTTTAATTTTGAAAGAGTTTTCATTTTTCCTTTTATAGGTCGCAGTCGCTACAGAGGTGGCCGGGATAGAGAGAGCGGCAGTAGTGGTCGCTTTGGTTCTAGTGGCAGCCGTGGAGATCGTGGAGGGGGTTCTCGTGGCAGCAGCTACAGTAGTGGCCGGGACCGTGGGGGTTCTTCTCGGGGAGGCTATGGTAGCTCTTCTGGGTCAGGGTCGTTTAGCACAAGTAGCCAGTCAAGGGGTTCATTTGGGTCAGCTAAACAGGGCAGTAGTTCAGATCGAAGCAGGTTTTCTGGCAGCAGCAGCTCTGGAGGTAACTATAATCAAAACAATGTAGGTAGCTATGGATCATCTCTTAATAAACCGAGTGGATATGGTGGAAATATGCATTCAAAACAACCCAGTTATAATAATTCTAGTAATGCTGTTGCTGGCCCAAAGTCTGGCTACTCTACCCAGAATAGCTCCAGCTACCCTGCCCCAAATAATTCTCGGACCATGCAACCAGCTGGACAATACGGTTCACAAAAGTCTCAAAGTAATTCATATGCAATGAATGGTTATGGAAGTGCACCAACTGCACCTGCCCAAAATACAGCCCCTGCCCAACAGAATGGAAACCCTGGAGCTGGAGCACAGAACCTGCAAAATTTACAGAATATGGCTTATATGTACAGTCAGTGGATGCAGAATCAACCCGGTGGTAACTCTCAACAACAAGCCCCTCCTCCTCCTCCCCCGCCAGGGAAATCGACCAACCCTCCACCTCCCCCGCCTGCAAATTATAACTACCAGTATCGTTAAAAAGACAACTCATCACTTAGTTCCAATTGTTGTACATAGATGCTGCAATATATTAAGTCATTTCATTTTCACCAACTGCATGTCTTCTCTTGTGCTTTTCTGGTTTGTTTGTTTTTTTTTTTTGTTTTTTTTTGCTTTTCCTTTTTTCTTCTTCCATCATTAACAAAACTGGAGAAAAATTAAAAAAATTAAGTATTAAATGTTTTTAGTTTTGTTAATTTATAAAAACAAAGGTCACTTGAATTTTTTTACTTTTATTCCATTTCATTTAATTCATTTAAATTCTGTGCATTTTTAGTGAACAGGCTTCTTGATTTTCATCTTCAGTTCTATAAGAATGGTGAGTTACCATGGGAACATGCCTCACCTTTTTTGCTTTCCTCCTCTCTTCCTCTCTCCATAGCTGTACCATGGGAAGGTTAAGATGTTACGATCTCTTGTTCTGCAACTTTAAATTAACACCTAAAATCAAAACTGTTTCTCTAATTTGGTCTTACAACAAACAGTGTATAAAAGATCTACAAAAACTAGTAATTTTTTTTTTTTTTTTTATTACATTACAATGCCTTTGTTTATGTAATAGGATTAGTGGGAAAGTGGGTGTCTTGTTTAGTTGAATCAATTTTTATGACAACTTGGAGCCACTGAAGGTAAGTGAATCTGATAGCATTATCAGTCATGTTTGGATTGTTTGCTTTGAAAGGTTCCAATATCTTTTCTTTTTTTCTCTCTTTGCTTCAATTGTCCATTTAGTTTTGTAAATTGACAATGTGCCAAAAAGTGTGACCTGAAATCAGTTTGTAAAACTTAAACAATTAGACTTATGATACAGTACTGCAATGCAATCTATTAAGGGTTTTGTTTAAGCTAAACAGCTGTCCATTTTGAATGTTGTATAATTGATTTCTGATCTTTGATCTGCATCTGTTGACTCTGGTTTGGCCAATTAGCATTGTCTTAGAAATGAATTCTTCCCGTTTGTGCCTAATTTTGTAATGCTAATTTGTCAGGGCAAAGCCACCAGGTAAAGATACTGAAAACTGAAGTATGAGTGGATGCGTGTTGAGCAGAACTTGTCAAAATGCCAAAATTCACTGTCTTTGTTGTTGAAGGTATAGACTCCAATTCCTGATGGCTTTTGTTCTTGCTAAATTCAGGAAACACCATACTGATGAATGTCAAGTGTTTCCCATGGTACAAAACTGGGTGCCAGGTGCTGAGCATGGTGGGGTCTTTTTTTTTTTTTTTTCTCTCTCTCTCTCTCTCTCTTCCCTCTCTCTTTTCTTTCTCACTCTTACAAATTGAGGACCAGGGATGGCTAATTTAAGGTGCCTGTTTCAAGAGCCCTTTTGTATTTAAAAGAAAAAAAATTTCCTGTGGAAGCTTTCAAAAAGTTCTTAAAGAAAAACGTCCTGCCATAACTTGTTTCCTTTGGTGCAAAATGTCTCCAGTCAACAGTGTCTCTGCTGACCTGGAGTCTTTTAGCCAATATGTTAAATAAAAGAAAACCAAAATTCACAGACCTGCAGCAGCTAAAATTAGTGATGCAACAATTGGAGTTTTTTTGGGGGTTGGGGGGGGGGGGGTAAGATTACCAGCTCGTTCTCCATTTAATGCACAGTTGTCTTTCCTGCATAAGAGGATTTAAGCGATACACTCACTACCTGGTAAGTAAGTAGAAGATTAAATACAGTTTGGCCATCAGACTTTTTCAGGCTGTCATTGTTGATTCAACTGCCTTGTATCCTCTCATAAATAAATTCTGTTTGAAAACATTTTTATCTGAATTTTTTTTTTTTTTTTTCCTCCCTTTTTCCCCCCTCTTCTGCATTTAGACAGACTGATTGTTACTTGACCAAGGCCATTGAACTTGTACAGATTTCAGTTTTGAAATCGTATTCAAGCTGTGAATACTTCAGCTCTTTCTCCTCCACCCCTACCCTTTTTTTCTCACCATTTGCTGTGTGTCCCACCCACCCATTAAAAAAACATTTTGGGTAATTTTGATCTAGCATTAAAGCATCACATTGTCTTGTCTTGTCTAGCTGTAAAGGTAGAATTTTTAGCCCGGTTTGGGAAAGACACGCATTTATTGTAATAAATATTTTAGCAATCCGCTCATTCCAATATAGACCATCACTACTGCCCTTGATTTACTGCAAGGAAAGAGATCTGGATTGATTGGGTGGGGGTGGGGGGGGTTCATTCATGATCATGAGTTTTAATGTAAACACATCTAATGCTTTAGTGCCTATCACAGGTTGTGTATAAAAGATGTGTGAATTTGTACCCAGAAGGAACCTCTAAAGTTGGGTATGGGCTGTTGACCAAAATGTAAATTTGGTAATGCAATGTTTGTGATTATAATATAAATTAATAAAATGAAGATGAGTATTTTATTAAATTTTTGTATGGTTAGTAGTTTTTTATTTTTGCTATCCAAACTGTAGCTTGATGATTTGTGCCCCCTTTGCAGGTTTTATGAAGTTACACAAGAAACTAGACCCAGAAACTTTCAGTTCACTTGGGAAGGCAGCTTTTAAATTTCGAATTGCTCAAGGTTTGGTTTCAATAAGATTTACTGTAATCCTATTCAAATTACTGCAGCCAAAGTAGTCACGTGGAATAAAAAAAATGCTCATCTCTACATGATGTTCTGGTCAGGCTTGCACATGGACAATAAAGCATGAGTATTCAAATGTGACAGTTTTGCCACCTAGGTAAGCAAGTTGTCATAAATGTGGATGGGGGAAGGGCTTTGGTTACAGCTGACCAAGAAAGGAGTAGATGAAATAAATTGATAATTTCTTCTGGATTGCTAGTTTCCACAGCAATTTGTATTTGTAGTATATATAATTGAAATGCGAGAAACATCAGTTAAAATGCCAGTGGAAAATTAAAACTCATCCTACAATTAAAACAGTAGAAATTTAACTGTTAAGTTTCAGAGTTGATATAGCAAAGGATTCTATACTTGTTTTCCTATAGTCTATGCCTTTGATTAACCAAAAAACTGACCCTATATTGAAAGCAAAATCTGGCCAATTCTAGGAGACATTTCGTAATGTGTTTCAATTGCTCTCTTGGTCATCAATGCTAGTAATGAATAGTTTAATTACAGGACTACCAGCCCCTGTCAGGTGGTGTAGAAAAGATAATCCAATTTAAGGCATTGAACAAGGGAACCAGGTTTAAAGGAATCGAATGGACATGACAATTCAGAGATGGAGGATTTGAGTGGAAATGGGTTACAAGAACAAAAATGTAATTTTCACACTTAATCTTTCCTTTTTCTACTTTTTTTTTTTTTTTCTTCTTCAGGAGTTCTACCTAGAAAATATGAAATATATATTTCATACATAAAGATTCAAACCATTTGTTTTTTGAATGCCTTTCAGGCATGCTGTTCCTAACAATCAGATCAATTTATTATCACACATTAATACCCCCCACATAAGGAATGCTAATCAAAAGTTGAGATCCCTGCTCTCAACCAAAAAGTCCTACTAAATAGCAAATTCATCAGTGATCATATCATTTGAACTATTAGACGTGCTCTAGTAACTTTTTTTATTTTGTTTATATTAACTTAGCCAATATCAAACTAATTTTATGTTAAAATTACTATGGTGTTTAGGTATGGCAAGGCCGGTAAAATCCTTTTCATTTATTTTACAAATTATAGTGATATATATATATATATATATATATATATATGCACAAGTTTATTACCAACAGTTATAAATTTTTTATCAAAATTCAAAGTTGTCTTAAACTGATAATCTAGACATTTTTACAATTACATACATTACATGACTTTTTTATGGTGCATGCAATATTTTGGCTCATTTTGGATGTTGAATAAAAATATTCCCTTTCACCATTAACTTTAACATTCCTTTTCCTAAATATTATATCCTATTAATATTTAAAAAAAAAAAATGCTCACCAATCTTAATGTGAACTAAAGCAACTTTCTAAATTCAAAAGAAATATTAACATGATAGGTGATTATAATTTAAATGCTGATAATTGTGGCAAAAACTTTTATTTGGTTTTTCATGAATGCTTACATCATCTGATCCCATAATCAACCATTATTGTTTTCTTCCACATTTCTTTCATATCATGTCCCAGTAGAACCTTTTGCCTTGATTATTGCTAACATCACCTCTAATTAAATATCACAAACTCGAGTTTTTCACAAATGTTTGATTCAGTCTATAAAAAGATTATATCCATGAGACGTGTGTCCATTTGTAACTTCAAATGAGACAATTAGTTATCATGGAATAATACTGAAGTGCTGTTCAGCAAAATGTGGAAATAACCAGTTAAAATAAAGTTTAATTTTTAGATGTAAAATCCTAAAATTAGTGTCCTTGTGCCAACCATGAGTCATTATAATTACAAACATTTGACTCAGTGCTCCATGCTTTTGGCCTTTTCACATTTATCAAATGTTTAATATCTATTTTCCTTTTATTTTTCCAGTTTGTTTCAATTTTTTTATCTTACATGCACCTGTTGATACGTTCTATATTTATATCAAAATTTTGATATTACTGAAATTTCTTGAGTCTCTTGTTACCTGGTGTCAAATCACACTGAAAGCATCAGTTCTTATTCAATCATCAAAGTTAAGCTGAATCAAGCTTTGTAGGTACTTAGTAACAATTTGAAAACAGTGATACTGTAAAAACCTAAAATCCAAAATATTTTGGCTTTAAATAACCCACAGTTGATAACAATTCACATTTTTTTAATAGTTTATGTGATTGTTAGAATATTTAACATACTTAGCTATATTTTTTCTATGTTGTTTGTAAGTCATAATCTCTTTCTGGTGTTATTGCCTGAACATTTTCTTAATGTTTCTATAAACCCATGTTTTTTATCATTGGAATTTTTATTAATACAAAGACTTGAAAATATTGTTGGAATGAAATCTTTAAATCCACATTTTAAACTTTATATCCATAGATTTTTATTATAGAATTAGATATTTTGGCAATGTTTTTGCCAGAAGTATGTATGTATTGTTTTATAAATTTGTCTCATTTAATATATTCTTTAAAATCATACAGAAAATAATTGTCCATTTTTTAATTCTTTTTGCCCTGTGTGTTTTTTTTAGTTCTGCAATTACTATTTTCTTTTGCATAGATTTTGAACAAAATTTAGAGGCCATAAGAAAAATACTCCCAAATAGCTCAGTTGGTATAGCACGACATTGGGTGTGTGTTGTGAATATTGGCTCTGAATGAGAAATCGGTTCTAATTCCAGTTAAATTTGTTGCATTCACTTATAACACAAATATTTTTTGAGAAAGGTATCAATCTGCCACTTCTCCCTGCAGTCATGAGTTAATTAGGACAGTGTTCTATAGCATTGATTGGCAACTAGCCTACCACAGAAAATAATGGCAACCTACTGTGGGGGAAGTCTTCTGCCCAGTCAGTCATCTCTTTCAAGACATGGTTGCCAAAACATTTGGTATTGGACTGATATACACAAGTATGTTTTCAGCTTAAACAGCAAGATTGCAAATACTCAACACAATAGAGAATAAAACAAAGTTGGCAGATGTTGATGGCCTTTCTTAACAGAAGCTGTTTAATATTTCATTCTTTGACAATCAGTAATCACTTTTTTTTTTGTTCTCCTTATGACAGGAAATTCACTGAAGTTTATCAAAAGTATTAAAGAGGGCAAACAAGATCTTGTATCAATGTTATAACAAAGACCTAACTATTTTATAAATCCCCCCCCCCCCCCCCAAATTGGATAATCCCCATGCTGTGAGGTTTCATTTTCTGCCATTGGCACAAATTTTCATTTCAAAATTCTTTTTTGAATAAAAAATAAGTGAACATCCTCAACACAATTCTGTCACTATATAATGTACACTGGTTCTCGTAATTTTAAATTGCAAAATATTACAATGCACTTATGTTATAACATTAAGATTTCGATAAATAATATGGTACTTTTCCAAAACAATTTATATAGGTATGGCTGTATTGAATTAACACTTCACTCAAACCCCGGGCCTAGCTAATAAAACAACTTTTAGGCAATATTCATCAATATAGTCTCCTTATAGGGTCATACACTGAATCCAACACTTTAATAATTCGATACCTTTTTTGTAGAATAATTGGTCTTTGGCCTCAAAATATGCCTCGGTTTCTGATATCACTCCTTCATTGGAGCTAAATCACTTTCCCTGGAGCATTCTTTTGAGGTCTGCAAACAGCCTGTAGTCAGTGGGGGACAGATCTGGAGAATAGGGTGGATGCAGAAGCAAATCAAAGTGTAATTCATGCAGTTTCACCATCATTGCAATTGACTTGTGTCATGGTGAAAGATCCTTTTTCTTCATCTGTGGACGTTTTGTAGCGGTTTCTTCCTTCAAACGCACCAATAATGCTATATAATATTCACTAAAAACCTTTGCGTCTTAGAACGGCTTTCAACCGACTGCTGATTTGACTCTGAAGGAACTCTTGTGTTGCAAACGGCACTCTGAATTGTCAAACATGTTTTTGATCAACTGTGAGCAAACATGGCACCCACACTGAACACTGCTTTCTTATTGACAAATGTTCATGCAAAATGGTGAATATACTGCCTTCTGATACGTTCAACTCTTCTGTTACGAGCTCTTTTTTTTTTTTTTTTTTTTTGTGTGTGTGTTTTCCAGGTTCTGACAGCAGTCTGAATAACACTTATCAAGCAATGTTTTTATTAACATAAAATTCAGATTTTTCCATTGTTTTGAAAACTAGCAACAGTAGCTTCATCATTTTTAGATATTACTGAATAAATTCTTTTACTAATAATGAATGGAAAAGCTTGGTACAAACTATCAAACCTCAATATTTTAATTTTGTGTAAATGTGCTAATTTCTGTAGATAATGGCAGTTCATACATTACATTATTCTCTCTCCTGTTATGCTCATGAAAAGAATGGCGAGGTGGTATGTCAGTTTGGTTCATTCTGTTTACTACCATCCATGAAAGCTCTTAATTTCTTGTTGCGTGCTTACTCTCTTAAGTGCCTTATTTGCAATAATTGTCATGCATGGGTGTATCAATCAATCAATCATGATACATCATATGCTAAAAGTCTACCTCCTCCTACCGAGCACCTATAAAAGGTAAAATCACCAACTGACACCAATTCAGCCAGATTTCAATCCTGGGTTAAAAGCAATCGGATGTCCAACCGTACTGATGATCTGTGATACAGCAAAACAGATCTGTCTGTGGATGGCACACAGTGTGTGTGTCAGAAATGAATTGAGTTCTGTGACTGGCGTCTGTATACACTGCTTACATACAAGACGTTAAAATTTCCCTTCTCTGACCCCATGCACTGATGGCTTAGGGAGTAGAGACGCCGACTGACACCAAATCGGTCGAGTTTCGATCCCGGCCAGAAGCAAGTGCATATGTCTAGCCACACTGATGAGCTGTGATACAGCGAAACGGGCTTGTAAGTGGATGACTAACATATATATATATATATATATATATATATATATATAAATAAATAAAATTCATTCAGTTATTTGAGAGAAGATTGCTCAGTTTAAAAAATTTAAGCCTTTAATGGTTAGGATGCCCAGTCTCTTTCAATCCCGTAGATTGGTAGGGTTAGTGAGATCTTGGCCAAGTTTATTTTATTTAGTTGCGAAATAACTCGTGTGTGCTGTATTTAAAACAGGATCTATCCTTTTTTTTTTTATGTGTAAAGACGTTTTACCTCTCTATTATTAACTTTGTTATTTACTATTTTAAGCATAGTTATGGAGTCAAGAACAATGCAGCACTTGGATGTGAGGATCAAGCAACACGTACCTGCTAAAATTTTGAGTAATAATTTTTCATCTGGCAATAGCATTCAAAATACATACGGGTCTTCCCTTGCAGATCATCTTATTGATAATCAGAGTTGCACTGAATTTCAGTGTGAACTGGTTCTCCATCCCATCTTCAAATGTGATAAGAAAATTACTTCTTTTTTTTTTTCCATTCCTTTCCCTTTCATGTCACCCATAATATTTGTAGTTTTCATATTTCCTCGTTTACAGTTCTGACAAATAGGTACAAAACCCATCAACTGCTGTTTTTGTTTTAAAATTTGGCAGAACCTATTTTAAATTTTATACCACCCCAAAAAAAAATATAGGAGTAAATTTTTTTTTGTTTTTTCCTTAATGTGAGATATTCACTAATAGGTACATCAATATAAATTATTTTGGCAGTATGTGCTCATTCATTATTTAATATTGGCTACAAAAGGGCATTTGGGAAAGGTATCAAAATTTTCTTTATTGCTTTTCCGATATGACTGGTTTTAACAGTTTCTTACTAAACAAAGAATCCGTTTGCAAATAACAAAGAGATCTATGATGACTTCTAAGCAGCATAAAGCCTTAATCATTGGCATTTATAATAGAAATGAAAGCAATATTAAAATTATTTTTGCACTCAAAAGTGCGTTGTGGTGAGAATGAGAAATCTAAAAATCAAGTTTAAATTCCAATTGAATTTCTTGCATTCACTTGTGCACAAATACCCTTGGGGAAAGGTATTAATCTGTCTCTTCTCCATCCAGCTACATGTTAAAGCAGGATAGATTGGGTTCTATATCCTTGGTTGGCAACCAGGCCACCTACTGCAGAAAAATCTGCCACGTGTCATCTTACTAATAAAGATGAATTCAAAATAATGTTCAAAATTTAATTTGATGAGCGGTTGTTGGCAAAAACTTTGTCCAAAGGGAGCACTAATTTCTTTAAAAAAAAAAAAAAAATGTTGGAGGTTGACAGTTTCAAAAGTCAATATAAATCTTAATTCATGTTCATTAAAAATTCTCATATTCTTTCACACCCCTTGTGTCTTTAATTCAATACACGGGCAGATGGTAGATTTATATATGTGCAGGGTAGATTCAGACAGAAAGAGCTTTCGGGCCCTGCACAGAGAAACAACTTTCATAGCAGTGGATTTAGCAATGGATTTGATGTAGTCATTCCACTTGAGAGTGAGGCCAAGCAGGCATAGTTTTTTTACTTTCTGGGAGGCAAACCTGTTCCATGCTAATGGGAGATATGTGCGGTTGTCTATGGTGGTTAATTGATAGCAGCTTCGTTTTGGAAGAATTGAAATTTACAAGTCATTTCTTACCCCGATCCACCACGGATTGGAAATCCTTTTCAAGCTCAGCAGCGAGGTTCGCTTTGTCGCCCACACCAGATTTTTGATCGAGGCGAGAGTAAACTGTGGTGTCATTGGCGTACATGCCTACTTGGGATGTTATGGCATCGGGGAGATCATTGATGTAGATCAGAAAGAGCGTAGGATAGAGCCTTGAGGGACATCCGCATTTAATATCACCTTCAATGTGCGGTTAGAGAGGAATGACTGGATTTTAGTTTTCTGATCAGGATTAGCGTTGTTAAAAAATTCAATGATTATTTTTCATAATTATATAAATCTATATACTTTCACAGCTGCTCTGATGAACTTAGCTCACTGGTGTCCCCTATACATAAATTTACTTGAGCCACAAGATTAGCAACTAGGTCCCACCCTTTTTCTGTGAAACCGATAAAATGTAAACACAAATTCTACTGCAGCAGCAGCTTTTCTCGCACTTCCCGCCTGTGGAATTCCCTTCCATTTACTTGCTTTCCTGACAGCTACAATCTCCAAGCATTTAAATGTAAAGTCAATAGTCATCTCTTATCTCACTAACCTGCATCCTCTCTCTCATGCTTCTTTCTCCGTCCACTTTACTTAGTTTTCTCAGCCTTCTTTTACCCACTTCCTGACACCCCCTATAACCTGTCACTCTCATAACTTTCCTCCTATGTAATCCACTGCAAAACAGTGGCAGTAAAATGCCTTGCTTGGGGCAATATAATTATTAAAAAAAATATATATATATAGTTAGAGGGTTTTAAAGAATAGCAAAAGGTGACTGGTATAAGTATATTGTTTATAATTTTTGGAAATGGTATAGCTAATTATAGACCAGTCGAATAGTGAAATTTTGTTTAAAAATCTATGTTAATAAATAGAGGTAAGAAAGTATAATTAGTATGAGCAATTCAAAGTATAGGGGTAAATTTAGTAAAGAAAGTAAAAAATGGACGAACATGCCAAAAACAGTTCCCATAAATAAAGATCCTAGAAACAGGTGCAACTCAGATTTTGTTATTAAATAGGGGAGGCCAGGAAAATGAACTCTTTCAATTGGCTAGAGTTAACAATAAAAAGTACGAATTCTGCCGAAAAGAAATCTAAATCCAGACAAGTAGTGCAAAATTAAGGAACCGGCTTGGTATTTCTGGACCAAAAGTCAGGATTACTGCCAGAGCCGGTATGTTTAAAAACAAAATCAGCAATCAAAGCAGGCATCTATTGAAGAGGCTCATCCCTTGTTTCCTGTTTAGGATGCGGTTTCCGGTTTTCTCTTTTTCCATTCTTTTTACCCTTAAGTAGCCCCCTGTGCATCAGTGGCGTTATCACCTTGCATGGGGTGATATGATTAAAAAAAAAAAAAAATCACTGAAGAGTTCCTTTAAGCACCAAGAATGTATTGATGGACTGATTGCAAGCAATTAATTAAAAAAATTAGTGAATTTTTTGGTTTTTGATCTTTTCTTTGATTTATATTTAAAAAATAATGTCATTTCGTTTGAAGAATTATTTGAATGTTAATGAACCTTCTCAAAACTATCGAAAACAGCGGAATATTTTTTTTCTGTACAGGTTCTTTGTAAATAACCTTCAAATATTTCATTCCAACCTAATAAATTTTTACATTTTGGTATGGTATCAGCAAGGGAGGATGTGCATTGTGGTACAGTAGATATCTGCTCGGAATGAGAAGCCGGGGAGCCGAGTTCGAATTCCAGTTGAATCCATTGTATTCACTTATGTGCAAATACCCTTGGGAAAGGTATTAATCCATCTCTTCCTTCCAGTTATGGGTTAAATAGCCTTGGTCGTCAACCACAGAAAGCAATGGCAACCTACTGCGGGATAATCTTCTGCCCAGTCAGTCATGTCTCCTTCGAGACATGATCACCCAAGCGTGTATCACGTATGGCACTTAACTGACTGACTGATCAGCTAGGGGTGTAATTTTAGCACCACTGTGACCCAAGACCACAGTGAATTGAATCAGCTATCTAAGTTCAATCGAACTAGGCCAGTCAGCATTCACATCACACTAAAATACCCTAGGTAAAGGCATGAATCCAGTTCTCCCTTTGCTGTGAGCTAATAGGACAATAAGAACCTTTCAACCATTCAAAGTACAGAACCAGGTAAGTAACCCAACAAATGGAAAAAGCAACAGACACTAGTCTGCTCATTAAAAAGAAAAAATAGTGTAATATTTTTAAAGGAATCATTTTTGTAAATTAGTATTCAATTCAGTGTCAGGATTCAAACCTGCGACCCCTATCCACATAGGAGAAGCCACCAAGTGATCTGGAAAGGAGTCGCAGGTTCAAATCCTGCTGAATGACACGTTTTCGTAACAAAAAATTATTGTAAATAATCAGGCTGGTAGAAATAAATATATAATACCGTTTGATT